>CM074693.1:32306294-32363794 GCA_037355405.1 Vitis amurensis
TAAAATGTAATTACATAATTAAGAAAAACTAACTACATAGCGACATTGACAAACATCCCTTACTACCGGGAAACCTAAATTGCTTTATTCCTTAACCCTGCATGCAATATCAAGAAACAACTTCTTGCATTTATCATCTAGTCCATCATAACTTATCTGGAGTACCTTTTGAATATCCTCGGGAGGGTTTGTTTTGAGTTTATCCAATGTGCTTTCCCATTCATCTACATCCCTTCGAAAGAGAAAAGAACCCAAAACTACAAAAGCCAATGGAAGGCCTTTAGCACAATCCAGTATACGATTAGAGAGGTCCACAAAATTTTCTATGGGATGGTCTTGCTTGAAGACTTTCCAACAAAAGAGTTCCTTAGCTTGCTCGGGTGCTAATACCTTAGGCTTATATGATGAATACGACTCATATACATCTAGGCAACGTTTATTTCTCGTGGTCACAATGATTATGCTTCCTTGATGAAAACAGTCAGAGTTAGGAGCTAAGAATTCTAATTGTCTTTCACAATCTACATCATCAAGAACAATAAGAACCTTTTCAAAGCAACACTTACTCTTTATCGTTTCTATTCCTTCACCAATATTACTCAACTTCAGATCTTTCTCCATTAGGATATCACAAAGAAGTTTTTTTTGTAATTCAAGCAAACCACGATCATCTTTACATTTCTCTCTCACATTTTCAAGAAAGCTGTGACGTTTAAATTGATCTAACATATCATTGTAAACAACCTTGGCAATGGTAGTTTTACCAATCCCACCAGTCCCATAAATCCCAACCATACTCACTTTATTTGATTGGGCATCTATCAATAACTTCACTTCTTTCAACTTTTCATCCTTTCCAACAATGTTCTCACCAACATGTACCCACTTAGGAATTAATGTTTTAATCTCATCAATGATATCTATAATAAAATCAGCCTCAGACCTGTCCATTATAAAGTACAATAAAACATGCAGTGAGTTAGAATCAATTGCCAAAGAAAACAAAGATGAAGTAAATGGAAATTACAGAATGGTGTTTAGTTTCATTTGATGCAACTAAATTAAGGTCAAATAGAATGTAAATTAAAAATGTGTTGAGTCACATGTTTGAATAAAATTTCATTGTGTTATGTCAAGTATAAGTGCAATAAAATAATGTAAATATCTCAATTGCTTCTAAAGGTCCAAATTGAAGTTGACCTTTCTAAAGTATCATTACCCTTTATGATAAGAGATTTTATTATAGAGACAAATACTAGTTTGGCTAGAAATCTACCAATTTGCCACCCAAGTTCCTTAACTTATCAATGTTTTTATTAATTACAGCATGACTTATGACCATTCTCTATGCTTATAAGACTTTCAACTATTTATTCCATAAACAAGTAAATTATCTGTTTTAGTTCTATATATATTTAGGTTGCTAATAATTGCTACATAAGTTTCATACTTTGATGAAATCCCCACTTTTTTCCCAAATATAAATTACAATGATGAGGAAAGTTACACATGTTTGTTTGTTGTTCAAAAGCCTGACAACAATTAGACTCATGGAAAAAGATTTTAAATTGATACTTAAAAGAAAAATGTTTGTATAGATATCGTTTTTGAAAATAGATTTTTTTCTTTGGAATAGAAAATAGTTTTATAACTTAAATATATGTTTTTTATTTATATTTTTTACTAAAAATTATTTTTAAAAATTTGTTCAATAAACAAGTTCATCTTTAAGAGCACATTTGAGATGTTCTCAGGATTTTTTTTTATAGAGTATTGTGATTAAGAACTGAAAATATCAATAATACTTAGAGAATTGTTATATTGTACATTAGTTTATAGTAACTTCATAGGTAATAAGTCAGAGAAGGTATTTTCCATATTTAAATTTTCAAACAAAATTTTATTCATTATTTTCAATAATGGGTTTAGGAAAACTATTTTTCGAACATTAGTTTCAAACAAACTCTAAGGTTACTTGCTTTTGTGTGTAACCGAGGCACAGAGGAATGTAGGATATACAAGAGAAAAGAGGAAAAAAGAAAAAAAAAAAACCAATTTTGACTACAATATATTAATCCCATGCTTGCACACAGTAGAATAGCAGGGGAATAAGTTTAACATTAGATGATTCAATGTGAAAGACAAGGTCTTAAGAAAAGATTAATTATCCTGGCGTCATGGGATAATTAGAATAAAACAAGATACAAACATTAGATTAAAAGTTAAATAAATTTGATAATCAACTTGCAAATATAGAGGAAGAAACAATATTAAGTAAAGAAAAAATGTAAATTCATGTAGTGCATAGAGAACATGCAAAAATTATTTTAGTAATAGAAAATTCCTCTAAATTTGAAAAGGGTAAAGGGTTTAATAACTAATTTTTTTGTTCGATAAGAGGGTCCAAATTTTTTTCCTGAATAATCATGCTAGATTATCTTAAAATTTACAAAGCATATAAATAAGCAATTTTAACAATTTATTTGATAGACTGCCATTTTTTTTAATTGATAGAAAGTATGGCTAAAATGGATTGATTAGAAAGGAAGAATATTTTGGAATCTTAAAGATTTTTGAACAATTCAAAACTTGGCATTTGGCATAATTATTTTATTTTATTTTATCTTTTGACTGTTATTACCTGTTGGGCCTGAATGAGCCCAGAACAACTACTATAGATTTTCTAAGATTATTTTAATTATAAACTAATTATATATTTTTTTATAATGTATTTTAATTATATTTTATTTTCTTTCATAAATTAAATGTAAGAAAATCAATTTTTTTAAAAAAAAAAATTAATTTTCTTTTTCATTTTCAAGTCTTCTTATTACTTTCCAAGAAATCAAACATATTAATGTCTACTACTTAAAAACTGGATTTTGATTGATATATGTAATCATAAATATTTTATTTACTAACAAGAATGAAAATAAACCGACAGAGAAAATTGGAAATGGAAAAAGTGAAGTAGGGATTACCTATCATCCTTCGAGATGAGATCCACTCAAATTACCGGCTTTCCATAAGGCAGTCCTCCACTTCTCTATCTTCTTCTTCTTCTCCTCGTCTGCATTGCTCTCGTGATTGTTAAATGCTTCTCCATAAATCCCAGTCTGTTTCCTGACTTCAGACGGCTCCACATGATAGAAAATAGGAAAAACCTTTTGTCCCTTTTCTTTCTGGCACTCAATAATCTACTATTTTACTTGTGTAACTTTTTTTTTTTTTTTTTTAATATCCATTTTGGTTTTGAGTAAAATAGATTCACTTAACATTCATTCTAAAACATCATCATATTCTCAAATTATCTAAAACCTAATATCATAAAAGGAATTTATGAACACAAATGTTTATAAAGATTATATGAAATTAATAATTATTTAGAAAATTATCCTTTTTAAGCTATATAGTCAAAATAAAAAATCAATTTAAAGTCAAATTAGAAGAATTTTATAAATTTGAGAAATATTAGGAATGGTTATTTATTTGATATTAATTAGGTCTCCCAATCTAATTATGAATTAAAGTGATAATGCAAATATGATCAATTTATTTTGAATAGAGGTTTATTATTATGCTTTGACAAAGAGAGAGTAGGATAGAATAAAATGTTATTTTCGTAAATTATTATCAATGCCCAATTATGGGAGCTCAAACAAGTGGTATTAGCTAGAGGCTAAAGATTAGGGAAGGACAAAGGCTGCCGAGAGAATGTGAATAGTATAAAGAAAGTTGCAATTTGGTTGTTAAAGTAATGATGGTAAATAATAACTCAATTGGATCTCAACTTTCAAAATTCATAAGTAAGAATTATAATAATTGATGCATTCATATGAATGTCATGTTTAGATCTCAAGATTTATGGGATTTAGTGAATAACGATTACAATGAAGTGATTAATTTGAAAGAATTCAAGATGCCATCAATGGAGTAGAAAGATTTATTGATATCCTTGTTGGGAAAACCCTTGGATCATAGGTGTATGGTCTCTAACGACCTAGGATTATTGGGTTTAATTATAAGGAAAGATAAAAGTAAGTCTAGGTGCTAATAAATTTTTAACCTTCGATATGAATGTTCCCATATCAAACTCCAGTTTATGAAGAGGATCTCAATCACCTCGTCATCTTCACTAGATCACTCCTTTGAGTCTTGGCATTTGTGTAAAGTGACTACAAACCTCTTGAGGGAGAAATCAACTCTTAATATCAAGTGTGGATACATATGACTAAATCACGATCATTGTCCCAAACTTAATTAAGAGCAAGAGTCTAATTGACAGTTAATTTAGAAAACACTATTTCTAAGTTTTAAAAAAATGTTTTTCAAAAAAAAAAAAAAAAAAACTGAAGTACTTGATTAAACTTGGAAAACACTTTAGAAAAAAAAGTGATTCGACTCATGGTAGCTTAGCTTTAAAGGCGTATCAACAAAATTTATACCTTAGATACTATTACTAAAGTAGCCAAGCTACTATAGCATAGTGGTTCTAGGATCGTTCACTGGGAAGGGTTTTCGCAAACACTAGTGATATTCAAATTAGGAAAATAGGTGATTTTCTTATGGATGTTAGCTTTAAAAGAAGATGTAAATGTTTTAGAAAGATTTAAACTAATTTAAGCTAACATTAAAGATTAAAATGAAAGGGTGTAAAAACAAGTTTCTCAAAGATAGGATAGCTATGCTCTGGCTCTTATGCAAATTGGAAATCTCAGGATAGGCTCCTCGCGTTGGGGTTGCAACTATGGTGATGCTTGCTTCCCGAACCGGTATGGATTTAGCAAATCAAGTTTTAATCCTTTAAAATGGCAAAACAGATGGTAGTGAATTTCATCAATGGTTATTCACCTTAGACTTCCTTTGAATGGCTCGTAAGAGATAACTAGTGGTCTAAAGCCAAAAGCTTACCAAATATTGGCAACTCAAAGTCATTCCGGGTGATAAACTCACCTTTCAATGGCCATTGAAATTGGTTCTAATGGATTAATACAAAACTTGGAATTGAAAACCTCACCTTCCAATAGCTCGTAGGAGATAACTAATGGATAGAAATCCAAAAGCTTATCAAGTATTGGCCGTTGGAAGTTGTCCAAAGGAAATAAAAACCAAAATTTGCATTAATGAACCATTAATGAAAAAACGACTACTTACCTTCCGGGTGCGAGAAATTTCCATGGGATTGCATCCAAGCCATCACATAACATCCATACTTTGAGAAACTAAAAGTTTTAGCCAATCATCCTTTGAGGAAAAGCCCTCAGAGGCTGTTTGGCTACTAAGAAAATAGAAATGGTGAAGAGAAAAGAGAAAAACGAGAGAGTGTAAAACGTAATATGTATTATATATATCTATATTCTCCCTTTGTTCCAAGAGGTGATTCCACCCCTTATATAGTCTTTACAAAAGCAAAAGCTTGTGATTGGTTAGTTACAAGGATAGGAAAGGAAATTACATAAAAAATTACATAGGAAAATATCTAAAGTGGAGTCGGCAAAACAGAGCACGCATGGGGTGTGCGAAATTTTCGCACACCTGAAGGAGGTGTGCGAACTTCGCACACCATTCGCACAGCTAAAGGGGGTGTGCGAAATTTTCGCACACCTGAAGCAGTTGTCTTCCGAAGGCCATATCTTCCTCGTTTCAGCTCCAAATCATACACGGTTTGAAGCGTTGGATTCTTGACTTCCTAAGCTTTCAAATGGTATATAGTATGCAAAAATTGGACTTCGGGAAGTGCTTCAAAAGTGCGAAAGAAGACTGCAGCTGTTTCCTTCACTCTGTTTTCCTCTTCTCCATTGTTCTTTCCTTGCAAAATGGTGTTCCCATGGCTTGTGCTCGTGTTTCCACTTGAAATTCAAGCCTTTAAACTTCCAAAATCCTTGCTTTAACTTGTCCAAGTAGCTCCTCCATCATTTGGCATGCTTGAATTGATTCATAAGCTGATATAAACATGTAAACTTGCCACAAAATGGTTAAAACCAATTACTAAGGACCTTAATGAATTAATTGGGTTAAATGAATATGATTACTACTCGAAGGTGCTTAAAACCATTATAATTAGGTCTACAAAATAGCACTTTTTGGTAGTAATCACACCCCCCAACCGACTCATTGCTAGTCCCTTAGCAATGGAGGAGATAAAAACTAAGTAAACTATAATAATATACATAAAAGGGATCATGCAAATCACTCCAAAAAATGATATGAGTGGCATGATGGACATCCATGGATCAATAAAGATGTGAAACTCAACCTATAATAAGAGTTGTCAAAGCATTCACTTGATCATAGAGTACAAAGAATGGATATTATGCAAGTTTAAGCATCAAAAGAATTTCCACTCTCAAAAGATCCAAATCAAATCCTTCCACTAAAAGCTAAGTGTTAATGTGATTAGCTTCCAAGTATAGTATGGATAACTATCATCTCCCCCCAACCTAAGTCTTTCTTTAAGCTTAGCAAAATAAACCATCTCTTTATAGGCTAGGAACGCACCTCTTATTCACAATTCTTTTCACTTACTAAACTTAACCAATTCACCCATGTAACAAGCAGAGGATCGATGACTCCCAACCAATAAAGGCTTAGGGCACCAGGCTTTAAAGGCTTTCGCCACCCCTTCGGACCATGCTCAGGTTTCAAGGCAAGCAAAGAAGTTTATTCTATATATTTTTTTTTCTTTTTCTTTTTCTTTTTCTTTTTTTCTATTTTTTTCAAAGACTCATTGGTCTTTATGAGGTGTCCCAACACTATTAAAGAGAGGTTAAAGGTGTCAAATTATGATTTCTCAAGCTTAGAGGGTGAGATAGTTTCACATCTTATAATCGGAATCTAATGTATGTGTGTGCGAATAGCTTAAGGTGGAAGAGATAAGTTTGCATGCAATGGGAGTTTCAACAATTCATCAACTTTTAGAAGAGCATAATACAAACTCTAAGACTCATGTAATCAAGTTGAAACTCGACTTCTCTCATTTAATTTTGAGAGTTAATCCTTAATATCCATGGAGTTTAAAGCAAAAAATTTTAAAATTTAAACAAAAAGTAGCTAATTTAACTAAGTATGATAAAAATTTAAACTAATACTTACTTCCTCATCTCTCCCCCCAACCGAGATGAACATTGTCCTCAATGTTTGAATCGAAAATAAGGAGGAAGGAAGTGGTACCTCATGTGATGTGGACTTGGAGTTGAGAAGGTTGAACCACCTGTTTCAAAATTCAAAAATTGAATGAGAGAGGAATTTATACTAAATATTTACAAAAATGATGAGTGGGCCCCACTTTGAGCAGCTGAGGACAAGGCTCAAAGGCTTGGGATTGGGGAGGGTAGGGATGAAGAAGCTTAAAAATTGGCACAAGGGAAGGGTGGTGCGAAAATTTCGCACAAGGGAGGTGTGCGAAATTTTCGCACACCTCAAGGGGTGTGCGAAATTTTTCGCATACCTGTGGCTCTCCAAGACAGAGAGCATGGTTTTGGAAATTGGCGCAAAATTAAATTCGCACAGGGTAAGGGTGTGCGAAATTTTCGCACAGGGCACTATTCACCCGTGCAAATGCGAAATTGGATTCTTTCAAATGGCCATAACTTCTTCGTTTCAAATCCAAATCGCACACCGTTTGAACCTATGGACTCCTGACTTCCTAAGCTTCAAAAAGAGATATGGTATGCATAATTTGAGCTCGAGAAAGGGCTCCAAAAACGTGTCCAACAGTAGCAAAATGGGTGCAGCTGTGTTTAGCTTTGCATAGTCGTCTTCAAACGGCCATAACTTCTTCATTTCAACTCCAAATCGTGCACCATTTGAAGCTATGGACTCTTGACTTCCCAAGCCTTGAAACGAGATATAGTATGCATGAAATGAACTTCGGGAAGTGCTCGAAATATGCCCAACAGTTGCTGAAATGGGGTGGTGCGAATTGCTCTGTTTTGACTTTTCTCCCCTATTTTCCCTTTTTTTTTTTTTTTTTTTTTCACCACAACTTTGATTTTTGCAAGCATCATACCTTCATGAACACTTCAAAACTCATCTTAAAAACAATTTAAAACTAAATTAAGGCTAAGAATTCAAACTAATATATGCATAAATTTAAAGAAAACATAGAATTTAAATGAAGCTGATAGCATGTACCCCAAAAAGAAGATGAACTATTTAGCTCATCCTCACTCACACACACACTTCATGCTGAATTCCCCCTGGATCCCAAACAAAATTGGCATCCTTCCCATTTGGTCCAAGGGAATTCGTTTCTCTTCTCTTCCCCGGAGAAGTGGATGCTTTAAAGGGTTCAGATAACCCTTTATCATCTTGAACCTTATGATTTTCAATGGAAGGTTGGTCCATAGAGTTGTCATAGCAATCCCCCACCAAAGTGTCGATCTTCAACACTTTCCTTGATCTTTTTGCATTGGTTCCTTGAAGGTTATGGTGGGGTTGAGGAGGAAGCTTCCTTTTCCCCCTTGCTATGTCGAGATTGGTGAGCTTCTCAATGGAGTCTTGAACTTTTTCTATCCTTAGTGATAGATCATTATAAACCCCCTCCATTCTTACATTCATTGAACTCTCCAAATTATCAATCTTTTCATTAAGATGAGAGTTGATATTTTGTTGCTCACCTACAAAGTCCTCCATGACTTTGCTTATCTTCAAAATGGCTTGCTCCAATGAAGATGTACTCATTGATGGTTGAGGTTGAGGTTGGGTTGTAAGGTTGGGATAGTTATTCCAACTTGAGGTGTAGGAGCTTTGGTAACCATACATGTCTCTCATAGTTGGAATGGTAGGGCACTCCCCCTACCGTATGCTTATATGAATCATCTCCATTCAAAGCATACTTATTACCCCATTGGCTTTGTTGAACTTGCCTTTTCCCTAACTCAATCCGATCCCTCATGGATAGGTATGCAAATTTGTCCTTCTCATGACCATAATGAGAGCTTTGATCTTCATGTGGAATTTCCATTTCTAAAAAAAATGATATTCAACTAAGGCTCTTTTCTTCAACTTGTACCAGGGTTCCCTCTTGGTCTCGAATCCAACAAGGAATGCACAAATTGAAATTAAAACAAAAATAAAATAAAAGAGAATAAAAAATTTAACTAAATAAAAACTAAACTAAAAAAAATTATAAGAAAACTCACCAAACTTGTGATGAAGATCACAAGTTACCCTTAATGGTTGCTTCACTGTGCTTGTGGCACCTTCCCCGGCAACGGCGCCATTTGATGCGACTCGTTCCCCGGCAACGGCGCCATTTGATTCCGACTCATGGTAGCTTAGCTTTAAAGGCGTATCAACAAAATTTATACCTTAGATACTATTACTAAAGTAGCCAAGCTACTATAGCATAGTGGTTCTAGGATCGTTTCACCTGGGAAGGGTTTTCGCAAACACTAGTGATATTCAAATTAGGAAAATAGGTGATTTTCTTATGGATGTTAGCTTTAAAAGAAGATGTAAATGTTTTAGAAAGATTTAAACTAATTTAAGCTAACATTAAAGATTAAAATGAAAGGGTGTAAAAACAAGTTTCTCAAAGATAGGATAGCTATGCTCTGGCTCTTATGCAAATTGGAAATCTCGGGGATAGGCTCCTCGCGTTGGGGTTGCAACTATGGTGATGCTTGCTTCCCGAACCGGTATGGATTTAGCAAATCAAGTTTTAATCCTTTAAAATGGCAAAACAGATGGTAGTGAATTTCATCAATGGTTATTCACCTTAGACTTCCTTTGAATGGCTCGTAAGAGATAACTAGTGGTCTAAAGCCAAAAGCTTACCAAATATTGGCAACTCAAAGTCATTCCGGGTGATAAACTCACCTTTCAATGGCCATTGAAATTGGTTCTAATGGATTAATACAAAACTTGGAATTGAAAACCTCACCTTCCAATAGCTCGTAGGAGATAACTAATGGATAGAAATCCAAAAGCTTATCAAGTATTGGCCGTTGGAAGTTGTCCAAAGGAAATAAAAACCAAAATTTGCATTAATGAACCATTAATGAAAAACGACTACTTACCTTCCGGGTGCGAGAAATTTCCATGGGATTGCATCCAAGCCATCACATAACATCCATACTTTGAGAAACTAAAAGTTTTAGCCAATCATCCTTTGAGGAAAAGCCCTCAGAGGCTGTTTGGCTACTAAGAAAATAGAAATGGTGAAGAGAAAAGAGAAAACGAGAGAGTGTAAAACGTAATATGTATTATATATATCTATATTCTCCCTTTGTTCCAAGAGGTGATTCCACCCCTTATATAGTCTTTACAAAAGCAAAAGCTTGTGATTGGTTAGTTACAAGGATAGGAAAGGAAATTACATAAAAAATTACATAGGAAAATATCTAAAGTGGAGTCGGCAAAACAGAGCACGCATGGGGTGTGCGAAATTTTCGCACACCTGAAGGAGGTGTGCGAACTTCGCACACCATTCGCACAGCTAAAGGGGGTGTGCGAAATTTTCGCACACCTGAAGCAGTTGTCTTCCGAAGGCCATATCTTCCTCGTTTCAGCTCCAAATCATACACGGTTTGAAGCGTTGGATTCTTGACTTCCTAAGCTTTCAAATGGTATATAGTATGCAAAAATTGGACTTCGGGAAGTGCTTCAAAAGTGCGAAAGAAGACTGCAGCTGTTTCCTTCACTCTGTTTTCCTCTTCTCCATTGTTCTTTCCTTGCAAAATGGTGTTCCCATGGCTTGTGCTCGTGTTTCCACTTGAAATTCAAGCCTTTAAACTTCCAAAATCCTTGCTTTAACTTGTCCAAGTAGCTCCTCCATCATTTGGCATGCTTGAATTGATTCATAAGCTGATATAAACATGTAAACTTGCCACAAAATGGTTAAAACCAATTACTAAGGACCTTAATGAATTAATTGGGTTAAATGAATATGATTACTACTCGAAGGTGCTTAAAACCATTATAATTAGGTCTACAAAATAGCACTTTTTGGTAGTAATCAAAAAGTTAAAAAAAATCTCTAAGAAAACCTTAAACACAAAGGTAGAAAAAAGTTTTTTTTTTTTTTAAAAAAATTAGTATTTAATATATTTTAAAAACCCTAAAAATTACTTGTGATGCCTCATATGACTCCTCACTGTATAAAAAACGACCGCCTAGAAAGGAGAGTCTGGAATAAAAAATGTTCGGGCCGCATTTTTTTTTAAAAATGTTTGGCTGCCTGAGTTGAGAGACTTTGGTGCAATGCAAGTGGTGATGAAATGATTATCCTAATACAAAGCACTCAGGAGAAGGGGCCGCCCTCAATGAAATTAATGCGTTGAGTATCTTATCCCTCGTCCTTTGTCATTACCAAGGCAGTCAATGAGATTCCAACATTTTTTTAGCTTCATAAAAAATATTGTGATATATGAATATGGCCAGCCTCATGACAAAGCTAGATTATATATATATAAATCAGATCAGGCACGTGAAACACAATAATAAATAGAAGAGAATGGGTACAACACTACCATCAAATCTCAAAATAAAACTCCATCCCTATAAATAAGAGATATACATAAATAAAAAAAGGGGGAATTTTATCTCTTTATTAATTAGTGAATTAATTCCTCTAAAATAGGGATTTTTATTCTAAAATCCTAGAGAAATTTATTTTGAAATCATGCACTCCCGTTCAAGTTGGGGACTAGATATTAATCATTCTCAACTCAAATCTTCAAATTTGACACATGAAAAAAGCCTTTGTGAAGATATAAGCAACTTGGAGGCCTGTTCAAGTGTTAGTCAACTCGAGTATCCCTTCTTTGACCTTTTTTTCGATGAAGTGAAGATCAAGTTCCACGTGTTTGGTTCTATCAAGATGAACTGAATTCTTTGCAATACAGATTATTACTTAATTATCATCGAAAATATGTATTAACCTATATCCCTTCTTTGACCTTTTCTTCGATGAAGTGAAGATCAAGTTCCACGTGTTTGGTTCTATCAAGATGAACTGAATTCTTTGCAATACCGATTATTACTTAATTATCATCGAAAATATGTATTAATCTTTCAGTTTCAATTCGTAATTCTCTAAGAAACCTTTTTAACCACATTCCTTCACAAAGCTAGGGCTTTGAACTCTATCTTAACACTGCTTCTTGCTACTACTAACTATTTTTTACTACTCCAAGTTACTAAATTTCCCTAAACGTAGGTACAATAGCCAATTGTAGATCTTCGGTCATTCACATATCCTACCTAGTTTGCATTATAATAAACTTCAATCTCCCTATCGAATCCTTTTTGGAAAAAATAAACCTTTTCCTAGTGTCATCTTTAAATACTGAAGAATTTGTATACAATTGCAAAATGCTTTTCATTCGGATTATTCATGAATTGACTTACAACACTCATTGAAAAACCTGTGCATGTCAAGTCATGTATGTGATGGGTAAATAAGTTTATCCACAAGGCATTGATATCTCCCTTTGTTAACAAGTGGACTATTTATAATTAGTCCGACTTTATAGGTTGATTCCATGGGTGTATTTGAAGACTTGCACCCTAGCATCTCTATTTCCTTTAGTAAGTTTAGTATGTACATACTTTGACAACAATATCCTTTTTTGAGCGGGCTACCTCCATACCTAAGACATATTTAAAAGTTCCTAGGTCCTTAATTTCAAACTCTCTAGCCAACACTTCAATCTTCTTACTTCATCTATGTAAATCCCTATCACAATATTATCATCAACATAGACAATGAGAATGGCTACCTTTGTATCATTTGAATGTTTGATGAACAAGGTATGATCATCATGTCCCTATGTGTACCCATGATTCTTCATAGCCCTTATGAACCTATCAAGCCATGTTCTAAGAGACTGTTCCATATAAAGACTTTCGAAGCTTATAGACTTTTCCAGTATTGACACTATTTTTAAATCTTGAAGGGATTTTCATGTAGACTTCATATTCTAGGACTCCATTGAGAAAGACATTTTTTTACATCCAATTGCTGAAGAGGCTAATCTAGATTGATTGCAAGTGACAATAGTACTCTTATGGCATTAAGTTTGGCTACAAGAATAAATGTCTCTTGATAGTATATACTATACGTTTGAGAGAATCCCTTAGCAACAAGTCTAGCTTTATATCGTTCCATGCTTCCATCTGGTTTAAACTTAATAGTGAAAATCCATTTACAACCAACCGGATGCTTTCCTTTGAGCAAATCGACAATTCCCATGTTCCATTCTTCTTTAGAGCCTTGATTTCATCACCAATTGCTTGTCTCCACTTAGGTTGTTGTAGGGCTTCATGGATATTCTTTGGGATCTCTATATTTGATAGATTAGTAACAAAAGCATAATACTATGGGGATAATCATGTCATAAGAAATGAAGTTAGAGATTAGGTGCCAAGAACACAACCTCACAACTTTCTTAAGAGCAATAGGTATATAAAGATCGTTAGGAGCATCACTAACTTGAGTATCATGAATTTTACTTGGACTTTTTGGATTCAGATCGGATTCTTAGTTCTACTCAAGTTAAGTGTGGTACTCTAAATCCTCTCGAGGTTGTTAGGTAAATACGTAACTTAGTATTTCCTGCATGTTGAGTATGAGTGGGTGTGGATAGAGTAGGTAAAGGCTTAGAAGACTTAAGTGGCCTAGATGGCTCAACTGGAGGTTGATTGACATGAGTACTTGGTTGAAACTTAGGGGATAACTCTTCTTGAACCCAAAAATTACATTCTTGTATATTTTCCTCCCCCTAAATGGGGATTTTGGTGTAGAAGGGTTGTTTTTTTTAACAAGGTGACATCCAAAGTAACATAAAATTTCCTTGTAATAGGTGAATAACACTTCTACCCTTTTTATGTAGGAGAGTAGCTAAGGAATAGACATTTGGTAGCCTTTAGATTGAGCTTACATGATGATTATATATCTTAACAAAGTCGTACATCCAAAAATTTTGAGTTTGTTTCTTAGGACTATTAAGAACCTAAAAAAGATAGATTCCTGCACATTCCTTAGCATTGCTAATAATTCTCCCTTATTCCAAGTCCTAAAATTCACAATGTGTTAGAATAAAAGTTAGTGAAATAATTTAAGTCTCTGGAAAGCTTCCTAATTTATAGCAGATTGCAGGTAAGATTTGGAACCAACAAAACTGATTTTAGAATTCAGTCTTTAGTGAGACATATTGATCGTATTCTCGCTACCTTGGACATAGAACCATTAGTAATACAAACTTTAAAGTTCTCATAACACAAGCTATGATTGTGAAATAAATCAGTATTACCAGTTAGATGGTTGGAAACCCCGGAGTCTATTATCCATTGATTATTCTTCTCCTTTTGAGAGCTCAAGGCAATTAAAAAATTACCTTTTCGAGCAACCGAAGTTGCTGCTGTTGAGTTTGTTTGAGAAGTGACGTTTGGGAGATTAATTTTCAAATAATTTTGATTCTACTTTTTTTTTTCTTTTTTTTTTTTTTTGTGTTTCAAAACAAAGGTCTACATCAGTCCTAATGGTAAAATACATGACTACTGAAAGACAAGAGTCATCTTCTTTGGAAGTCTCTTCCGGTCCAGAAGTCCACTACTAGCGGTTCAGAAAATGTTGTTATTCCCGTAACTGGACATAAGCTCACTGACCAAAATTATCTCCAATGGTCGAAATCTGTGATGATGCTCGTGTGCAGAAAAGACAAAGATGATTACCTCACCGGAGTTTACATTACTGGCGCCACCCTTTGAGGACCCAAAGTATAAAATCTGGAAAGCAGAAAACACTATGGTTTTGTCATGGCTTATCAACTCCATGACTAACAACATTGGTGAAGACTTCATGTTTTACGAGACGGCCAAGGAGATCTAGGACGCTGCTGAGGAAACTTATTCGGATAAAGAGAACACTTCGGAATTATTTGAGGTGAAAGGCATCCTTAATGATCTCAAGCAAGAAGAACTCTCAATAACTCAATACTTTATCAATGCTCTCAATAGGCGTTGGCAACATATAGACTTATTTGATGAAAATAAATTCGGTTGTACTAAGTATTCTCAGAAGTATAAGAAAATCTTCAAATTGATAAATGGTAGTTTTTTTCATTCATACTTTCATTCGTTCATGTACATAGTATATATAGAGGGTAATCATCATTTTAAGAATGGGAAAGAATGATACAAGGAAAGAATGATATAAGGAAATAACAACTAATATCCTAATATCTCAACTTTCCTAATATCTCAATATTCATAATATCTCAAATTTCCTAATATCTAAACATTCCTAATATCTCAACACTAAATGATATAAGGAAAGAATGATATAAGGAAAGCATTCCTAATATCTCAACACTCCCCCTCAAGTTGGTGCATAGATGTCAGACATGCCCAACTTGTCTAAAAATTTTGAAAACACTTGACTTGAGACAGACTTTGGTAAGGATATCGGCCAATTGATCTTCCGATTGAATCTTAGGCAATTCCACAATCTTATCATCCAACTTTTCCTTAATGAAGAATCTATCCACCTCAACATGCTTTGTACGATCATGTTGTACTGGATTATGAGCAATGTCACATGCGACTTTATTGTCACAAAATAATCGGATTGGTTGCCTAGATAGGTAACCTAAATCCTGTAAGAGAAGTCTTAGCCATAATGCCTCACAAAATCCTAGAGCCATACCTCTAAATTCCGCTTCTGCACTTGAACAAGCGACGACATTCTGCTTCTTACTTTTCCATGTCACAAGATTACCACCTACAAAGGTAAAGTAACCAGATGTAGATCGCCTATCATCCACTGCACCGGCCCAATCAGCATCAGTATATACTTCTATACTTTGATGATCAACATATTTAGCAAACAAAATTCCCTTCCCAGGAGCATTCTTCAAATACCTCAAAATACGCATGACTGCATTCATATGTTGCTCTCCAGGATTATGCCTGTATTGACTCACTACACTCAATGCATACGCAAGATCTGGTCTTGTATGAGCTAAGTACATTAATCTCCCCACAAGTCTCTGGTATCTTCCCTTATCGGTTGATACTTGATTAGGCTCAACACACAATTTCAGACCTTCTTCTATTGGTGTATTAACAGGTTGACATCCCGACATTCCAGTTTCCTATAAAAGATCTAAGGCATACTTTCTTTGAGACAGAAAAATTCCTTCACTTGATCGAGAAACTTCAATCCCAAGAAAGTATTTCAGAGGACCTAGATCTTTCATTTCGAATTCTCTAGATAGATAATTTTGCAGAGCTTTTCTTTCTTCGAGATCATTTCCTGTAACGACCATGTCATCCACATATACGATGAGTGTCGTAATCTTACCATGTTGCTTTTTCAGGAACAAAGTGTGATCTGAATTACTTTGACGATAACCAAAAGCTCTCATGGACTTTGTGAACCTTCCAAACCATGCTCTCAAGGATTGCTTCAACCCATACAATGACTTCTTCAATTTGCACATCTTCTGACATTGCTTTTCTGGCACCATGCATCCTGGTGGAAGATCCATGTATACTTCTTCAGATAACTCACCATGCAGAAAGGCATTTTTCACATCGAATTGTTGTAATGGCCAATCTAGGTTTGCAGCTAAAGACAGTAATACTCGAACTGTGTTAATCTTAGCTACAGGTGCAAATGTCTCTATGTAGTCAATTCCATAAGTTTGAGTGTACCCTTTTGCTACCAGTCTTGCTTTAAATCGTTCAATACTACCATCTGCCTTGTACTTCACAGTATAGATCCAACGACACCCAACTGGCTTCTTTCCTAGTGGACATTTTACGAGTTCCCATGTTTCATTCTTCTGCAATGATTTCATCTCTTCATTCATGGCTGCTTTCCACCTTGGATCAGCTAAGGCTTCTTGCACACTATTAGGAATAGCTACAGTAGATAATTGATTTACAAATGACTTATTTGATTCAGACAAACGATGGTTAGACACATAGTTACTCATGGGATATTTGACTTTAGTAGACAATTCAGGTTCATATGTGGGTTTAGGAATACCTCTATTATGACGGTGTGGTAACCGTTTCATGAATGGATCAGGTTCCAAAATTAAGAACACCCTCAAGCAGACTGACGATTGATTTGGTATTTCAATGAAGTTAACTTGGTGCGTTGGTGCTTGTGTAGATGCACAAATGCCACGCAACCAAAAACAGGAGGAGGTAGATCTGGGACAGTTGGGGCAACTACGGCATTAGTAAGAGCTTGGAGAGGTGTTTGAAAGTTAATTGAGCTAGAAGGTACCCGATTGATCAAGTATGCGGTAGATGTGATTGCTTCTCCCCAATAAGATATCAGTGTTTTTGCTGTTATCAAGGAAGCACGAACAACCTCTAACAAGTGCCGATTTTTTTCGTTCAGCGACTCCATTTTGCTGGGGTGTATTGGAACAAGTAGTCTAATGAATGATGTCATGTCCTTCCAAATACTTTTGAAGATCAGAACTTTGATATTCTCCACTATTATCACTACGTAGAACCCGAACCTTTGCATTGTACTGAGTTTCAATCATTTTATGAAATTTTTTAAACAACAAGTTCACTTCATCTTTGGTTTTCATCAAGCATAACCATGTCATTCTGGTGCAATCATCAATAAAAGTAACAAACCAATGTGAGCCACTCAAAGTTGGGACTTTGGATGGGCCCCAAACATCAGAATGTATAACCATAAAAGGAAACGGACTTTTATTCAAAATTAATGGAAATGAAGCACGATGGCTTTTAGCCAATTCACAAATATCACAACGGAAACCAGAAATATCATTTTTTGCAAACAAACTAGGAAACAATTTTTTAAAATAACCAAAGGAAGCATGTCCCAGACGTCGATGCCACAACCAAATTTCAGACTTTTTCTTCTCCCCCTCAGATCCATCTGCCATCAAGGCTTGTTGCAACTTATTTGAATCCTTTGACTGCAAGTCCAAGTAATAGAGTTTTCCCCGCTTAATACCACAACCAATCGTCTGTCTTGTTTGGATGTCTTTAATCACACAAAATTCAGGTCAAAAAATGACAATACAAGATAAGGTTGCAGTGGTTTGAGAAACTGACAAAAGATTGTAATCTAAAGATGGAACAACTAAAACAGAATCCAAATTCAAAGTATCAGTAAGAGTTAAGGATCCTTCCCCAATGACTAGGGTTGTGTTACCATTGGCTGTGGAAACAATTTTTTGTGAGGAAGGTCTAAGGGGTGAAACCTGTCTAGAATCAAAAGTCATATGATCTGTAGCACCAGAATCAATTATCCATGCACTATTAATAACAGCTGTAAAAGTATTTAAAAACTTACCACCATGATCAGTAGCGGCTACCAATGCAGAGGCTTTCTCAGCAATATTAGTCTCTGTTTTTATTTCAAAGAATGTGATTGCGATCGAGGTTTTCTTGGAATCCTTCTTCCGTTGATCATGATTATTATCATTAATAACAAAGTGTTGATAGCCTAAACATGATCTAAAGGTCCATGGTTCAAACCCTCGGTTCCTCATTGTTTTCCTGGTCATACCAAGAGTCGTTGCTTTGAAATTGTGGGATATCCAGACTGGTGGGACCAGTCTTATTGCAATGAGTGCATTTGAAAGTTTACTTATTAATATTAAGGCTTGTCTTAGGATGGTTGATCGTTACAGAGCGACTAAATGTCCAGGATTTCAATTTCATGGCTCTGATACCATCTTCAAATTGATAAATGGTAGTTTTTTTCATTTATACTTTCATTCATTCATGTACAGAGTATATATAGAGGGTAATCACCATTCTAAGAAAGGGAAAGAATGATACAAGGAAATAATGATATAAGGAAATAACAACTAATATCCTAATATCTCAACTTTCCTAATATCTCAATATTCCTAATATCTCAATATTCATAATATCTCAACTTTCCTAATATCTAAACATTCCTAATATCTCAACACTAAATGATATAAGGAAAGAATGATATAAGGAAAGCATTCCTAATATCTGAACAGAAAATTGTTGGAAAAGAACATGTGTTTAAATTTTTATTTGGACTCAACAAAAACTTGGATGAGGTGAGGGGATGAATCCTCGGCACCAAACCTCTCCCATCTCTTCCAAAGTGGTTAGAATTGAAATTAGAAGAGAAGAGAGCAGGTAAAAGGTAATGTTGGGAAAGTCCTCATTGACTCCCTCAGAGAGCTCCGACCTTCTTTGTTAAGAATTCCAGTCAAACAACACTTCTTTACTCTACTTCTTCAATCATATACCATACAAATTTGTATGAAAAATATATTTATTTAACATTGTTTAAGGTGTCTTTCAGATTCTTGCATCAGCCGTAAAGCCAAGTAGAAATGAAAGTTATTTTACTTCTAAGTCGATTTGCCTTAGAAACTGTGTTTTAAAAGTGCTTCTACAACATTTTCAAAATTTTTATTGAACTGTAAAAGCATTTTCTCCCTACATTAAGTGCTTAATTCTGAGTAAAAGCAGGATCATTTATATTGAAAAATGGAGTCCAATCACGTGGGATCATCAGAAAGTCATATTTATGGCCTTATTTAAATATTCTTAAGCATAAAATGATTTATTTGAATAAAATTTAATTTTTATATTCAAATAAAGAAAATATTTTAAATTCCTAATATCCCTATGTGGATCATCATATGTGTTCACGTGAATTTAATAATCCAATTTATAAAAGACCTAAATAATTTTTTCCAGTACTGACATTACTTTTCAGACCACAATTTACAAAAATTAATATCATTAATTTTCTTTGGTAACCAAACAAACCCTAAGTATTAGAAAATGTTTAAAATATCAACCCTCTATTTCTCAGTTTCTTGAAGAGCCTGATTCTTGCATGCCAGTTGATTACTGATCCTTAATATTATATATAATCAGTCTTTATCCATGACTAGCAATCTCTCATATATAGTTGAATTTTTCAGCTCACCAGTTCTGAAAGCTGTGGTGGGTGGTTGTGCACAATCACCAGCGCCACATTTTTGAATTCTTACATTCAGTTTTTTTATCACAATAATATTAATTTCTGACTTGAAGGACCAAGCCTTTTGTTTTATTTTTTTGCTTATTATTATTATTATTATTTTTAATTTCCATGCTTCTTGCACAATCTCTTATATATACCAACTCTAGGATTGAGTTTTGACCATGTCATTTGAAAACCAATTGGTGATCAATAAGGATAGATCAAACATTTTATGACATTTGACATCACATCCAACGGGCCTGTTTCAAGAGTCATCATTTGGGTGACTCATCTCCAGACTTAAAAAAAATTAAAAATATTTAAATTATTTGTATAATTCATTACATACTCCAATCAATGAAATTACACTTGTTATTTTTACACACATGTCCATCCAGCAAGAAATTCAGATTTAAGTCTCTTTAGCCATAATTTATTAATTTTTACTTTCGTATTCAATATATATAACCCTGAAAAGTCAAAGATCATGGTAGACCACATCTTCCAATGATAAGAGTTCTCTTTAAAATTGAATTAAGGGATGAGTTCATCACTCGACCATAAAATACTAACATGCACGTCCATCAACAAGAAATACAAATTTAAGTTCAATCTCATTTAAAATGCGTTTGATAATGATTTTAAAAAATATTTATAATATTTCTAATACTTAAATGATAGAAATTTTTAAGTGTTAAAAATATTAGAAACACTTTCTAAAATCACTATCAAATTGGTTCTTAGCTTTATTTGTCATTTAAAAGTTCTAATTTTGATTCTTGAAATTACACATGGAGATTGATTATTTCTTTCTTTCTTTTTTCTTAATCCTTTGATCAATAGGAGACATCAAATTTCAAAACAAAAATCGATCATATATATATATAAACTATATATTAATTAAATATCATTGGTCAATTGATTGTTGAGAAAATTCACTTAATATGAAAAAATAAATCACAATTTTACATGAATTAGAAGCTATCAATTCCCTGAGGATTTTACATTGGCTAGTATCTATATGCATGTTCATGTTTAACTCTAACATCTTTTATAGTGAGCGCTCTTAAGAAGCTCTTGAGCACTCCTTCTCAAATTTGCTTTTCCAAACCTATAAAGCTCGTGGTTATGTAATAATTCCAAAAATACACTTCTTAATTATATCATTCACTAAACTAACTCAAGCATACTTACCTAGATGGCCTCGTTTACAAAGTGATGATGATCTTAATTAAATCTTCAAGACCTATATTAAACTTAGAAAATATGCAACAATATTAGATGAATAATTATTTGGAATAAGATTATCAAACTAAAGTAGTTAATCTAAATCACTAGCAATATCCCCTTTTAACAATTTTATGTCTAAATAATTATTAAATAACTCCTCCAATGCTATGAAAAAATGAGTTTATATACCACTCAGGTGTTGTCTCTTTATTTGTTTGACTTTTTTTTTTTTTAAAAAAAAAAGCAACTTATTTTTATATTTTAGATCATTTATTTTTATTTTTACTTTTTATTATCTTATTATTTATTTCTTAAAATTATCAATTGAATAAAAAAAGTCAAAATATTATTTCCTAATAATTGTTGTATCTCACAAGTCACATTAATTTGTTGAAGGACATATCTCGACCTTTAACTACCAGCGCATTGTAAATATTAGGCATCTTACTGGGAAAAAGCTACATCCAGGACTAGACCAATGATTTGAGTGATATGCCCCAGGTTTTTGTTTTTTCAAGCATGGAAACCGCATAACCAGAAGTAGTAGGATTTATTCTCATAATAACAATAATAATGATAAAGTCAAATTAAATGATTTTTTTTTGCGAAAATTATCGAATCCAAAAGTTCGATAGAAAGTTGATAAGTTAATTCAATAAGAAATGGGAGTTAGCACTCGATTTCATTGGTACCATCTTATCGAATCCAATTCAATTGTTTACTTATTCGATGAGCTAATTTTTAAGTTAATTTTTTTTAATGTTAAAATAATTTGTTAAATTTTCTTTATTTCTTAATATTTAATAGAAATAAAATATTTAAAAAAACAAATAACTTAATACTTAACATTATTAAACATTTTTTAGTTTTAAGTTTTATTTAGAATTAAGTTCAAAAAACAAACACCATGTCAATCTTTTATGTCTAAACTAAAAATTTCAACTCAATGATCTTCCATCAATGCTTTGTAAGTCCTTAAAGATCATGGAAACAAGTAACCTACCAATAACACCAGTGAAAAGCAATGCATGGGAAAAATAGTAATTAATTTATATGATAAGCTATAAATATCACAATTCAAAAATCCCAAACATTATAAGAAAATTCTAAAAATTATGAGAAAATGATAAAATGTAGAATCATCGTTACTCAATATAAATATGAATGTATGTGTCATCTCCTCTTTTTCTCGCAAAAATGATTAAGTATATCAAATAGAACAAGGAAAACCAATATATAGATATAGAAGAGCAAATTAATATAATAAAAAGTAATGAGAAAGATGTCCAAAATATGTAACTAATGCATCCAAATGATCAATGCTCTCTACATTTACTTTAAACTACTACTTTCCAATAATAATAGGCATCTTCAAAAAAAATAATAATAATAAAGAAAGAAAAGAAGAAAAAAACGATAAAAGGGTCTATGTATGAAATGGTTTCGAAAACAATTATTTAGAATAGTTTTATAAAAATTGTCTTAAAAAATATTGCATAAATTTGGAGAATAATTAAAAATAAAATAGTACATATAAAGTTATTTTTAAAACATATTTTTAAAAAATGGAAAATAGGTTTAAAACATTTCAAATTTTTAAATAAATAATTTTTTTTTATAAAATATCAAAGAAAAATTTTCAAAAAGTGTTTTTAAGAACCGTTTTTTATAATAGTTACGAAATATGATTTAAATTTGTTAGATTATTACATACTTACGAAAAATGAATTGTGATCATTCAACTTTTCCTTTATCATATTTTCAAAAATTATAATATGGGAAGCATTATTTTGCATCATGATAACTCTATAACTTGCGAGTTGAATATTAGTGCTTTGTAGGGCATTTTAGTGGTCCACTTTACTGTTAGAATAATGGTATATGTCACGGTCAACTTTATGCCACCAAATAAGAAAATCCGAAAAGGTTCTTAACCCAAACGAGCCTAACCCAAATATTGGGGCCTTATATTTACATCACCAAACCTACTTTATCATTGCTAAATGTATTCCACATGATTTGGTTGTTTGGATATCACATCATTTCCAGTCAACATAGAATATATTTTGTCATATTTGTAACATTCACTTCCATATAAAATACATTTGGTCATATTAATCCTGATTTCTCATCGTTTTAAAATGTAATTACATAATTAAGAAAAACTAACTACATAGCGACATTGACAAACATCCCTTACTACCGGGAAACCTAAATTGCTTTATTCCTTAACCCTGCATGCAATATCAAGAAACAAGTTCTTGCATTTATCATCTAGTCCATCATAACTTATCTGGAGTACCTTTTGAATATCCTCGGGAGGGTTTCTTTTGAGTTTATCCAATGTGCTTTCCCATTCATCTACATCCCTTCGAAAGAGAAAAGAACCCAAAACTACAAGAGCCAATGGAAGGCCTTTAGCATAATCCAGTATACGATTAGAGAGGTCCACAAAATTTTCTATGGGATGGTCTTGCTTGAAGGCTTTCCAACAAAAGAGTTCCTTAGCTTGCTCGGGTGCTAATACCTTAGGCTTATATGATGAATACGACTCATATACATCTAGGCAACGTTTATTTCTCGTGGTCACAATGATTATGCTTCCTTGATGAAAACAGTCAAGAGTTAGGAGCTAAGAATTCTAATTGTCTTTCACAATCTACATCATCAAGAACAATAAGAACCTTTTCAAAGCAACACTTACTCTTTATCGTTTCTATTCCTTCACCAATATTACTCAACTTCAGATCCTTCTCCATTAGGATATCACAAAGAAGTTTTTTTTGTAATTCAAGCAAACCACGATCATCTTTACATTTCTCTCTCACATTTTCAAGAAAGCTGTGACGTTTAAATTGATCTAACATATCATTGTAAACAACCTTGGCAATGGTAGTTTTACCAATCCCACCAGTCCCATAAATCCCAACCATACTCACTTTATTTGATTGGGCATCTATCAATAACTTCACTTCTTTCAACTTTTCATCCTTTCCAACAATGTTCTCACCAACATGTACCCACTTAGGAATTAATGTTTTAATCTCATCAATGATATCTACAATAAAATCGCCTGCCTGGAACTGTCCATTATAAAGTACAATAAAACATGCAGTGAGTTAGAATCAATTGCCAAAGAAAACAAAGATGAAGTAAATGGAAATTACAGAATGGTGTTTAGTTTCATTTGATGCAACTAAATTAAGGTCAAATAGAATGTAAATTAAAAATGTGTTGAGTCACATGTTTGAATAAAATTTCATTGTGTTATGTCAAGTATAAGTGCAATAAAATAATGTAAATATCTCAATTGCTTCTAAAGGTCCAAATTGAAGTTGACCTTTCTAAAGTATCATTACCCTTTATGATAAGAGATTTTATTATAGAGACAAATACTAGTTTGGCTAGAAATCTACCAATTTGCCACCCAAGTTCCTTAACCTATCAATGTTTTTATTAATTACAGCATGACTTATGACCATTCTCTATGCTTATAAGACTTTCAACTATTTATTCCGTAAACAAGTAAATTATCTGTTTTAGTTCTATTTATATTTAGGTTGCTAATAATTGCTACATAAGTTTCATACTTTGATGAAATCCCCACTTTTTTCCCAAATATAAATTACAATGACGAGGAAAGTTACACATGTTTGTTTGTTGTTCAAAAGCCTGACAACAATTAGACTCATGGAAAAAGATTTTAAATTGATACTTAAAAGAAAAATGTTTGTATAGATATTGTTTTTGAAAATAGATTTTTTTCTTTGGAATAGAAAATAGTTTTATAACTTAAATATATGTTTTTTATTTATATTTTTCACTAAAAATTATTTTTAAAAATTTGTTCAATAAACAAGTTCATCTTTAAGAGCACATTTGAGATGTTTTCAGGATTTTTTTTTATAGAGTATTGTGATTAAGAACTGGAAATATCAATAATACTTAGAGAATTGTTATATTGTACATTAGTTTATAGTAACTTCATAGGTAATAAGTCAGAGAAGGTATTTTCCATATTTAAATTTTCAAACAAAATTTTATTCATTATTTTCAATAATGGGTTGAGGAAAACTATTTTTCGAACATTAGTTTCAAACAAACTCTAAGGTTACTTGCTTTTGTGTGTAACCGAGGCACAGAGGAATGTAGGATATACAAGAGAAAAAAAGGAAAAAGAAAAAAAAAAACCAATTTTGACTACAATATATTAATCCCATGCTTGCACACAGTAGAATAGCAGGGGAATAAGTTTAACATTAGATTATTCAATGTGAAAGACAAGGTCTTAAGAAAAGATTAATTATCCTGGCGTCATGGGATAATTAGAATAAAACAAGATACAAACATTAGATTAAAAGTTAAATAAATTTGATAATCAACTTGCAAATATAGAGGAAGAAACAATATTAAGTAAAGAAAAAATGTAAATTCATGTAGTGCATAGAGAACATGAGAAAAATATTTTAGTAATAGAAAATTCCTCTAAAATTGAAAAGGGTAAAGGGTTTAATAACTAAGTTTTTTGTTCGATAAGAGGGTCCAAATTTTTTTTTCTGAATAATCATGCTAGATTATTTTCAAATTTACAAAGCATATAAATAAGCAATTTTAACAATTTATTTGATAGACTACCATTTTTTTTAATTGATAGAAATTATGGCTAAAATGGATTGATTAGAAAGGAAGAATATTTTGGAATCTTAAAGATTTTTGAACAATTCAAAACTTGGCATTTGGCATAATTATTTTATTTTATTTTATCTTTTGACTGTTATTACTTGTTGGGCCTGAATGAGCCCAGAACAACTACTATAGATTTTCTAAGATTATTTTAATTATAAACTAATTATGTATTTTTTTTTATAATGTATTTTAATTATATTTTGTTTTCTTTCATAAATTAATTATAAGAAAATCAATTTTTTTTTAAAAAAAAAAATTAGTTTTCTTTTTCATTTTCAAGTCTTCTTATTACTATCCAAGAAATCAAACATATTAATGTCTACTACTTAAAAACTGGATTTTGATTGATATATGTAATCATAAATATTTTATTTACTAACAAGAATGAAAATAAACTGACAGAAAATTGGAAATGGAAAAAGTGAAGTAGGGATTACCTATCATCCTTCAGATGAGATCCACTCAAATTACCGGCTTTCCATAAGGCAGTCCTCCACTTCTCTATCTTCTTCTTCTTCTCCTCGTCTGCATTGCTCTCGTGATTGTTAAATGCTTCTCCATAAATCCCAGTCTGTTTCCTGACTTCAGACGGCTCCACATGATAGAAAATAGGAAAAACCTTTTGTCCCTTTTCTTTCTGGCACTCCATGATCTTGAGGAGTTCATCCAAGCACCACTTGGAATGAGCATAGGTTTTCGAGAAGATGATAATGGCGATCCTTGATTCTTCAATAGCTTCTAGGAGCTCGGGTGCAATCTCTTCTCCCCTTCGAAGTTCTTTTTATCATCTTTAAAGGTCTCAATGTTGGCATGATCCAAAGCCTTGTAGAGATGACTAGTAAAGTTGTTGCGGGTATCCTCACCTCTGAAACTCAAGAACACATCGTACCTCCATTTAGAATTAGAAGAAGAAGAAGAAGAAGAGCAAAAGGGTCTCTTAAAATTGCTAGAGGAAGCCATGGTTGGATTGTAACAAAATTACAAGAACAGAATTTGGAAGAAGAAAAAAGAGGGTCTTTGATGCTAAGACGATGGTGGTGAGGATGTCCTGTTCTTCTCTCCCATTTATCCTTTCCTTAGCTGTAACCCTTTAGCATTAACAGTGAGGGTTCACAAAAGTCAAAGTCCTACCTCAATTATTAATTGTAATTGTGAAGCTTTTTCTGACTCTTTTCTTTACTTCTTACCATTTTATTTTTTTCTCTTTTGGGCATTCAATATCCAATATCTCCTTTTTGCATTCTAAGAACTTTTTTTTTTTTTTGTTTCTTTTCATTTACTTGTTCTTTTCATTTATTTCCTAGGAGTTGATATGATAATAGCTAAAGCATCATTTCTATTCTTAAAATACTTTTTTAATAAAAATGTCCTTGGATGCCGGCTGACTTTGCTTTTCTCTCAATTTGGAGCATAATGGTGAGGTGTTCCTTTCTTTACTCTCAATTATTTTGGTTGGCTATATCCCTTTTCCATTCAATAATAGGCGAAGACAAAAGTCAGGCCTGCCACAATTATTAATTGCACTCTTGAAGTTTTTTTTTTTTTTTTTTTCACATTTTACTTTTCTTCTCTTTTTTATCCCCCTTATTCAACGACCAACAATCTTTCCTTCGCATTTTTAGAGTATTATTTTGTATTTTTCTTTTTATGCCCTAGTAAATAGTAAATAGTAAATATTTTGTATTTTGTATTTTACTATATATATATATAGTAAATAGTAATTTTTTTGACAAAACACTATTCATATTACAGTGTTGTCATGTCGTGGATTTCAATCCTCTTCAAATCCACTTTGATTTCTAAACATATCTAAGTTCAAGATTAATTCCAAACTCCTTCAAGTCCAACAAACACTTTTCAAGTCTGAATTTCAAAATGATTCAAGTCCGAAATAGTTCCGTATTTAAAAAGTTTTTTTTTTTTTTTTTTTATACTGTAAAGGTGTGAAAAATTTAGAACCTTCTTAACATAAAAACCATTTTTCCATCTATCATTTTTGTATTTTCTTGGAAGTTTTATTTTATATATATACATAAATATTGACGATGAAAAAGAAGTAGGAAATATAGATAATGACAAAGAAGTATGAAATTTCTAGGAAGCTTCATGCGTGATTTTTAAGGCAAAAAAATTAAAATATTTTTGTCCGTGTTGGGATATGGATGGGCTTGCTAGGAAGTCATTGATTCTTGGGTTGTTCTTTAATTTTAGTTATGTTTGTTTTATTCATTGGATGATAGTGTGGTTGGGTATAGGGATGGCAATGGGACAAATGTTTTCGAGTACCCGCCCCTAATGGGATGAGTTTCAATTTTAACTAAACGGGTTTTGGACAGGTTTGGGAATCTTTTTAAAACTCAGGGCAGCTTCAGGTATTGCCTTATCCTACTCCACCCCTATTATATATAAGATTAATTTTTAAAATTAAATTAATTTTAATTTTACTATTTTTAATATATAAATAATAACAAAATATTTTTTAATAAAATAAGTTATAAAAATATAATAATTTAATTATTTATAAAATATATTTATTTTAATATAATTAAAAAAATTAAAAGTAATTTTAAAAAAATTCAAAAAACAAAAGTTAGACGGAGCGAGGCGGGTATGAGAAATGGGATGAGGATGAGAATTATTTTGAATTAACGAGGTGGGGTTGGGATGGGGCCGACCCATCCCAAACTCGCCCCGTTGTCATCCCTAGTTTGGTAGAGTGAAGAGTCAATGATTTTATTTTTTAATTTTCTTACAACTACCATTCATATTCTTTTTCTTCACATTTCTCTTTAAAACAATTGTGTTTGAGGTTCATAATTTGGCCAACATATGTGAAAAGATGCATAATTCATGTTTAAGTACATGAATATTTATGAACAAAAATACTCTTTTTACCCTTCACATATATCTATTTGCATTTTTTTCATTTTCCATATTAAATTGAAATATTGTTTATATATAATGTGTAAATGTCAAATATAACTTCTTCTTTTTTCTTTTTCTTTTTTTACATTTTCAAACATATATATGGCATTTGTATTAACTATACAAAGAATTAGAAAACATTGTATACGCACCCTAAATGTATAAGACATTTGTCATAACTATACAAGACTAGTATGAGTTTGCCTATTGTCAATATATTTGCATATTTTTATAGGCATTAGTCAAAATGTGAAAATATCTTGTACATTTAGTATAAGTGTCTTGTTTACATATGAAAATGTGAAAAGAAAAAATTATGTAAACAAATTTTTTAGTAATTTGGTATGGAAAACAAAGAAAATGAAGAAAAACATATTAATAAATTCAAGATATATAGGTCTCGTACATGTTTTATACAGCTTAATACAAATATCTTATACATTTATTACAAGTAAAGATATACAGTAGCAATGATTAGTAAAGCTTTTGTGAGTATTTCACCTTTGAAACTCAAGAACACATTGTCCCTCCATTTAGAATTAAAAGAAGAAGAAGAAGAGGGTCTTTGGATGCCGAATGACTTCTCTTGGTCCTACTAAAGCAATCTAGACATAGTGGTGAGGATATCCCAATCTTTTCTCTTAATTAACTGTGGTAGTTGGTTGTATCCCTTTGGTATCAAATATCAATAAGGTTCACAAGAGCCCGGGGCCTACCTCTTATTATTATTTCCTTTCTTTTCTCTCAATTATTTGTGGTGGTTGGTTGTATCCCTTTGACATCAAATATCAATAAGGTTGACAAGGGCCCATTTTAAGTCCTCTAATTTTTTTTAAAGAAAAATTGTTACACATATATAGTGTGACATCCCACATCGGATAGGAGGAAAAGTTCTTGGCGCTATATATGTAGAGACTCCTCTTAACCAAGTAAATGCGTTTTTAAAGTTGTGAGGGTCCCTTTGGGTCCAAAGCGGACAATATTTATACAGTTGAGTACGGATCATGACAAATGGTATCAGAGCCGATCCCCAACCCTGGGGTTGGGGTTTGTTTGGCCCCGTAAGGGGTGTTTGTCTGTTTGACCCTACAATCCCATGGGACACAACGAGGACGTTGTGTCTACATGGGGAAAGGGGGTGTGTTTGTGACATCCCACATCGGATAGGGGGAAAAGTTCCTGATGCTATATATGTAGAGACTCCTCTTAATCAAGTAGACGAATTTTAAAAACCGTGAGGGCCTATTTGGGTCCAAAACGGACAATATCTACATGGTTGAAAGCGGGTCGTTACATATAGGACATTGAAGTTAAACAAGGTAACATAATTACAATATCTTTTTAACACTTGCCTCAAACTTAAATAATATTGTTGTTCTATGCAATTATGTAATATTATTTTTTTGTACTTCTTTCAATATTTCTCAAAAAAGCTAATAGAATGGGTTGATATCAAATTAAAAAAAACAATGTAGTAGGAATATACTTCTTAATATTCTCATTTTCTTAATAAGGAATGTTAGAAACTATTTCTCATAGTACTTGCTTGGATATATTTTGTATTTTGTATTTTTACAAATAGAAAATAGTAATAGTTTCTATATAAAATATAATAAATTTTATGTAAAAATTATGGACTTATCTTATGTCTTTAAAAATTTATTTTTATAATTTTTAAAATTTGAAGAAGTAATTTTTTTTTTAATATCTCAATTTATCTTAATTTTTAAATGTTATTAGATTTTTAAAGTAAGTTTGAAAGAGTTCTATATTTCATATAGGAGTTATTATTATCTTTATTTGTAAAAATAGAAAATAAAAAATGTTATCAAACAACATCATGTTAGCGGATTATAAGATTGAATTCACTTTTCCTTGTCACTCTTCTTTGAAAGACCTTTTTTTTCTCCTTTTTGAAAGACTTCTTTTCTCTAAAAGAATTTTTTTTCTCACTCATATGTATCTGAAGAGGGTTTGTGTGAGATATAATCATTTCTTATACTAGAAAATGAAAAATTAAGGTATTATTTGAATACATTTCTCTTTTTTTAAAAAAAAATAAAAATGATAGTAATTCCTATATAGTGCAAATACTATATGAGATTTACATTTTAAAAGATAATAACTTTTAAAAATCATTTAAAATTTTGAAATATTAAAAAAAAAATTAATACATGAAACATATCCAAAATAATCTTTAACAAGCCTTTATGATTTGTTTTTAGGGCGCAAAATAATCTTTAACAAAACTTTACTACCTTTACTAATTTTTTAAAAATAAAAAATAAAATATTTCTATATAAATGTTCTAGGTAAAAGTTTTTTATCCATGTTTTCTTTTAGTTCTCCAAATGTTTGACGTTTTTTAGTTGTACCTTTTAGTCACTCCAAGGCCAACAACCCATGTGGCCTTTACAGGTCATAATTATGATATAAGAAATTTCTGGTTAAAACTAAAAGACTATTTTCCTTTGCCAATTACTCTATTACTTTGTCCTTCATTTTCATAGTTGAATTGTATTATATTTCACTTTCTAATTTGATGTTTCTCTTACACTTTGATGTAGTAATTTCTTAGATATTCTAGTTTGATACTTTTCTTACACTTTGATGTAGTTATTTCTTAGAAATCTTGGTAAAAAAATTTCTATTGCTTTCTAAGATTAGGACTCCATAAAAAATTTGCATGAAAAAATGATTACCCAAAACTGAATAGACATGAACAACCTTGCACATTAAACTTTTCACATGAAATATCCACCTAACTCGTTATAGGGATATGATATTTCATTTTCCTCTCCTTTTCTCTTGGCCTTCAATAATCTACTATTTTACTTGTGTAACTGTTTTTTTTTTTTTTTTTTTAATATCCATTTTGGTTTTGAGTAAAATAGATTAACTTAACATTCATTCCAAAACATCATCATATTCTCAAATTATCTAAAACCTAATATCATAAAAGGAATTTATGAACACAAATGTTTATAAAGATTATATGAAATTAATAATTATTTAGAAAATTATCCTTTTTAAGCTATATAGTCAAAATAAAAAATCAATTTAAAGTCAAATTAGAAGAATTTTATAAATTTGAGAAATATTAGGAATGGTTATTTATTTGATATTAATTAGGTCTCCCAATCTAATTATGAATTAAAGTGATAATGCAAATATGATCAATTTATTTTGAATAGAGGTTTATTATTATGCTGACAAAGAGAGAGTAGGATAGAATAAAATGTTATTTTCGTAAATTATTATCAATGCCCAATTATGGGAGCTCAAACAAGTGGTATTAGCTAGAGGCTAAAGATTAGGGAAGGTCAAAGGCTGCCAGAGAATGTGAATAGTATAAAGAAAGTTGCAATTTGGTTGTTAAAGTAATGATGGTAAATAATAACTCAATTGGATCTCAACTTTCAAAATTCATAAGTAAGAATTATAATAATTGATGCATTCATATGAATGTCATGTTTAGATCTCAAGATTTATGGGATTTAGTGAATAACGATTACAATGAAGTGATTAATTTGAAAGAATTCAAGATGCCATCAATGGAGTAGAAAGATTTATTGATATCCTTGTTGGGAAAACCCTTGGATCATAGGTGTATGGTCTCTAACGACCTAGGATTATTGGGTTTAATTATAAGGAAAGATAAAAGTAAGTCTAGGTGCTAATAAATTTTTAACCTTCGATATGAATGTTCCCATATCAAACTCCAATTTATGAAGAGGATCTCAATCACCTCGTCATCTTCACTAGATCACTCCTTTGAGTCTTGGCATTTGTGTAAAGTGACTACAAACCTCTTGAGGGAGAAATCAACTCTTAATATCAAGTGTGGATACATATGACTAAATCACGATCATTGTCCCAAACTTAATTAAGAGCAAGAGTCTAATTGACAGTTAATTTAGAAAACACTATTTCTAAGTTTTAAAAAAATGTTTTTCAAAAAAAAAAAAAAAAAAACTGAAGTACTTGATTAAACTTGGAAAACACTTTAGAAAAAAAAGTTAAAAAAAATCTCTAAGAAAACCTTAAACACAAAGGTAGAAAAAAGTTTTTTTTTTAAAAAAAAATTAGTATTTAATATATTTTAAAAACCCTAAAAATTACTTGTGATGCCTCATATGACTCCTCACTGTATAAAAAACGACCGCCTAGAAAGGAGAGTCTGGAATAAAAAATGTTCGGGCCGCATTTTTTTAAAAAAATGTTTGGCTGCCTGAGTTGAGAGACTTTGGTGCAATGCAAGTGGTGATGAAATGATTATCCTAATACAAAGCACTCAGGAGAAGGGGCCGCCCTCAATGAAATTAATGCGTTGAGTATCTTATCCCTGTCCTTTGTCATTACCAAGGCAGTCAATGAGATTCCAACATTTTTTTAGCTTCATAAAAAATATTGTGATATATGAATATGGCCAGCCTCATGACAAAGCTAGATTATATATATATATATATATATATATATATATATAAAATCAGATTAGGCACGTGAAACACAATAATAAATAGAAGAGAATGGGTACAACACTACCATCAAATCTCAAAATAAAACTCCATCCCTATAAATAAGAGATATACATAAATAAATAAAAAGGGGGAATTTTATCTCTTTATTAATTAGTGAATTAATTCCTCTAAAATAGGGATTTTTATTCTAAAATCCTAGAGAAATTTATTTTGAAATCATGCACTCCCGTTCAAGTTGGGGACTAGATATTAATCATTCTCAACTCAAATCTTCAAATTTGACACATGAAAAAAGCCTTTGTGAAGATATAAGCAACTTGGAGGCCTGTTCAAGTGTTAGTCAACTCGAGTATCCCTTATTTGACCTTTTTTTCGATGAAGTGAAGATCAAGTTCCACGTGTTTGGTTCTATCAAGATGAACTGAATTCTTTGCAATACAGATTATTACTTAATTATCATCGAAAATATGTATTAACCTATATCCCTTCTTTGACCTTTTCTTCGATGAAGTGAAGATCAAGTTCCACGTGTTTGGTTCTATCAAGATGAACTGAATTCTTTGCAATACCGATTATTACTTAATTATCATCGAAAATATGTATTAATCTTTCAGTTTCAATTCGTAATTCTCTAAGAAACCTTTTTAACCACATTCCTTCACAAAGCTAGGGCTTTGAACTCTATCTTAACACTGCTTCTTGCTACTACTAACTATTTTTTACTACTCCAAGTTACTAAATTTCCCTAAACGTAGGTACAATAGCCAATTGTAGATCTTCGGTCATTCACATATCCTACCTAGTTTGCATTATAATAAACTTCAATCTCCCTATGGAATCCTTTTTGGAAAAAATAAACCTTTTCCTAGTGTCATCTTTAAATACTGAAGAATTTGTATACAATTGCAAAATGCTTTTCATTCGGATTATTCATGTATTGACTTACAACACTCATTGAAAAACTTGTGCATGTCAAGTCATGTATGTGATGGGTAAATAAGTTTATCCACAAGGCATTGATATCTCCCTTTGTTAACAAGTGGACTATTTATAATTAGTCCGACTTTATAGGTTGATTCCATGGGTGTATTTGAAGACTTGCACCCTAGCATCTCTATTTCCTTTAGTAAGTTTAGTATGTACATACTTTGACAACAATATCCTTTTTTGAGCGGGCTACCTCCATACCTAAGACATATTTAAAAGTTCCTAGGTCCTTAATTTCAAACTCTCTAGCCAACACTTCAATCTTCTTACTTCATCTATATAAATCCCTATCACAATATTATCATCAACATAGACAATGAGAATGGCTACCTTTGTATCATTTGAATGTTTGATGAACAAGGTATGATCATCATGTCCCTATGTGTACCCATGATTCTTCATAGCCCTTACGAACCTATCAAGCCATGTTCTAAGAGACTGCTTTTAAGTCCATATAAAGACTTTCGAAGCTTATAGACTTTTCCAAGTATTGACACTATTTTTAAATCTTGAAGGGATTTTCATGTAGACTTCATATTCTAGGACTCCATTGAGAAAGACATTTTTTTACATCCAATTGCTAAAGAGGCTAATCTAGATTGATTGCAAGTGACAATAGTACTCTTATGGCATTAAGTTTGGCTACAAGAATAAATGTCTCTTGATACTATATACTATACGTTTGAGAGAATCCCTTAGCAACAAGTCTAGCTTTATATCGTTCCATGCTTCCATCTGGTTTAAACTTAATAGTGAAAATCCATTTACAACCAACCAGATGCTTTCCTTTGAGCAAATCTAACAATTCCCATGTTCCATTCTTCTTTAGAGCCTTGATTTCATCACCAATTGCTTGTCTCCACTCAAGTCGTTGTAGGGCTTCATGGATATTCTTTGGGATCTCTATATTTGATAGATTAGTAACAAAAGCATAATACTATGGGGATAATCTGTCATAAGAAATGAAGTTAGAGATTAGGTGCCAAGAACACAACCTCACAACTTTCTTAAGAGCAATAGGTATATAAAGATCATTAGGAGCATCACTAACTTGAGTATCATGAATTTTACTTGGACTTTTTGGATTCAGATTGGATTCTTAGTTCTACTCAAGTTAAGTGTGGTACTCTAAATCCTCTCGAGGTTGTTAGGTAAATACGTAACTTAGTTTCTCCTGCATGTTGAGTATGAGTGGGTGTGGATAGAGTAGGTAAAGGCTTAGAAGACTCAAGTGGCCTGGATGGCTCAACTGGAGGTTGATTGGCATGAGTACTTGGTTGAAACTTAGGGGATAACTCTTCTTGAACCCAAAAATTACATTCTTGTATATTTTCCTCCCCCTAAATGGGGATTTTGGTGTAGAAGGGTTGTTTTTTTGAACAAGGTTACATCCAAAGTAACATAAAATTTCCTTGTAATAGGTGAATAACACTTATACCCTTTTTATGTAGGAGAGTAGCTAAGGAATAGACATTTGGTAGCCTTTAGATTGAGCTTACTGCGATGATGATTATATATCTTAACAAAGTCGCACATCCAAAAATTTTGAGTTTGTTTCTTAGGACTATTAAGAACCTAAAAAAGATAGATTCCTGCACATTCCTTAGCATTGCTAATAATTCTCCCTTATTCCAAGTCCTAAAATTCACAATGTGTTAGAATAAAAGTTAGTGAAATAATTTAAGTCTCTAGAAAGCTTCCTAATTTATAGCAGATTGCAGGTAAGATTTGGAACCAACAAAACTGATTTTAGAATTCAGTCTTTAGTGAGACATATTGATCGTATTCTCGCTACCTTGGACATAGAACCATTAGTAATACAAACTTTAAAGTTCTCATAACACAAGCTATAATTGTGAAATAAATCAGTATTACCAGTTAGATGGTCGGAAACCCCGGAGTCTATTATCCATTGATTATTCTTCTCCTTTTGAGAGCTCAAGGCAATTCAAAAATTACCTTTTCGAGCAACCGAAGTTGCTGCTGTGAGTTTGTTTGAGAAGTGACGTTTGGGAGATTAATTTTCGAATAATCTCTACCTGTTCTTTGCTGAAAGGTGTGGACTTCTTGGTTGTCTGTTGTTCCTTTGTCTCTCATGTTGTGGCTATCATACCTTGACCATCTCCAGTTGAGTGTCGGTTTTCCAGTCTGCTGGTTTGCCATAAATCTGCTAGTAGTGGTCCTTTGTATGCCCTGGTTTACGACAATGGTTGCACCAAGGTCTGTCATTCCTCCTTTGCTGATTATGGTTGGCTGTTGTTTGACTAGAATTCTGAACAGCAAGGGCAGAGCTCTGTACAGTAGTTCATGAGGACTTTCCCCACGTTACCTTTTGCTTACTCTCTTCTCTTCTAACTTCAAAACTGGCCTCTCGAAAAGACATGGAGTGGTTTGGTGCTGAGAATTCATTCCATACCATGTAAGATTTCAGAATAAAAATCCCTATTTTATAGGGATTAGTTGACAAGTTAGTAAAGAGATAAAGGAATAAATATTCTAAATCTCATTTTTTTCCATGTATATCCCTGATTTATAGGGATGAAGTTTTATTCCCTGTATCAAGGAGATTTGATGATAGTCTTAAAGTCGTGCTCTCCAATTTTTTCTGTTTCACGTCCCTGTTGAAGTAAAATAAAAGGAGTTTTTTTCTCTATAAATCTTGATGGTTTCAGAGCCAAATTTGGCTCCTTAGGTTTCTAAATTCTTTAACCTTCTCTGCTAAATTTTTCCAGCATCCTAGAATTTTGTTTCTGTAAAATTCTTCAGCCTTCTCTGCTGATTTTTTCCAGCATCGTAGAATTTTGATTCTACTTTTTTTTTTTTTTTTTTTTTTTTTGTGTTTCAAAACAAAGGTCTACATCAGTCCTAATGGTAAAATACATGACTACTGAAAGACAAGAGTCATCTTCTTTGGAAGTCTCTTCCGGTCCAGAAGTCCACTACTAGCGGTTCAGAAAATGTTGTTATTCCCATAACTGGACATAAGCTCACTGACCAAAATTATCTCCAATGGTCGAAGTCTGTGATGATATTCGTGTGCAGAAAAGACAAAGATGATTACCTCACCAGAGCTGTTACAGCGCCACCCTTTGAGGACCCAAAGTATAAAATCTGGAAAGCAGAAAACAATATGGTTTTGTCATGGCTTATCAACTCCATGACTAACAACATTGGTGAAGACTTCATGTTTTACGAGACGGCCAAGGAGATCTGGGACGCTGCTGAGGAAACTTATTTAGATAAAGAGAACACTTCGCAATTATTTGAGGTGAAAGGCATCCTTAATGATCTCAAGCAAGAAGAACTCTCAATAACTCAATACTTTATCAATGCTCTCAATAGGCGTTGGCAACATATAGACTTATTTGATGAAAATAAATTCGGTTGTACTAAGTATTCTCAGAAGTATAAGAAAATCTTCAAATTGATAAATGGTAGTTTTTTTCATTCATACTTTCATTCGTTCATGTACATAGTATATATAGAGGGTAATCATCATTCTAAGAATGGGAAAGAATGATACAAGGAAAGAATGATATAAGGAAATAACAACTAATATCCTAATATCTCAACTTTCCTAATATCTCAATATTCATAATATCTCAACTTTCCTAATATCTAAACATTCCTAATATCACAACACTAAATGGTATAAGGAAAGAATGATATAAGGAAAGCATTCCTAATATCTCAACACTCCCCCTCAAGTTGGTGCATAGATGTCACACATGCCCAACTTGTCTAAAAATTTTGAAAACACTTGACTTGAGACAGCTTTGGTAAGGATATCGGTCAATTGATCTTCTGATTGAATCTTAGGCAATTCCACAATCTTATCATCCAACTTTTCCTTAATGAAGAATTTATCCACCTCGACATGCTTTGTACGATCATGTTGTACTAGATTATGAGCAATGTCACATGCGGCTTTATTGTCACAAAATAATCGGATTGGTTGCCTAGATAGGTAACCTAAATCCTGTAAGAGAAGTCTTAGCCATAATGCCTCACAAAATCCTAAAGCCATACCTCTAAATTCCGCTTCTGCACTTGAACGAGCGACGACATTCTGCTTCTTACTTTTCCATGTCATAAGATTACCACCTACAAAGGTAAAGTAACCAAATGTAGATCACCTATCATCCACTGCACCGGCCCAATCAGCATCAGTATATACTTCTATACTTTGATGATCAACATTTTTAGCGAACAAAATTCCCTTCCCAGGAGCATTCTTCAAATACCTCAAAATACGCATGACTGCATTCATATGTTGCTCTCCAGGATTATGCCTGTATTGACTCACTACACTCAATGCATACGCAAGATCTGGTCTTGTATGAGCTAAGTACATTAATCTCCCCACAAGTCTCTGGTATCTTCCCTTATCCGTTGATACTTGATTAGGCTCAACACACAATTTCAGACCTTCTTCTATTGGTGTATTAACAGGTTGACATCCCGACATTCCAGTTTCCTGTAAAAGATCTAAGGCATACTTTTTTTGAGATAGAAAAATTCCTTCACTTGATCGAGAAACTTCAATCCCAAGAAAGTATTTCAGAGGACCTAGATCTTTCATTTCGAATTCTCTAGATAGATAATTTTGCAGAGCTTTTCTTTCTTCGGGATCATTTCCTGTAACGACCATGTCATCCACATATACGATGAGTGTCGTAATCTTACCATGTTGCTTTTTCAGGAACAAAGTGTGATCTGAATTACTTTGACGATAGCCAAAAGCTCTCATGGACTTTGTGAACCTTCCAAACCATGCTCTCAAGGATTGCTTCAACCCATACAATGACTTCTTCAATTTGCACATCTTCTGACATTGCTTTTCTGGCACCATGCATCCTGGTGGAAGATCCATGTATACTTCTTCAGATAACTCACCATGCAGAAAGGCATTTTTCACATCGAATTGTTGTAATGGTCAATCTAGGCTTGCAGCTAAACACAGTAATACTCGAACTGTGTTGATCTTAGCTACAGGTGCAAATGTCTCTGTGTGGTCAATTCCATAAGTTTGAGTGTACCCTTTTGCTACCAATCTTGCTTTAAATCGTTCAATACTACTATCTGCCTTGTACTTCACAGTATAGATCCAACGACACCCAACTGGCTTCTTTCTTGGTGGACATTTTACGAGTTCCCATGTTTCATTCTTCTGCAATGATTTCATCTCTTCATTCATGGCTGCTTTCCACCTTGGATCAACTAAGGCTTCTTGCACACTGTTAGGAATAGCTACAGTAGATAATTGATTTACAAATGACTTATTTGATTCAGACAAACGATGGTTAGACACATAGTTACTCATGGGATATTTGACTTTGGTAGACAATTCAGGTTCATATGTGGGTTTAGGAATACCTCTATTATGACGGTGTGGTAACCGTTTCATGAATGGATCAGGTTCCAAATTAAGAACACCCTCAACAGACGACGATTGGTTTGGCATTTCAATGAAGTTAACTTGGTGCGTTGGTGCTTGTGTAGATGCACAAATGCCACGCAACCAAAAACACGAGGAGGTAGATTTGGGACGGTTGGGGCAACTACGGCATTAGTAAGAGCTTGGAGAGGTGTTTGAAAGTTAATTGAGCTAGAAAGTACCCGATTGATCAAGTATGCGGTAGATGTGATTGCTTCTCCCCAATAAGATATCAGTGTTTTTGTTGCTATCAAGGAAGCACGAACAACCTCTAACAAGTGCCGATTTTTTTCGTTCAGCGACTCCATTTTGCTGGGGTGTATTGGAACAAGTAGTCTGATGAATGATGTCATGTCCTTCCAAATACTTTTGAAGATCAGAACTTTGATATTCTCCACCATTATCACTACGCAGAACCCGAACCTTTGCATTGTACTGAGTTTCAATCATTTTATGAAATTTTTTAAACAACAAGTTCACTTCATCTTTGGTCTTCATCAAGCATAACCATGTCATTCTGGTACAATCATCAATAAAAGTAATAAACCAACGTGAGCCACTCAAAGTTGGGACTTTGGATGGGCCCCAAACATTAGAATGTATAACCATAAAAGGAAACGGACTTTTATTCAAAATTAACGGAAACGAAGCACGATGGCTTTTAGCCAATTCACAACTATCACAACAGAAACCAGAAATATCACTTTTTGCAAACAAACTAGGAAACAATTTTTTACAATAACCAAAGGAAGCATGTCCCATACGTTAATGCCACAACCAAATTTCAGACTTTTTCTTCTCCCCCTCAAATCCATCTGCCATCAAGGCTTGTTGCAACTTATTTGAATCCTTTGACTGCAAGTCCAAATAATAGAGTTTTCCCCGCTTAATACCACAACCAATCGTCTGTCTTGTTTGGATGTCTTTAATCACACAAAATTCAGGTCAAAAAATGACAATACAAGATAAGGTTGCAGTGATTTGAGAAACTGACAAAAGATTGTAATCTAAAGATGGAACAACTAAAACAGAATCCAAATTCAAAGTATCAGTAAGAGTTAAGGATCCTTCCCCAATGACTAGGGTTGTGTTACCATTGGTGTGGAAACAATTTTTTGTGAGGAAGGTCTAAGAGGTGAAACCTGTCTAGAATCAAAAGTCATATGATCTGTAGCACTAGAATCAATTATCCATGCACTATTAATAACAGGTGTAAAAGTATTTAAAAACTTACCACCATGATCAGTAGCGGCTACCAATGCAGAGGCTTTCTCAGCAATATTAGTCTCTGTTTTTATTTCAGCAACAGTTGCAGTCGAGGTTTTCTTGGAATCCTTCTTCCGTTGATCATGATTATTATCATTAATAACAAAGTGTTGATAGCCTAAACATGATCTAAAGGTCCATGGTTCAAACCCTCGGTTCCTCATTGTTTTTCTGGTCATACCAAGAGTCGTTGCTTTGAAATTGTGGGATATCCAGACTGGTGGGACCAGTCTTATTGCAATGAGTGCATTTGAAAGTTGACTTATTAATATTAAGGCTTGTCTTAGGATGGTTGATCGTTCTGTAGCGACTAAATGTCCAGGATTTCAATTTCATGGCTCTGATACCATCTTCAAATTGATAAATGGTAGTTTTTTTCATTTATACTTTCATTCATTCATGTACAGAGTATATATAGAGGGTAATCACCATTCTAAGAAAGAGAAAGAATGATACAAGGAAATAATGATATAAGGAAATAACAACTAATATCCTAATATCTCAACTTTCCTAATATCTCAATATTCCTAATATCTCAATATTCATAATATCTCAACTTTCCTAATATCTAAACATTCCTAATATCTCAACACTAAATGATATAAGGAAAGAATGATATAAGGAAAGCATTCCTAATATCTGAACAGAAAATTGTTGGAAAAGAACATGTGTTTAAATTTTTATTTGGACTCAACAAAAACTTGGATGAGGTGAGGGGATGAATCCTCGGCACCAAACCACTCCCATCTCTTCCAGTGGTTAGAATTGAAATTAGAAGAGAAGAGAGCAGGTAAAAGGTAATGTTGGGAAAGTCCTCATTGACTCCCTGTAGAGAGCTCTGACCTTGCTGTTAAGAATTCCAGTCAAACAACACTTCTTTACTCTACTTCTTCAATCATATACCATACAAATTTGTATGAAAAATATATTTATTTAACATTCTTTAAGGTGTCTTTCAGATTCTTGCATCAGCCGTAAAGCCAAGTAGAAATGAAAGTTATTTTACTTCTAAGTCGATTTGCCTTAGAAACTGTGTTTTAAAAGTGCTTCTACAACATTTTCAAAATTTTTATTGAACTGTAAAAGCATTTTCTCCCTACATTAAGTGCTTAATTCTGAGTAAAAGCAGGATCATTTATATTGAAAAATGGAGTCCAATCACGTGGGATCATCAGAAAGTCATATTTATGGCCTTATTTAAATATTCTTAAGCATAAAATGATTTATTTGAATAAAATTTAATTTTTATATTCAAATAAAGAAAATATTTTAAATTCCTAATATCCCTATGTGGATCATCATATGTGTTCACGTGAATTTAATAATCCAATTTATAAAAGACCTAAATAATTTTTTTTCCAGTACTGACATTACTTTTCAGACCACAATTTACAAAAATTAATATCATTAATTTTCTTTGGTAACCAAACAAACCCTAAGTATTAGAAAATGTTTAAAATATCAACCCTCTATTTCTCAGTTTCTTGAAGAGCCTGATTCTTGCATGCCAGTTGATTACTGATCCTTAATATTATATATAATCAGTCTTTATCCATGACTAGCAATCTCTCATATATAGTTGAATTTTTCAGCTCACCAGTTCTGAAAGCTGTGGTGGGTGGTTGTGCACAATCACCAGCGCCACATTTTTGAATTCTTACATTCAGTTTTTTTATCACAATAATATTAATTTCTGACTTGAAGGACCAAGCCTTTTGTTTTATTTTTTTGCTTATTATTATTATTATTATTTTTAATTTCCATGCTTCTTGCACAATCTCTTATATATACCAACTCTAGGATTGAGTTTTGACCATGTCATTTGAAAACCAATTGGTGATCAATAAGGATAGATCAAACATTTTATGACATTTGACATCACATCCAACGGGCCTGTTTCAAGAGTCATCATTTGGGTGACTCATCTCCAGACTTAAAAAAAATTAAAAATATTTAAATTATTTGTATAATTCATTACATACTCCAATCAATGAAATTACACTTGTTATTTTTACACACATGTCCATCCAGCAAGAAATTCAGATTTAAGTCTCTTTAGCCATAATTTATTAATTTTTACTTTCGTATTCAATATATATAACCCTGAAAAGTCAAAGATCATGGTAGACCACATCTTCCAATGATAAGAGTTCTCTTTAAAATTGAATTAAGGGATGAGTTCATCACTCGACCATAAAATACTAACATGCACGTCCATCAACAAGAAATACAAATTTAAGTTCAATCTCATTTAAAATGTGTTTGATAATGATTTTAAAAAATATTTATAATATTTCTAATACTTATATGATAGAAATTTTTAAGTGTTAAAAATATTAGAAACACTTTCTAAAATCACTATCAAATTGGTTCTTAGCTTTATTTGTCATTTAAAAGTTCTAATTTTGATTCTTGAAATTACACATGGAGATTGATTATTTCTTTCTTTCTTTTTTCTTAATCCTTTGATCAATAGGAGACATCAAATTTCAAAACAAAAATCGATCATATATATATATAAACTATATATAAATTAAATATCATTGGTCAATTGATTGTTGAGAAAATTCACTTAATATGAAAAAAAATAAATCACAATTTTACAGGAATTAGAAGCTATCAATTCCCTGAGGATTTTACATTGGCTAGTATCTATATGCATGTTCATGTTTAACTCTAACATCTTTTATAGTGAGCGCTCTTAAGAAGCTCTTGAGCACTCCTTCTCAAATTTGCTTTTCCAAACCTATAAAGCTCGTGTTATGTAATAATTCCAAAAATACACTTCTTAATTATATCATTCACTAAACTAACTCAAGCATACTTACCTAGATGGCCTCGTTTACAAAGTGATGATGATCTTAATTAAATCTTCAAGACCTATATTAAACTTAGAAAATATGCAACAATATTAGATGAATAATTATTTGGAATAAGATTATCAAACTAAAGTAGTTAATCTAAATCACTAGCAATATCCCCTTTTAACAATTTTATGTCTAAATAATTATTAAATAACTCCTCCAATGCTAAGAAAAAATGAGTTTATATACCACTCAGGTGTTGTCTCTTTATTTGTTTGACTTTTTTTTTTTAAAAAAAAAAAAGCAACTTATTTTTATATTTTAGATCATTTATTTTTATTTTTACTTTTTATTATCTTATTATTTATTTCTTAAAATTATCAATTGAATAAAAAAGTCAAAATATTATTTCCTAATAATTGTTGTATCTCACAAGTCACATTAATTTGTTGAAGGACATGATATCTCGACCTTTAACTACCAGCGCATTGTAAATATTAGGCATCTTACTCGGGGAAAAAGCTACATCCAGGACTAGACCAATGATTTGAGTGATATGCCCCAGGTTTTTGTTTTTTCAAGCATGGAAACCTCATAACCAGAAGTAGTAGGATTTATTCTCATAATAATAATAATAATGATAAAGTCAAATTAAATGATTTTTTTTTGCGAAAATTATCGAATCCAAAAGTTCGATAGAAAGTTGATAAGTTAATTCAATAAGAAATGGGAGTTAGCACTCGATTTCATTGGTACCATCTTATCGAATCCAATTCAATTGTTTACTTATTCGATGAGCTAATTTTTAAGTTAATTTTTTTTAATGTTAAAATAATTTGTTAAATTTTCTTTATTTCTTAATATTTAATAGAAATAAAATATTTAAAAAAACAAATAACTTAATACTTAACATTATTAAACATTTTTTAGTTTTAAGTTTTATTTAGAATTAAGTTCAAAAAACAAACACCATGTCAATCTTTTATGTCTAAACTAAAAATTTCAACTCAATGATCTTCCATCAATGCTTTGTAAGTCCTTAAAGATCATGGAAACATGTAACCTACCAATAACACCAGTGAAAAGCAATGCATGGGAAAAATAGTAATTAATTTATATGATAAGCTATAAATATCACAATTCAAAAATCCCAAACATTATAAGAAAATTCTAAAAATTATGAGAAAATGATAAAATGTAGAATCATCGTTACTCAATATAAATATGAATGTATGTGTCATCTCCTCTTTTTCTCACAAAAATGATTAAGTATATCAAATAGAACAAGGAAAACCAAATAGATATAGAAGAGCAAATTAATATAATAAAAAGTAATGAGAAAGATGTCCAAAATATGTAACTAATGCATCCAAATGATCAATGCTCTCTACATTTACTTTAAACTACTACTTTCCAATAATAATAGGCATCTTCAAAAAAAAAAAAATAATAAAGAAAGAAAGAAAAGAAGAAAAAAACGATAAAAGGGTCTATGTATGAAATGGTTTCGAAAACAATTATTTAGAATAGTTTTATAAAAATTGTCTTAAAAAATATTGCATAAATTTGGAGAATAATTAAAAAATAAAATAGTATATATAAAGTTATTTTTAAAACATATTTTTTAAAAATGGAAAATAGGTTTAAAACATTTCAAATTTTTAAATAAATAATTTTTTTATAAAATATCAAAGAAAAATTTTCAAAAAGTGTTTTTAAGAACCGTTTTTGATAATAGTTACTGAAATATGATTTAAATTTGTTAGATTATTACATACTTACGAAAAATGAATTGTGATCATTCAACTTTTCCTTTATCATATTTTCAAAAATTATAATATGGGAAGCATTATTTTGCATCATGATAACTCTATAACTTGCGAGTTGAATATTAGTGCTTTGTAGGGCATTTTAGTGGTCCACTTTACTGTTAGAATAATGGTGTATGTCACGGTCAACTTTATGCCACCAAATAAGAAAATCCGAAAAGGTTCTTAACCCAAACGAGCCTAACCCAAATATTGGGGCCTTATATTTACATCACCAAACCTACTTTATCATTGCTAAATGTATTCCACATGATTTGGTTGTTTATATATCACATCATTTCCAGTCAACATAGAATATATTTTGTCATATTTGTAACATTCACTTCCATATAAAATACATTTGGTCATATTAATCCTGATTTCTCATCGTTTTAAAATGTAATTACATAATTAAGAAAAACTAACTACATAGCGACATTGACAAACATCCCTTACTACCGGGGAAACCTAAATTGCTTTATTCCTTAACCCTGCATGCAATATCAAGAAACAACTTCTTGCATTTATCATCTAGTCCATCATAACTTATCTGGAGTACCTTTTGAATATCCTCAGGAGGGTTTGTTTTGAGTTTATCCAATGTGCTTTCCCATTCATCTACATCCCTTCGAAAGAGAAAAGAACCCAAAACTACAAGAGCCAATGGAAGGCCTTTAGCATAATCCAGTATACGATTAGAGAGGTCCACAAAATTTTCTATGGGATGGTCTTGCTTGAAGGCTTTCCAACAAAAGAGTTCCTTAGCTTGCTCGGGTGCTAATACCTTAGGCTTATATGATGAATACGACTCATATACATCTAGGCAACGTTTATTTCTCGTGGTCACAATGATTATGCTTCCTTGATGAAAACAGTCAGAGTTAGGAGCTAAGAATTCTAATTGTCTTTCACAATCTACATCATCAAGAACAATAAGAACCTTTTGAAGCAACACTTACTCTTTATCGTTTCTATTCCTTCACCAATATTACTCAACTTCAGATCTTTCTCCATTAGGATATCACAAAGAAGTTTTTTTGTAATTCAAGCAAACCACGATCATCTTTACATTTCTCTCTCACATTTTCAAGAAAAGTTGTGACGTTTAAATTGATCTAACATATCATTGTAAACAACCTTGGCAATGGTAGTTTTACCAATCCCACCAGTCCCATAAATCCCAACCATACTCACTTTATTTGATTGGGCATCTATCAATAACTTCACTTCTTTCAACTTTTCATCCTTTCCAACAATGTTCTCACCAACATGTACCCACTTAGGAATTAATGTTTTAATCTCATCAATGATATCTACAATAAAATCTGCCTCGGACACTGTCCATTATAAAGTACAATAAAACATGCAAGTGAGTTAGAATCAATTGCCAAAGAAAACAAAGATGAAGTAAATGGAAATTACAGAATGGTGTTTAGTTTCATTTGATGCAACTAAATTAAGGTCAAATAGAATGTAAATTAAAAATGTGTTGAGTCACATGTTTGAATAAAATTTCATTGTGTTATGTCAAGTATAAGTGCAATAAAATAATGTAAATATCTCAATTGCTTCTAAAGGTCCAAATTGAAGTTGACCTTTCTAAAGTATCATTACCCTTTATGATAAGAGATTTTATTATAGAGACAAATACTAGTTTGGCTAGAAATCTACCAATTTGTCACCCAAGTTCCTTAACCTATCAATGTTTTTATTAATTACAGCATGACTTATGACCATTCTCTATGCTTATAAGACTTTCAACTATTTATTCCGTAAACAAGTAAATTATCTGTTTTAGTTCTATTTATATTTAGGTTGCTAATAATTGCTACATAAGTTTCATACTTTGATGAAATCCCCACTTTTTTCCCAAATATAAATTACAATGACGAGGAAAGTTACACATGTTTGTTTGTTGTTCAAAAGCCTGACAACAATTAGACTCATGGAAAAAGATTTTAAATTGATACTTAAAAGAAAAATGTTTGTATAGATATTGTTTTTGAAAATAGATTTTTTTCTTTGGAATAGAAAATAGTTTTATAACTTAAATATATGTTTTTTATTTATATTTTTTACTAAAAATTATTTTTAAAAATTTGTTCAATAAACAAGTTCATCTTTAAGAGCACATTTGAGATGTTTTCAGGATTTTTTTTATAGAGTATTGTGATTAAGAACTGGAAATATCAATAATACTTAGAGAATTGTTATATTGTACATTAGTTTATAGTAACTTCATAGGTAATAAGTCAGAGAAGGTATTTTCCATATTTAAATTTTCAAACAAAATTTTATTCATTATTTTCAATAATGGGTTGAGGAAAACTATTTTTCGAACATTAGTTTCAAACAAACTCTAAGGTTACTTGCTTTTGTGTGTAACCGAGGGACAGAGGAATGTAGGATATACAAGAGAAAAAAAGGAAAAAAGAAAAAAAAAAACCAATTTTGACTACAATATATTAATCCCATGCTTGCACACAGTAGAATAGCAGGGGAATAAGTTTAACATTAGATGATTCAATGTGAAAGACAAGGTCTTAAGAAAAGATTAATTATCCTGGCGTCATGGGATAATTAGAATAAAACAAGATACAAACATTAGATTAAAAGTTAAATAAATTTGATAATCAACTTGCAAATATAGAGGAAGAAACAATATTAAGTAAAGAAAAAATGTAAATTCATGTAGTGCATAGAGAACATGAGAAAAATATTTTAGTTATAGAAAATTCCTCTAAAATTGAAAAGGGTAAAGGGTTTAATAACTAAGTTTTTTGTTCGATAAGAGGGTCCAAATTTTTTTTTCTGAATAATCATGCTAGATTATTTTCAAATTTACAAAGCATATAAATAAGCAATTTTAACAATTTATTTGATAGACTACCATTTTTTTTAATTGATAGAAATTATGGCTAAAATGGATTGATTAGAAAGGAAGAATATTTTGGAATCTTAAAGATTTTTGAACAATTCAAAACTTGGCATTTGGCATAATTATTTTATTTTATTTTATCTTTTGACTGTTATTACTTGTTGGGCCTGAATGAGCCCAGAACAACTACTATAGATTTTCTAAGATTATTTTAATTATAAACTAATTATGTATTTTTTTTATAATGTATTTTAATTATATTTTGTTTTCTTTCATAAATTAATTATAAGAAAATCAATTTTTTTTAAAAAAAAAAAAATTAGTTTTCTTTTTCATTTTCAAGTCTTCCTATTACTTTCCAAGAAATCAAACATATTAATGTCTACTACTTAAAAACTGGATTTTGATTGATATATGTAATCATAAATATTTTATTTACTAACAAGAATGAAAATAAACTGACAGAAAATTGGAAATGGAAAAAGTGAAGTAGGGATTACCTATCATCCTTCAGATGAGGTCCACTCAAATTACCGGCTTTCCATAAGGCAGTCCTCCACTTCTCTATCTTCTTCTTCTTCTCCTCGTCTGCATTGCTCTCGTGATTGTTAAATGCTTCTCCATAAATCCCAGTCTGTTTCCTGACTTCAGACGGCTCCACATGATAGAAAATAGGAAAAACCTTTTGTCCCTTTTCTTTCTGGCACTCCATGATCTTGAGGAGTTCATCCAAGCACCACTTGGAATGAGCATAGGTTTTCGAGAAGATGATAATGGCGATCCTTGATTCTTCAATAGCTTCTAGGAGCTCGGGTGCAATCTCTTCTCCCCTTCGAAGTTCTTTATCATCTTTAAAGGTCTCAATGTTGGCATGATCCAAAGCCTTGTAGAGATGACTAGTAAAGTTGTTGCGGGTATCCTCGCCTCTGAAACTCAAGAACACATCGTACCTCCATTTAGAATTAGAAGAAGAAGAAGAAGAAGAGCAAAAGGGTCTCTTAAAATTGCTAGAGGAAGCCATGGTTGGATTGTAACAAAATTACAAGAACAGAATTTGGAAGAAGAAAAAAGAGGGTCTTTGATGCTAAGACGATGGTGGTGAGGATGTCCTGTTCTTCTCTCCCATTTATCCTTTCCTTAGCTGTAACCCTTTAGCATTAACAGTGAGGGTTCACAAAAGTCAAAGTCCTACCTCAATTATTAATTGTAATTATGAAGCTTTTTCTGACTCTTTTCTTTACTTCTTACCATTTTATTTTTTTCTCTTTTTGGGCATTCAATATCCAATATCTCCTTTTTGCATTCTAAGAACTTTTTTTTTTTTTTTTTGTTTCTTTTCATTTACTTGTTCTTTTCATTTATTTCCTAGGAGTTGATATGATAATAGCTAAAGCATCATTTCTATTCTTAAAATACTTTTTTAATAAAAATGTCCTTGGATGCCGGCTGACTTTGCTTTTCTCTCAATTTGGAGCATAGTGGTGAGGTGTTCCTTTCTTTACTCTCAATTATTTTGGTTGGCTATATCCCTTTTCCATTCAATAATAGGCGAAGACAAAAGTCAGGCCTACCACAATTATTAATTGCACTCTTGAAGTTTTTTTTTTTTTTTTTTTCACATTTTACTTTTCTTCTCTTTTTTATCCCCCTTATTCAACGACCAACAATCTTTCCTTCGCATTTTTAGAGTATTATTTTGTATTTTTCTTTTATGCCCTAGTAAATAGTAAATAGTAAATATTTTGTATTTTGTATTTTACTATATATATATATATAGTAAATAGTAATTTTTTTGACAAAACACTATTCATATTACAGTGTTGTCATGTCGTGGATTTCAATCCTCTTCAAATCCACTTTGATTTCTAAACATATCTAAGTTCAAGATTAATTCCAAACTCCTTCAAGTCCAACAAACACTTTTCAAGTCTGAATTTCAAAATGATTCAAGTCCGAAATAGTTCTGTATTTAAAAAAGTTTTTTTTTTTTTTTTTATACTTTGTAAAGGTGTGAAAAATTTAGAACCTTCTTAACATAAAAACCATTTTTCCATCTATCATTTTTGTATTTTCTTGGAAGTTTTATTTTATATATATACATAAATATTGACGATGAAAAAGAAGTAGGAAATATAGATAATGACAAAGAAGTATGAAATTTCTAGGAAGCTTCATGCGTGATTTTTAAGGCAAAAAAATTAAAATATTTTTGTCCGTGTTGGGATATGGATGGGCTTGCTAGGAAGTCATTGATTCTTGGGTTGTTCTTTAATTTTAGTTATGTTTGTTTTATTCATTGGATGATATTGTGGTTGGGTATAGGGATGGCAATGGGACAAATTTTTTCAAGTACCCGCCCCTAATGGGATGAGTTTCAATTTTAACTAAACGGGTTTTGGACAGGTTTGGGAATCTTTTTTAAAACTCTGGATGACTTCAGTGTATTGCCTTATCCTACTCCACCCCTATTATATATAAGATTAATTTTTAAAATTAAATTAATTTTAATTTTACTATTTTTAATATATAAATAATAACAAAATATTTTTTAATAAAATAAGTTATAAAAATATAATAATTTAATTATTTATAAAATATATTTATTTTAATATAATTAAAAAAATTAAAAGTAATTTTAAAAAAATTCAAAAAAGAAAAGTTAGACAGAGCGAGGCGGGTATGAGAAATGGGATGAGGATGAGAATTATTTTGAATTAACGAGGTGGGGTTGGGATGGGGCCGACCCATCCCAAACTCGCCCCGTTGTCATCCCTAGTTTGGTAGAGTGAAGAGTCAATGATTTTATTTTTTAATTTTCTTACAACTACCATTCATATTCTTTTTCTTCACATTTCTCTTTAAAACAATTGTGTTTGAGGTTCATAATTTGGCCAACATATGTGAAAAGATGCATAATTCATGTTTAAGTACATGAATATTTATGAACAAAAATACTCTTTTTACCCTTCACATATATCTATTTGCATTTTTTTCATTTTCCATATTAAATTGAAATATTGTTTATATATAATGTGTAAATGTCAAATATAACTTCTTCTTTTTTCTTTTTCTTTTTTTACATTTTCAAACATATATATGGCATTTGTATTAACTATACAAAGAATTAGAAAACATTGTATACGCACCCTAAATGTATAAGACATTTGTCATAACTATACAAGACTAGTATGAGTTTGCCTATTGTCAATATATTTGCATATTTTTATAGGCATTAGTCAAAATGTGAAAATATCTTGTACATTTAGTATAAGTGTCTTGTTTACATATGAAAATGTGAAAAGAAAAAATTATGTAAACAAATTTTTTAGTAATTTGGTATGGAAAACAAAGAAAATGAAGAAAAACATATTAATAAATTCAAGATATATAGGTCTATACATGTTTTATACAGTTAATACAAATATCTTATACATTTATTACAAGTAAAGATATACAGTAGCAATGATTAGTAAAGCTTTTGTGAGTATTTCACCTTTGAAACTCAAGAACACATTGTCCCTCCATTTAGAATTAAAAGAAGAAGAAGAAGAGGGTCTTTGGATGCCGAATGACTTCTCTTGGTCCTACTAAAGCAATCTAGACATAGTGGTGAGGATATCCCAATCTTTTCTCTTAATTAACTGTGGTAGTTGGTTGTATCCCTTTGGTATCAAATATCAATAAGGTTCACAAGAGCCCGGGGCCTACCTCTTATTATTATTTCCTTTCTTTTCTCTCAATTATTTGTGGTGGTTGGTTGTATCCCTTTGACATCAAATATCAATAAGGTTGACAAGAGCCCATTTTAAGTCCTCTAATTTTTTTAAAGAAAAATTGTTACACATATATAGTGTGACATCCCATATCAGATAGGGGGAAAAGTTCTTGGCGCTATATATGTAGAGACTCTTCTTAACCAAGTAGACGTGTTTTAAAGTCATGAGGGCCAATTTGGGTCCAAAGCGGACAATATCTATACAGTTGAGTACAGATCGTGACAAATGGTATCAGAGCCGATCCCCGACCCCGATGTTGGGGTTTGTTTGGCCCCGTAAGGGATATTTGTCTGTTTGACCCTACAATCCCATGGGACACAACGAGGACATTGTGTCTACATGGAGGGAGGAGGGAGGGGGGAGGGGTTTGTGACATCCCAAGGGAAAAGTTTCTAACGCTATATATATAGAGGCTCCTCTTAACCAAGTAGATGAGTTTTAAAAACCGTGAGGGCCCATCTGGGTCCAAAGTGGACAATGTCTACATGGTTGGAAGCGGGTTGTTACATATAGGACATTGAAGTTAAACAAGGTAACAAAATTACAATATCTTTTTTAACACTTGCCTCAAACTTAAATAATATTCTTGTTCTATGCAATTATGTAATGTTATTTTTCTATACTTCTTTCTATATTCCTCAAAAGAGCTAATAGAATGGGTTGATATCAAATTAAAAAAAAAAAACAATGTAGTAGGAATATACTTCTTAATATTCTCATTTTCTTAATAAGAAATGTTAGAAACTATTTCTCATGGTACTTGCTTGGATATATTTTTTATTTTGTATTTTTACAAATAGAAAATAGTAATAGTTTCTATATAAAATATAATAACTTTTATGTAAAAATATAATAAGACTTATCTTATGTCTTTAAAAATTTATTTTTATAATTTTTAAAATTTGAAGAAGTAATTTTTTTTTTAATATCTCAATTTATCTTAATTTTTAAATATTATTATGTTTTTAAAGTAAGTTTGAAAGAGTTCTATATTTCATATAGGAGTTATTATTATCTTTTATTTGTAAAAATAGAAAATAAAAAATGTTATCAAACAACATCATGTTAGCGGATTATAAGATTAAATTCACTTTTCCTTGTCACTCTTCTTTGAAAGACTTTTTTTTTTCTCCTTTTTGAAAGACTTCTTTTCTCTAAAAGAATTTTTTTTTTCTCACTTTGAAATATGTATCTAAAGAGGGCTTGTGTGAGATATAATCCTTTTCTTATACTAGAAAATGAAAAATTAAGGTATTATTTGAATACATTTCTCTTTTTAAAAAATAAAAATAAAAATGATAGTAATTCCTATATAATGCAAATACTCTATGAGATTTACATTTTAAAAGATAATAACTTTTAAAAATTTGAAATATTAAAAAAAAATTAATACATGAAACATATCCAAAATAATATTTAACAAGCCTTTACGATTTGTTTTTAGGGCGCAAAATGATCTTTAACAAAACTTTACTAAATTTTTAAAAATTAAAAATAAAATATTTCTATATAAATGTTCTAGGTAAAAGGATTTTATCCATGTTTTCTTTTAGTTCTCCAAATGTTTGGTGTTTTTTAGTTGTACCTTTTAGTCACTCCAAGGGCAACAACCCATGTGGCCTCTACAGGTCATAATTATGATATAAGAAATTTCTGATTAAAACTAAAAGACTATTTTCCTTTGGCAAATTTGATGGACCGCTTAAATATATGCTTACTTTCATTTCAATATATAAATTTCATATAAATAAGTAGAACCAATTAAACTTAGGCATGATAGAAAACTTTAACATATTACTATTTACATGCTACGTTTTTTGTTTGATTAATTGGTACAAATATTTATGGTAAGTATGAAGGGGTGAATCCCAAAGGAAATGTAAGGGAGTCACACTAATCATATATTTTCTTTCGTAAAATTGGACTTTACAAACTTTTTATCATACAAAGTTAGAACAATTTAATCTTAAAAGAAATTAATAGGTACAAGTAATACTATTAGCTCCATATTATGTAAGCAACTCTTTTAAAAATTAAAAAAGGTAAAAGAGTTTTTATGAAACATATAGGTTATGTTTGGTTATTGGAAAATTTGAAGGAAAAGTTAAGAGAAAGAGAAGAAAGAAGAATAGTTAAAAGAAAGAAAAATGAAAAATATAAAAAATAAATTTAAAGTCAATATGTATACTATTTCAAACTCATGTAACTTATTTTAAATTTTTATAAAAAAGTTCAATAATTTTATAAAATACAAAATTTTAACTAATTTTAATTATATTTTATTTTATTTTATATTTTTTACAATATAATTAAATATGAAAAATTATTTTTTAAAATTTTTTCTTTTTTTAATATTTAATACTTTCCGGATGAAAATATAACCACAAGGAGGAAAAAATAAGAAAAATATTGAAATTAATTTTATCACTATTTATTAATATTGAGATTCTCAGCTATAGTAATGAAAAAAAAAATATTAAAGTTGCTTTTGCTCAAATATTTTGTGTGGGTTTCATGTTTCAACTTCGATGAATGATGGCATCCATGTGAATGAGAGAGGCTTTCAATAAGTCTTTGTCCTTTTGCATGTAAGAGGCACCCATGTAGGGTCCAAGATATTTGCCTTTATAAGGTGGGACTATTAAATTTAAAATTTTCCTATTTGAATATAAAATAGCCTCTAAAGATTCTCCCTCCAAATTAGATTCGGACAAAATAAAAACTACAATCTTATTTTCAAAACTAGTATAAAATGAAAAGTCGGCAACCCACTTGCAATATAAAAATATATCTACATATATAAAGAAATTCACAACCAAGGATTAAATATTATATCGATTAGGAACTAAAGATTCTTGATGTGGTAATTAATTTTTAATTTTCATGATATGTAGGAGGTGAACTTTATATCATATCTTAAAGGGTATTTAATTGGTAGATCAATTTAATGATTTAAAGTAACTTAATAACTTAATTTCTTAATTGATATGAATTTTAAGCCTTTTTTGTAAACATAGTTTTAAATTTAAATAAAAATTAATTAAATCAATTTTAACTTTAAATTGTGACATCAAATTATTTTAATAATTTAAATTAAGTTATTAAATCACTTAAGTTATTAAATTGATTTATTAAACACTTTTTAAATATAATACCTAATTATTGTTATTGAAAAAGTAAAGATATATTAAAAGAAAAAAAAATCTGGAAAGAAATTTTCTTATGACAAACAACAGGACAGAGCATGATTTTTTTTTTTTTTCAATTTTATCTTAATAATTTAATGTGGGCATCACCTAGTCAAACTTCCACATAAATTTAGTTTTTCAATGATATTAGGAATATAAACCTTTGCATAAAACTTAGTTGGTTTAACTAAAGATTGGAGTTAGTCTCAAACTAATTATATTTAATTATAAATGAAACCTAATTTAGTGTTAATATTAGGAAACATAGAATCCAAGTACAACTGCATGGAAGCCCAAACCCAATCAGTATTAAGGCTGCATAACCTGAGGACCATCAAGCCCAGCCCAAACTAAGGGCCGTTGGTCAATGATTTCGCTGGTTGGGCCAAGAAATTCAAGCCCAACCACAAGTTTGGATTGGATGGGAGTACGACTCGAACCAAGGTTCAAATTCAGACCCAATCAATTCTAGTGGACGAAATATCAATCTAATTATAAGCCCATCATGAAAGAAGAATGGTAAGACAACACAGTCACTACAACAAATATGAGGTCTTGCCATAAATTAATTTATGATTATTATGTGCTAATTATTAAAAAAAAATTTATTCACTATGTTTACTATTTTTTCATATGCAAATACTAGTTATTTATTAATTCAATCAAATATTTTTCAAATACTTTTAGTTAATTTAATTTTTCAGATATTTTTAAAAATATCTAAAAATTTATGTACTCTGATGTAACTTTTCAATAAGTTCTCTAAAATGTCCTTTTTGAGTGGGTGTTAGAAACTCTCTAGTGAACTCCATGTTAAAATCTTCTCCAATAATCCATATGAGGATGGAAAATTTTCTTTCTTATGAGAGTTAGACTTGCAGATTCCAATCTATGGCTAGGGAAAATAAACGCCATGTAGAGTTAGACTGCTTTTAACATCCATTATTATGGCTGTATCATGAAAAGTTGGCAGCACTCACAGAGAAATTGGCCTTTTCTGCAGTTCCTTGTTTCCTTTCCAGTGCCTCCTTAACGTTGGCTTTCTCCTCCAACAGACTTTGCTCCTTCAACATGGCTGCTTCTTCTTCACTTCTCAATTCCTCTACCTTCCTGGCCAACTCCTCTTCCTTCGCTGTTTGCTCATGCTCCTTTTCTTCAGTCGCTTCAATCTCACCCCTCCTAGAAACAGGTGCTGAGACCGCTTCAGTAGCAGGCTTCATGGGCTTTTTAGTTTTTGCTGTCTGATTCTTTTGGTTGACCACCTTCCGCAACAATTTATCATCTGCCCTCTCAGCTTCAGCAGGTACCATTTGTTTTACTTGTTCCACAGTCGAGACTGCTTGCACAGAGCTATCCTTGGCTGGGACAAAAAGTACCAAATGATTGCAAAACAGAGAATATAATGCAAGAGATTAGTACTGCAAGCCTCCAGGTGCTTTTCTGCTGTTGAAGGCCTGCAAAAAAGCACCAAATCATACGTGTGCTATGACCAGAGAGATACAGAAGAGTACAGTCATACATTATTCACTCTCAAAGTTCTTGAAGTTTTTAATGGACCAAAAAAAAACACCCAATGTATTCTATAAATTATTCACAAATCCAGAACATTGCGAATAAGTCCAAAGTTATTTACAAAATCCTATAATTATTCCAAAGAACTCTAGGGTGAGACACATCCCTCTTTCATCCCTCAACATGCATCACCCTGTCTTACTCTAAAATTCCTTCTCATATACTCTCTAATGATAACTTATGGTTCCCAATCCAAATCCCAAGTTAGAAATTGTCTGATGCTAAGTAATTTCAAAATTCCAAAACAACAACCATATATACATTCTTGAAGAGTGAATACTGTGATAAACCACGAAGAACTCACTGTGTTTCTCGGCCAAATCAGAAATATTTGGACTGAGTCTTGAGCTGCAACGCTTGGAGAAGAAGTCTGTGGTGTTGTCTTTATTTTAGTTGAAGTCCTATTATTTTGCTAAGTCCTATTCTTCTGCTAGTTTGTTATTTCTGCTGCCATGATTTAGTTTCTGTTTGTGCACAATAGTTGTGGTCGTAAGTT
>CM074693.1:32368794-32863159 GCA_037355405.1 Vitis amurensis
ATCTAATTTCTCATTGCTTAGATTGAAAATTATTTAATTCTCCATCCTCTTTCCACTCTTTCTCAGCAAAAATAGGGCACAAGCAAATAACGTCAATATCCTAAAACACACGCATTCCATTTCCTGCTAAGAAACTCTGGTTCCAATATTTTATTTTTTCTTTTTTGGGCATTCAATATCCAATACCTCAATTATTAACTGCAATTTTGAAGCTTTTTCTGACTCTTTTTTTTACATCTTAACATTTTATTTTTGTCTTTTTTTTTTGGGAGAATTGTGTTTTGGGCCCAGCTGGGCCCAAAAATTAACAAATGGTCCATCTAACCGACACATTTAAGCTGAAAACCCATAGGAAGTGTCAAAATTAAAAAGAAGGATATGCACTTTTATTAATTCCAAAAATAACCTTTGCTGATTATGAAAAAAAAATAATAATAAACAAAAAAATCTAGGTTGGAATTTTGCCCTAATTTTGGTGTCTCTTCAGATTTCAAGCCTAGAAGTCGTTTTCTTCTCTTCGTCCCGAGTTCCTCCACCGCTTGCATCTCAATCTCTGCGGCTCTTGGGAATTTTGCCCTAATTTTGCTCTCTTCAGCATTTCAAGCCTATAAGCCATTTTCTTCTCTGCCTAGAAGTCATTTTCTTCTCTGCCTAGAAGTCGTTTTCTTCTTTACCTAGAAGCCGTTTTCTTCTCTGCCTAGAAGTCGTTTTCTTCTATGCTTAGAAGCCGTTTTTTATGTTCCTCCCGAGTTTCTCCATCGCTTGCATCTCAATCTCTGTGCCTTTTTGGAATTTTGCCCTAATTTTGGTCTCTCTTCAGCATTTCAAGCCTAGAAGCCGTTTTCTTCTCTTCCTCCCGAGCACTTCCATCGCTTGCATCTCAATCTCTGCGGCTCTTTCATTTTTTCTCGCATTCGTCTCTCTCGAAAATTTGAATAAGGTATGGATTTCAGTTGGGTCTCTCTTGTTGCATATTTGAGGTTAGTAGATTGCCTAAATTTTGGTCTCTCTTCAGCATTTCAAGCCTAGAAGCCGTTTTCTTCTCTTCCTCCCGAGCACCTCCATCGCTTGCATCTCAATCTCTGCGGCTCTTTCATTTTTTCTCTCATTCGTCTCTCTCGAGAATTTGAATAAGGTATGGATTTCAGTTGGGTCTCTCTTGTTGCATATTTGAGGTTAGTAGATTGCCTAAATCTCGACCTAAATTTTCTTAGTCCAAATCTCTAAACCGTGTTCAACTTGATCTCAGGAGTTCAAGTTCTTGTTTCCCATTCAATAATTGACTTCTTGGTTTGCTACTATTATTCGGATCTGTTGAGAAAATAATGAGAAAAAAGAAAGGAAAAATTTTGAACCATAATTTTTTTCTTTAAGCCTTGAGAATAGAGAAAATGCACTTTACACCGCAACTCATGATTCATGGCTTAATCGATCTGATTTTATTTTTGTAATTTTTTTTAGATTTTTTTTTCATGCTATTTGTATATTTTAAATTCAAAAAAATATTTGTGAAAAATTGTCATATATACTTGAAAATAATTTATAATTGTTTAATTGGTTGCTAGAAAACCGGGAGAGGAAAAATGGAAAGGGGAAATGGAAAACCTAAAAACCCTAAAGTTTTCTTATGGTGCCTTGGCTTGAGATGTAGGCACAAGTAACAGATTTATCTCTTTTTATCTATTAGTTTTTTTTTACCCTTAAACCTTAAATGTGTTAAACTATTGCTTATGGTTTTGTATGAATCATCTAAAGTAGGACATGATAGTTTAGAAGAGAATTCTGTATTTGTTACATTTTTTAGGCTATTATCTCTTCATATTATTTTGAAAAGCAACGCTTTATAATTAATATTTAAATATCTCCATTCTCTTTGAATAAGTTTATAGGCATGTCTGATATAGTAGTACCAACAGAAATTGTCTAAGGGTTTGAGTGAGAATGAGAATTTGTTTTCTACCTAGTGTAAGTATAGGTCAGAGCTTAATAAAACGTGGGGGATTATTTCCTATTGAATGTCTTATAGTTCCATAATTCCAATGTTTTTGGTGTATATATATATATGTTCTCAAGTATTATGTCGAATCAGACGCAAAATCCTCCTACTTTACTAGATATTGTTGTGATGTTCTGTCTTAAAGTTCCAAGTATTGACACGATTAGATTATTAGCATAGGTAAGTAGTAGTGTCAAATTGGGTAGCACTAAAGTAGTTGGCGAGAGAGGTTTTTGCTTATAAAAATGTGAACTATGAATATATAAGTAAAGGGGAATGATAGGGAAAATAAGTTAGAGATTTGTTTTTTTTTCCTTTTATAGCCTTTCTTAGTTTTTAATTTAATGATTTTTTTTAATCTATTAATTTCAATCTTTTAATTTCCATTTCAGTTTTACATTTCTCATTTTTGTTTTTTATTTTTATTATTATTTTTAGTTTTGTTTAGGTTAGGTAGTATTTATCAGTCCAAGAGAAGAGAGAAGCTCGGTCTTCATATCTTAGTTGAACTCACCGTTTGTTTATTAGTGCCTATCTTAAAATAATCTTACCGTTGACAATGGTTAGAATAATCAAAAGGAGCAACAAAAATTATTTTTTAAGACTTTAAAGTTACATTTTTTTCTATATACATTTTTAAAAATATAACTTTTTCGTATGGGAACATAGTATATTGTGAGATGAAAAAAATTTTAAGATCACATTGAATATGCATTATTGTTTGTTCAACAATATAAATTTGTGCTTTATTTCAATAGGTTGATGGATGCCACAAATAGAATATACTGTTATATTTTCGTGGGAGGCAAACTTGTCCAAAAAAATGATGGCCTTTGGGAATATGTTGGTGGAAGAAGCAAAGGTATTCACATTTATAAAGGAATGACATTTGAAGAATTCACTCAGAAGGTCTTAGAAAAATTCGACATTTCCCTTCATGTGAGGAGGATGCACTACACCCTCAAGTTTAACCCTAGAGTCATCCAAGATTTAGAAGATGAGGATGACTTGGATAACGTGGTTTCCCACAGTGATGACTTTGCAAATGTGTACATAGTCGAGTCACCCGGTGTGGAAGCCATAGAGGCAAATATACCGAATACACAGTTGGCACTTGGGTAATGCGTTTTCACTTGGATGTCTATTTAAAATTTTATGAATATCAATTTTACGCATTATGTAGTCTAATTTTGGTTATGAATGTAAATGTAGAGGTCCACATCCTACCTTTCCTTCGTCTAATGACACCAAATCGAGGTTCCTATTCATCATAAGCGCGCTATCTCATCCAATGAATGTGTACGAAGGGAAATGAGGAATGTCCCCCTTAGAAAAAATAAATGAGCAAGCAATTTTTTCAAAAGCATTTGAAATCCTTCAAGATAGGCACCCTTGTACACACTTGTACAGTTAGCACATTTGCTTTGTACACTTAGTGTAAATGCCTTGTCCAGTCACCAAATCCCTAATAGGTACATATTTTCAAGTGAATATGGGTGGGTAACCAATGTTTCCATTACCATGGACTAGGGAAAATGACACAAAATGTTACCCTAATTTTGGTTCATATTCATCATTACTAGGGAAGCTAATAGGATGAATGAACATGGTAGACATCAATTAAATTGCATGCAATGCGTGTGTTATCAAGCAACATGTGTGAGGATTGTTCCCCACGTTTGGAAAAAGTAAGATAAACACCCTTGTACACCCTTGTACTTTTAGTACATTGGCCTTGTACACTTAGTGTAAATGCCTTGTACAGTTGCAGGAATTCAACCTAGATCATACAACATAACTAGTGCATATGGCTGGGTTAACCACGTCCCAATGTCATGGCTCACCGAGTTGGGGAAAAATGACACCAAATCGAGGTTCCTATTCATCATAAGCACGCTATCTCATCCAATGAATGTGTACGAAGGGAAATGAGGAATGTCCCCCTTGGAAAAAATAAATGAGCAAGCAATTTTTTCAAAAGCATTTCAAATCCTTCAAGATAGGCACCCCTGTACACACTTGTACAGTTAACACATTTGCTTTGTACACTTAGTGTAAATGCCTTGTCCAGTCACCAAATCCCTAATAGGTACATTTTTTCAAGTGAATATGGGTGGGTAACCAATGTTTCCATTACCATGGACTAGGGAAAATGACACAAAAGGTTACCCTAATTTCGGTTCATATTCATCATTACTAGGAAAGCTAATAGGATGAATGAACATGGTAGACATCAATTAAATTGCATGCAATGCGTGTATTATCAAGCAACATGTGTGAGGATTGTTCCCCACGTTTGGAAAAAGTAAGATAAACACCCTTGTACACCCTTGTACTTTTAGTACATTGGCCTTGTACACTTAGTTTAAATGTCTTGTACAGTTGCAGAAATTCCACCTAGATACAACAGAACTAGTGCATATGGCCAGGTTAACCACGTTCCAATGTCATGGCTCACTGAAAAGGGGAAAAATGACACCAAATCGAGGTTCTTATTCATTATAAGCGCGCTATCTCATCCAATGAATGTGTAGAAATGTAAATGAGGAATGTCTATGAGGAATGTCACCCTTAGAAAAATAAAATGAGCAAGCAATTTATTCAAAACCATTTGAAATCCTTCAACATAGGTAGCATTGTACACACTTGTACAGTTAGCACATTTGCATTGTACACTTAGTGTAAATGTCTTATACAATGGCAAAAATTTGACATACCTAAAACTAATAAGCGTGCATATGGGTGAGCTACCATGTTCCAATGTGATGCCTAAGGGAAAATGGGGAAGGGAAAGGGGGGAAGTGAAACCCAATATAGGTTCTTATTCATCATTATTGTCGTTGGTCATCCAATCAACATGTATGAAGTAATAAAATTGAACGGGATGAGTGCGTGATCAAGGAATGTGTGTGAGGGAATGTTCCTCATCCTTTCAAAATGGAAATGATTTTAAAACATTGCAAATACTTCAACATAGATACATTTGTACACCCTTGTACATTAAGCACATGTACCACTGTACACTTAGTGTAAATGTCTTGTACACGAGACATAAATTCCATACAACCACTACTGAATGTCTACTCATGCATAGGTTAATCATGATTGCAATCTTTTGGTTAATAAAATAAGGAAAACTGAAGTCTCAATTTGTTCCCTATACTTTTGTAACAATACAAGCAAATTAAAAAATAGCAATTTGTCCATTAATGTGAAGTTATTCAAGTTAATTCCAACTTTCCAGCTAGAATTCAAAAGAAGATTATATGTTAAGCATGACAAATTATTATTCAAATATATATTTTATTCAATAAAAAGCATGCCTAAAGATGGGTTCCATTCAACTAGTGAACAGCTTTTTAAACATCACATGTGGCACCGGGCCTAACAATTGTCTACAATTTACGAGGAAACTCGAAGAAGACCAAAATGCTTCTAAGCGTGGCTCACTTTTAGAGTACTCACCATTTTCTCATCCAAGCAATTCTTTGAGCCAAACAGGGAGACATTATTTTCTTCACATCCGCAATTCTCCTTCTCATCCATTCTCTCCTAATCCGAACTTTCATTTCTAAACCTGCTTCAATTTAATGCCAATGATTAGCAATTTCAAGCTTCCTGTTTATTCCCATAAACACTAAATATTTCCAATTAAAATTACATGAGATAAATGTGGATGACATTTACACCAAACTAATTGGGCACAAATTAATTTTTTTAATTCATTTTTTGCAAGAATATACATTGATCAACGAAATAAGAATTGTTTCGGATACTAATCAAAAAAACGAGAAAGGAAAAGTTGGGTGGAGTGGGCTAAGACAAGAAAAATATTCAAAAAGAAAATTTAGGAATTCAAGCAGAAAACAAAAGCTCATGATTTTGATAAAATCAAGATAGCTAATAGAAATTTTAATAGAATGTGAAATAGTCATGAACTTACAACTAACACAAAGAGCAAGAGAGATTCTCGAGAGCATATACATCATGTAACCAGGTCAAGGTATACAAAACGAAAAGGAAAAATGTAAAAAATGGAATAACCTAGAATGTTCCGGAGGAACACAACACCTTCTGCATATACATCTTGCCTAGTGTTTGTGAGCCACGAATAATAGTTACATTTGAGGCTTTTTTAGAGGTCTGGACTCATCAAAGCAGAACGGAGGTCTTGCATTGTCCAACTGGTGCACCATATGGCCCATGACCCACTAAAAAATCAAGCTGATGGACTACATAGATGTTTGATATGCTAACAATGAGTAGTCAATTGGTGGACATAGCGATTGGTGGCAGCTAGTTTATATCTTCATTGGCGGCCATTTTAATCGGGTTGACCAATTTCTCTATTTTCGAAATATTTTTTTATCCGAAGGATAGCTATTCCGGACTTTTTTGCATCATCACAGGACAATCTTCTTCCCCAAAGCTCACCGTTTGGATGAAACCCATTTATTCTCTCCGGACGATGATGATAAAATACCTACAAACGCCTCAACTTTGATAAAATCAAAATATCAAGCAAATAATTCAGACCCCCCATCATTTGGATTTGGGAATGATCATTGATAAAATACCTAAAAAAGCTTTTACGAAATGCTCACAATCCTCGGCTCATGAAGAAAGTGATTGGGGGACAAGTTAAGGTCGGCATCGTTTGTGCGTATGTTGTTTACGAGAGGAAGAGAAAATGGTAGGAAGATTCAGAATTTTCACTCCGGTGACATGGCATTTCAAGTTTACAATTGTGAAACCCATTAATTTACAACCATTTGAGTTGGAAATGTAAAGGGCATTTTACATGCAGTTAACATCCGATATCCTTATCATTAATTAGGTCGATTAGATGGACCATTTGTTAATTTTTAGGCCCAACCTGGGCTCAAAACACAATTCTCCTTTTTTTTTTTTTTTGGCATTTCAATTAACTTTTAAGGCAATAAAATTAAAATTTTTGTGGTGATATGGACTTGTTAGAAAGTCATTGATTCTTGGGCTATTCTTTAATTTTAATTATTTTCTTTTTATTCATTGGTCGATGGTGGGGTTGGTATGGTAGAGTCAAGAGTCAATGATTTTATTTTTTTTATTTTCATACAACTACCATTCATCTTCTTCTTCTTCACTTTTCTCTGTAGGATAATTGTGTTTGAGGTTCATTATTTGGCCAACATTTGTGAAAAGATGCATAGTTCATGTTTAAGTACATGAAAATATATGAACAAAAACACTCCTTACCTTTACATAATTTTTTCATTTTCATAATTTATTTTCTGTATTAAATCATTTGGAAATATTGTTTTTGTATAATGTGTAAATGTCAAATATAACAATTTTTTTTTTATATTTTCAAATAGGATTTTTAAGATAGTTTTAAAAAATAATTCATAAACTATCATTCATAAACTATCATGGTGGAAAAAATAATTCCAAGTTTTTTGTCAAATAGGAAAAGGAAAAATAAAAATCGTTATTTCCTTTTAAAATGTCTTTTCAAAAAACGATTTATTTCATTTTTAAAAAAATTGTAACAAAAAAATGGCATTTTCAAGAGACGATTTCTAAAATTTTTTTAAAAAAATTATAGGGGAGAAATCATTTCTTTAAGATTGTAACAACAAATGAGTCTGTTGAGTGACTTTTCTTGGTCTCCCCAATGAAATCTGGACACAGTGGTGAGGATATCCCTTTCTTTTTTTCTCAATTATTTGTGGTAGTTGGTTATATCCTTTGGCATCAAATATCAATAGGTTCGCAAGAGCCCGGACCTATCTCTTATTATTATTTGCACTCTAGAAGCTTGTTTATGACCTTTTCTTTTACTTTTCCCTCTTTCTCTCTCCATTCAACAACCACCATTTTCAAAGCACCTTGGTTAATACTGATTTGATTTTTTCTCTGCTTTTTCTTTTAAATTTTATTTTTGGGTTTCATGCCTTCCTAACAAAAGATGTGTCTTGTTTAGTACATCTTTCCTTCTTTTCTAATTCTTTTCATTTTTATTGATGTTTATATCTTTAAATGAGTCAATGGACATTGTAAAAAATATGGACTTATCTTATGTCTTCAAAATTTATTTTTGTAATTTTTAAAATTTGAAGAAGTAAATTTTTTTTAGTATCTCAATTTATCTTAGTTTTTAAAAAATTATCATGTTTTTAAAGTAAGTTTGAAAGAGTTCTATATTTCATATGGGAGTTATTATTATTTTTATTTATAAAAATAAAAAATAAAAAATAGAAAATGTAACCAAACAACATCACGTTAGCGGATTATAAGATTGAATTAACTCTTCTTTCTTTTCCAAATAGCATCAAAATTAGCTTGAACTCTTTTGGCTCTTCTTTAAAGACCACTTTTTTTTTTCTTTTTGAAAAACTTTTCTTCTTTGAAAGATTTTTTTTTTCTCACTTTGAAATATGTGGCTCAACATGTTTGTATGAGATATAATCATTTTCTTATAATATAAAATGAAAAATGAAGGTATTATTTGAATATATTTTTCATTTTTTATTAAAAAAAATGATAGTAATTCCTTTATAATGCAAAAACTCTATGAGATATACATTTTAAAAGATAATAACTAAGGTGTAGTTTGTTTTTCCTTTTTCTACTTAATTCTAAATAAAATTTAAAACTAAATAGTAATTAATAGTGTTAAGAATCAAGTTATTTATTTTTTTAATATTTTATTTTATTAAGTTTTAAAAAGCAAAAAAAAAAACAACATGTTCTTTTTATCATTCAAAAAAAAATTCAAATGACTTGGCTTTTTCTATTTAAAAAAAAATTTAGAAAAAAGTAATAAGTCACAAAAAGTAAAAAGTTAGAAAGAACACCACCTAAGCCTAACAAAGGCTTTTATAATAGTATGATCTTCAATATGGTATCATAAAAGGCTAATCTAATCATGCTAGTGGGTAAAGTTTTCAAATTTAGGAAATAATTTAATCCATTTGTATCCTTTTATTTTTAGGAAATAATTTAGGAAATCAAATTTAGGAAATAAAATTGTTTCTTTTTTTTGGCATTTCAATTAACTTGTTCTTTATTTTGTAAATGTGTGAAAAAATTAGAGCCGTCTTAACATAGAAATCATTTTACCATCAACCTTTTTTGTATTTTCTTGTCGATTTTATTTTAAATATATACATAAATATTGACAGTGAAAAAAATATATGATATATAGATGATGACAAAGAAGTAAGAAATTTCTAGGAAGCTTCACCAAGGGAGGGACATGACTTTTAAGAAGGCAACAAAATTAATATCTTTTTGTTGAGGATATGGGCTTGTTAGGAAGTCATTGATTCATGGGCTATTCTTTAATTTTAGTCTTCTTTCTATTCATTGGTTGATAATGGGGTTGGTTTGGTAGAGTTAAGAGTCAATGATTTTATTTTTTGATTTTTTTATAACTACCATTCATCTACTTTTTCTTCACATTTCAAGAAAGCTTCATCAAATGAGGGGCATGACTTTTAAGGCAACAAAATTAAAATGTTTTGTTGGTGATGACATATGGGTTTGTTAGGAAGTCATTGATTTTTGAATTGTTCTTTAATTTTAATTATTTTCTTTTTATTCATTGGATGATAGTGGGATTAGTTTGATAGAGTCAAGAGTCAATGGTTTTGTTTTGTTTTTTTTTATTAATTTTCTTACCACTGCCATTCATCTTTTTTCTTCAAATTTCTATGAAGCTTCATGAAAGGAGGGCCGTGACTTTTAAAGCAATAAAATTAAAATCTCTGTGGTGATATGGACTTGTTAGAAAGTGATTGATTCTTGGGCTATTCTTTAATTTTAATTATTTTCTTTTTATTCATTGGTTGTGGGGTTGGTATGGTAGAGTTAAGAGTCAATGATTTTATTTTTTTATTTTCATACAACTACCATTCATCTTCTTCTTCTTCACATTTCTCCTGTAGGATAATTGTGTTTGAGGTTCATAATTTGGCCAACATTTGTGAAAAGATGCACAATTCATGTTTAAGTACATAAAAATGAAGAAAAGTGTATCATAAATTCAAGATATACAAGTTTGTATATGTTTTATACCGTTAATACAAATATATTATAGATTTGTTACAAGTAAAAATATACAATAGAGATGACCAATAAAGCTTTTGTGGGTGTCTTCACCTCTGAAGCTTAAGAACACACCGTCCCTCCATTTAGAATTAGAAGAAAGAGAAGAAGAGGGTCTCTAGAACTGCTAGTGGAAGCCATGGTTGGATTGTAGCAACAAATGAGTCTTTAGATGTTGAGTGACTTTTCTTGGTCCCCCTAAAGAAATCTGGACACGGTGGTGAGGATATCCCTTTCTTTTTTCTCAATTATTTGTGGTAGTTGGCTATATCCCTTTGGCATCAAATATCAATAGGTTCTCAAGAGCCCGGGTCTATCTCTTATTATTATTTGCATTCTAGAAGCTTGTTTATGACCTTTTCTTTAACTTTTTCCTCTTTCTCTCTCCTTTCAACAACCAAGATTTTCAGAGCACCTTGGTTAATACTGATTTGATTTTTTTCTCTGCTTTTTCTTTTAAATTTTATTTTTGGGTTTCATGCCTTCCAAACAAAAAATGTGTCTTGTTTAGTACATTTTTTCCTTCTTTGCTAATTCTTTTCATTTTTATTGAGTCAATGGGCATTGTAAAAAATATGGACTTATCTTATGTCTTCAAAATTTATTTTTATAATTTTTAAAATTTGAAGAAGTAAATTTTTTTTTAGTATCTCAATTTATCTTAGTTTTTAAAAAATTATAATGTTTTTGAAGTAAGTTTGGAAGAGTTCTATATTTCATATAGCAGTTATTATTATTTTTTATTATAAGAATAAAAAATAAAAAATATAACCAAACAACATCGGATTATAAGATTGAATTCACTCTTCCTTCTTTTCAAAATAGTATCAAAATTAGCTTGAACTCTTTTGACTCTTCTTCGGAAGATCACTTTTTTCTTTTTGAAAGAGTTTTCTTCTCCCAAAGATTTTATTTTTTTCTCATTTTGAAATATGTGTCTCATTAGGTTTGTCTGATATATAATTATTTTCTTATAATAGAAAATGAAAAATGAAGGTATTATTTGAATATATTTCTCATTTTTGTGTCAAAAAAAATGATAGTAATTCCTTTATAATGCAAAAACTCTATGAGATTTACATTTTAAAAGATAATAATTTTTAAAAACTGAAATATTAAAAAAAAATTGTATTTTAATACATGAAATATATCCAAAATAATCTTTAACAAGCCTTTAAAATTTGTTTTTAGAGCACAAAATAACCTTTAACAAGACTTTACTACCTTTACTACTTTTTAAAAAATAAAAAATAAAAAATTTCTATAGAAATGTCATAAGGAAAAGTCCAATATTACTTCTCCAACCATTCAATGGTTTTTAGTTGTACCTTTTAGTCCCTCCAAGGCCAACAACCCATGTGGCCTCTAGAGCTCATAATTATGATATAAGAAATTTGTGACTAAAACCTACTTTTCCTTGCAATTGGTCTATTACTTCGTCCTTCTCTTACACTTTGATGTTGTCATTTTTTAGAAATTCTAGTTTGATACTTTTCTTATGCTTTGATGTAGTTATGTTCTTAGAAATCTTGGTAGTAAATTTCCTATTACTTTCTAAGATTAGGACTCCATAGACTTTTCACATTAGACTTTTCGAATGAAATATCCACTTAACTCATTCCTCTTCTAATTATATTTAATTATAAATTAAAACTAATTTAGTGTTAATATTAAGAAACATAGAATCCAATTACAACTGCATGGAAGCCCAAACCCAATCAGTATTAAGCCTGCATAGTCTGAGGATCATCAAGCCCAGCCCAAACTAAGGGCTTATGGTCAATGATTTTGCTGGTTGGGCCAATAAATTCAAACCCAACCACAAGTTTGGATTGGATGGGAGTATGACCCGAACCAGGGTTCAAATTCAAACCCAATCAATCTTCGTGGATGAAATTTCAATCTAATTGTATATTTGTACTACGTTTAAATTAAAATTTGAGTCTATCATGATTCATGATAGAAGAATGTAAGACAACACAGTCACTACAACAAATATAAGATTTTGCCACAAGTTAATTTGTTAGTAAAAGGAAAATAAAATTATTATGCACTAATTATTAAAAAAAAAATCTTCATTATGTTTATTATTCATATGCAAATACTTGTTATTTATTAATTCAATTAATTATTTTTAGTTAATTTAATTTTTCAAATATTTTTTATTATTTTATTTTATTTTTTCCCTTTCGGTTTTCCTTATCTAGTATTTTTATTTAACTTTGTAATACTAAATGCAACCAAAATTCAATTCATTCTTTCATCTCCAAATAATATTATTGGGGATTATATTCTTGAAAATTTTTGAATAGCAAATACAATATTGAAGAAAATTTTTGGTTGTTCAAGTTTGAGCTAAGATCTCAAAATGCATTTTTGAAACCAAGAAAATTTTTAAATTGTTCTATTTCTAAATGAAGAAATTGTGTTGAAATTAAAAATTAAGTGTGATTATTTGGTGGTTTGGGAAAGTCAATTTATTCCTAGAGCTTATTTTGCATATAATACCAAACATTTCTTTTGATTATAAAAGATGTTTGAAGGTTGATTAGCCTTATTAATAGATCTAAGAACCAAAACTAAGGTGGTGTTTGTTTTTCCTTTTTCTATTTAATTCTAAATAAAATTTAAAATAAATAGTACTTAATAAGATTAAGAATCAAGTTATTTATTTTTTTTAATATTTTATTTTATTAAGTTTTAAAAAATAAAGAAAAACAAACATGTTCCTTTTACCATTCAAAAAAGATCAAGTGGCTAGGCTTTTTTGATTAAAAAAAATCATAAAAAAGTAATAAGTCACAAAAAGTAAAAAGTAAAAAAGAACACTACCTAAGCCTAACAAAGGCTTTTATAATAGTATGATCTTCACTATGGTATCATAAAAGGCTAATCGAATAATGCTAGTGGGTAAAGTTTTCAAATTTAGGAAATAATTTAATCCATTAGTATCCTTTTGTCACACTTCATTTGAAATTTAACCTAGCTAGTACATAACTTTCTAATTGCAACTATTTTATGAATTAATACACATAATTTTACCATTTATTAATTGTTTGATTAATTTTATTTTTATTGTTATCACATAATTTTAAGGCCTATTTGTGGGAATGAGTATGTCATTCATTTTTCCCTTCATTCCCATATTTAGATAACTTAAATCTTAATGGGAATGGAATAAAAAAATGATTCTAATTGAAATGAAATCTTATTTATAAACAATTTCAATTATCTCTAACTATGAGGTATTTTGATTTCTTAGTGTAAGTTATTTTTAAATATGTTTTTTAAAAATTAAAAAATTAAAATTTTTTCTAGATAAGTTGTTTTAAAAAATAATTTTTTATTTTGATATAGTAATAAACACAAATTATAAATCCAATTTATATAATGAAAGCCAAATTTAATTCATGTCTTATTAAAAATAAAAATGAATTTTTGATTACAAATAAATTAAATATAAATGCTTTTTAATAAAATAAGAATATTAATAATGTAATAAAATCAGAAATTATATTTTTTTTATAAATATTATAAAAATATAGTCATTAACATAAATTGATTTATTTTCTTAAAATAAATAATAATAATTCAAAATTAATAATTTATAATTTTTTATATATGATTTTATAAATATGATAAAATATGGATATTAATATCTTATAAAAACATAAATAATTTACTTCGTTAAAAATAAAGAATAATTATTCAAAATTAATAAATTCTAATGCTACTCCATTTTTAATGAATATAAAATGAATATGAAAAATTGCAAGATTTATTAAAGAATTTAAAGCCTTAATTATGTCTATTATTTGAATTTTATAGTCATTATATATAGGTTTTTAATTTTAAATAATTTTAAAATTTTTTTAAACTTATTAATAAATTTAATACAAAGTCTCACTTGATTTGAAATTCATTTTTTCTACTGAGTAAAAATTGGAAGAAAAGTTCTCTATTTTATTTTGTTTTTAAAGAATAATAACCAAATAATGGAATAAATTTTAAAAAATAATTTTGTTTTTTAATCGCAAGCCCAAATAGATTTTTATTATTCGGTAAAAAAAACCTTCAAGGATTTTTTTTTTTAAATGAAAATAAAAAATTATTTCAAACTATGTACAATGTGAGTTTTTTTAAAAGTAAAAATAAAGAACTATTTTAAACCAAATCTATCCATATTATTAACAATTTTTTTTTCATTTTTATTTCTATTTTTTACTTAACATTAAAATAGAACCGAATTATATACCATTTCAACTTCACATTTCTATACACATCTAAATTTAAGAATTGGAATTATTAAATTCATTCTTATTCAAAAATTCTCATTCTCGTATACCAAACATGCCCTTAGTGTCAAGGAGTTCACAAGCCACAAGTTTTATTAGGTCAATAGTACAACATTCTAAATGCCAAATAATATTACCATGATTTCAAATTTAGTCCTCGTATAACTAACGAATATTACTGTGATATAGCTCATGAAATACATGGATAATCTTGGTAGTGGAATTCCTTTGATTTTGCAACCACACGGACATGTGGAGGGGTAGTTTGGTTGAATATTATTCCGTGTTAATTTTTTTTTTATTTGATCTCCTTTGAATAAGAGCTAAAATAATTCCTTGGATTAGGGGATTGTTAGTTTCCACGTTCATAATTTGTAATGGATTTAATGCTAAGCAACCAGCAGAAAACATAGACTTGAATTATTCTTCTCAAGCTATCAGTTTGAGAGATGCCGGATGACTTTGCCTTTCTCTCAATTTGGACGAGAGTGGTGAGATGCCCCTCTCTTTACTCTCAATTATTTTGATTGGCTACATCCATTTTCCATTCAATAACAGGGGGGGTCCACAAGACAAAGAGTCAGGGTCTTTTTTTTTCCTTATTCGACAACCAACAATCTTCCCTTTGCATTTTTATAATATTATTTTGTATTTTTCTTCAATATATATACATGTTACCGTGCTATCATGACCTGAATTTAAAGAAGATTGAAATCCACCTTGATTTCAAAACCTATCAACTTCAAGGATTAATTCCAAACTCCTTCAAGTTCATCGCCTTAGATTTCAAACACTTTTTAAGTCTATAAATTTTTTATTTTCTTGCAGGTTTTATTTTAGATATATACACAAATATTGACAAAGAAAAAGAAGTATGAAATATTCATAATTTGACCAACATATGTGAAAAGATGCATAATTCATGTTTAATTACATGAAAATATATGAACAAAAACACTTTTTCTTACCCTTCACTTATCTCTATCTACATAACTTTTTTATTTTCATAATTTATTTTCCATGTTAAATCATTGGAATATAATGTATAATGTATAAATGTCAAATATAATTTTTTTTTTTTTACATTTTCGAACATGTTTAAGGGTATTTATATTAAATGCACAAAAAATTATAAACATTGTTTATACACCCTAAATATAAGGCATTTGTCATAACTATACAAAACTGACATAAGTTTACGAATATATTTATATATTTTTATTGATTTTAGTAAAAATGTGAAAATGTCTTATACATTGATATAAATATCTTGTATACATATGAAAATGTGAAAAGAAAAAAATTATGTAAATAAATTTTTTAGTAATTTGGTATAGAAAATGAAGAAAAGTTATTATTATTATTTTTATTTATAAAAGTAAAAAATACAATCACACAACATCATGTTAGCGGATTATAAGATTGAATTCACTTTTTCTTCTTTTTCAAACAACATCAAAATTAGCTTAAATTGTTAGGACCCTTCTTTGAAAGACCTTTTTATTTTTATTTTTTTCTTTGTGAAAAACTTCTCTTTTCTAAAAGAATTTTTTTTCTCACTTTGAAAGATGTGTCTCAATAGGGTTTGTGTGAAATATAATCATTTTCTTATAATAGAAAATGAAAAATTAAGGAATTATTTGAATATATTTCTCATTTTGTTGTAAAAAAAAATTATAGTAATTCATATAAAATGTAAAAACTCCTATTTATATTTTAAAAGATAATAAGTTTTAAAAATCATTTAAAAAAATAGAGATATTTAAAAAAATATATTTTTTAATACATGAAACGCATCAAAATAATCTTTAACAAGCCTTTAAATTTTGTTTGGAGGGCGCAAAATGGTCTTTAACAAGACTTAACTACCTTTACTATTTTTTTAAAAATAAAAAATAAATTTTATTTTTTATATAAATGTTATAGGTAAAAGTCACGTTGTCTTTTGCTTCTCCAACCATTCAACCTTTTTTAGTTGTACCTTTTAGTCATTCCAAGGCCAACAACCCATGTGCCCTCTAGAGGTCATAATTATGATACAAGAAATTCATAATTATGTCCTTCATTTTCTTTTCAATTGGTCTAGTCCTTCATTTTCATAGTTGAATTGTATTATATTTCACTTTCTAGTTTGATGTTTCTTCGCCATTTCTAAGAAATCTTGGTAGTGAATTTCCTATCGCCTTCTAAGATTAGGACTCGATAGAAAATTTGCATAAAAAAGTGACTGCCCATAACAACCTAACTCATTGCAAGGATATGATATTTCATTTTCCTCTTCTAATTATAAATTAAACCTAATTTAGTGTTAATATTAGGAAACATAGAATCTAATTACAGCTGCATGGAATCCAAAACCCAATCAGTATTAAGCCTACATAGCCTGAGGACCATCAAGCCCAGCCCAAACTAAGGGTTGTTTGGTCAATGATTTTGCTGGTTGGGCCAAGAAATTCAAGCCCAACCACAAGTTTGGATTGGATGGGAGTATGACCCGAACCAGGGTTCAAATTCAGACCCAATCAATCTTAGTGGACGAAATTTCAATCTAATTATATATTTATACTACATTTAAATTAAAATTTGAGTCCATCATGAAAGAAAAATGTAAGACAACACTTTCACCACAACAAATATGAGATTTTTCCATAAATTAATTTGTGATTAAAAGGAAAATAAAATTATTATGCACTAATTATTCCACAGTCGAGACTGTTGCACAGAGCTATCCTTAGGGTGAGGTACATCCCTCAACATGCATCACCCATCTTACTCTAAAATTCCTTCTCATACACTCTCTAATGATAACTTATGGTTCCCAATCCTAATCCCGAGTTAGAAATTGTCTGATGCGAAGTAATTTCAAAATTCCAAAACAACAACAATATACATTCTTGAAGAGTGAATACTGATGTTTTAGCACTAACCCTAGAGCAGCTGAAGTCCATTCCCTTGGTACAAGCATTCAACATAGCTACAGAGCACCAGAGCTGCAATTATCACAATTAATACCAGTGAACAAGCCACCCAAAACATCCCCAAGCATCAAGCCATAAATCAATAACATTACAAACTTCCAGAAAAAAAGAAAAGAAAAAAAGAAATCCTAGAAATGATCCAGACAGTAGCTACAGAGATTGAAATGCTCGAATGTAATTGAATTTCATATGGAAATACGAGTTTGAAGAAAATGCAGAAAAATCTAGGGAGAGACGATTGGAGAGAGAGAAAAACAAACTTGGGAGGTGTTCCATTGAAGTTTGCGCCCATGGGTGATAGCCTCAAAGTTTTGTTTGTCTTGGGGAAAAAAACAAATAAAAAGGAGAAACACCATAAAAAAAATTCTGACCTTTGAATTAGAAAGAGAAAGGAAGATGAATTACCAGTAAAAAGAGCATTAGTGATGCAAGTGTGGTTGAGCCTAATACTTGGGATCAGTCTTGGGTTTCTCTGGATCTTTTATGGTGTGACTCCTCTCCTGGGCTCTGTTCTGTGGGATTCCTTTTATTGTGAGCTTTACTATTAGTATCTTTAGAGTAGTAAAGCTTCTCTTACTAATCTATGGTCACCAAACTTCCCATGAGAAGTACTGCCATCTTCTCTTACTGATCCATGCTCACCAAAATTCCCATGAGAAGTACTGCCTTGTGCCATTGTTGGATGCTTTTGTGTATACCAGACGGATTCCGCACTCTGCCACTTGGGCCCCACCAAATGAAGCCTTGAAGTGTGTCCATTGATTGGTGTGATAACTTTTCTCAATAGCTAACTTGGGATAACATATCACCCACTGCATATCTGATACATCATCCTTAACACAGCGAGAATCAAGAACGAAACCAGCCACGTCTTCTGATTGATTATTTCCTTCGATTGTCAATTCACAATAAAAGCTTGCTTCTTCATCTTCAAGGTCACTGTCATCCTCAGATATAAGACCTGATTCATACTGAGATTCATCCTCAGATTCACAGGCAGGTGCAACATAAACACAGCATAAAGCAAATCCCCACAAGTCATCATTTTCATACCAATTCGGAGGGAGCTCTATTGTTACTTTATGCCCTCCCATATTCCGATACGTTATCCACTCTAGAATTCCACTACTTCTAGGAATAACAATACCAATTCCATTGCCCCAGAAGGAAGAATAACGATTAATAACCACGCAGTCCTGCACAAAAGCACCATGTAAATCCAATGGGTACGAAAGAAAAAGGAACGTGGCATGAGAATCATACCTCAATTTCTGATTTGAAGCAATTGACCATAGAATGAATAGGTAGAAGCGAGGGGCTTGATGAAATACGATCCGAACAGTGCGCATCTAAAAATCGTAGACTTGATGGGAGCTCTGGAATTTGTTGAAGGTTCTTGCAGTGACTCAAGTCAAGGGCTTTTAGATTGGAAAGTCGACTGATGCCAGCAGGAATGCTACTAAAATGGTTCCAACCCAGATGTAATTCTTCCAAGGATGTTAGATGGCAAATATGATTGAGGATCTTTCCTTCCATTAGATTGCAGTCATGTAGAGATAATTGTTGCAGTGGAGATAGGTTCCGAATATCACTGGGGATTCCTTCTTCCGTTGGCTTGCATTTAGTAAGAGATAATTTTACCAATGAAGATAGATGGAAAATCTTATCGAGGATTCCTCCTGCCATGCTAGGGAAGTTCCCTACCGATAATATTTTCAATGAGGATAGGTGGAAACTGCCACTGAGGATGTCTTTTTCCATGCCATAAAACTTTCTTACAGATAATTCTACCAGTGATGACAGGGGGCACTTTTGTTTTAATGCTTCTAATGAGGAAAAGCGGTCATGCAAGTCATCATCCCAGATTATTGCTGAATTTGAAATGTGACAGGTTAGAGGTGAAAATGGCCAATCAACCCCTAATTCAATCTCTAACATTTCCTCGAGTTTTGGACAATTTGTAATCCTCAATGTTTTGAGAGAGCTCAAATTGTAAATGCTCACGGGAAGACTCTCAAGGTTTCTGCAACGTGAGAAATCTAACAATTGAAGAGCTTTTAGACTTCCAAAATTGATATCTGGAAAGCCCTTCAATTTTGAACACCCTACCAATAAAAGAGTATGAAGAGAGCACAAACTACCAATATTGTTCGGAAGACTCTCAAGGTTTCTGCAACGTGAGAAATCTAACAATTGAAGAGCTTTTAGACTTCCAATATTGATATCTGGAAAGCCCTTCAGTTTTGAACACCCCATCAATGAAAGAGTATGAAGAGAGCTAAAACTACCAATATTGATATCTGGAAAGCCCTTCAGTTTTGAACACCCCATCAATGAAAGAGTATGAAGAGAGCTAAAACTACCAATATTGTTCGGAAGACTCTCAATGTTCTCACAATATGACAAATCCAAATATTCAAGAGCTTTTAGACTTCCAATATTGATACCCGGAAAGCCCACTAGTTTTGAACACTCAAATAGATTCAGAGTTTGAAGAGAACTCAAACTAAAAATACTGTCCGGAAGACTCAAAAGGTTGTTGCAATAACCTAAGTCCAACTTTTCAAGCCCATTTAGATTGCTAATTGATGATGGTAATTCCATTATACCTGTATGACTTAAATGAAGCTTTCTTAGACTTCTCATTTCTTCCTCGATCTTCGGAAAACTTTTTAAGTTTGAACAGCCATCACAAGAGAGTGTTTGAAGGCATTCCAGCTTATGAAAGTTCCTTGGAAGACTCTCAAGTCTCTTGCATCCTATTATATTCAAGAAAACAGTTAGCTCATGACTAATAATAACATTAAGCAGGTGAAACACGTAAGTAACCTTGTACAACCTTTTAGAATTAGAATCTCCAAATTTGGTGCACTTGAGATGCTTGAAATACCAACCAGATGCATGGAATAACTGAGATTAATGACCTTTAACTTTCTAGCAGTCTGTAACAGAAGAAAATTCGTTTCAATAAGTAAACTTCAAAAGACTTTAAAATTAGTCTAGAGCAAAAATATAACTAAATAATAGCAATACCATGTTTCCTTCCCAAAGATGTTCTATGTTGCTGTAGCAGAGGTTAAGTTCAACAAGATTTTCTACATGAAAATTTGATGGCAAATATTCCAAAGGGTAGTTATTCCAATGAAAATATACTAAATCATGACAAGGCAATTCAAAGTCTTGGGAAAGCTGCACCATATTGCCTTTAACTATGAGCAATCTAAGTCGATTCATCTTTCTGAAAGCTTCAGCAGTAAGTTGTATACGTTTTTCTGTATCCCGAGACCAATTTATGAATATCCCCTCAATGTTTTTTGTCCCCTGAAAACAAGCATTGAGAAAAAGTAGTATAAGATGCATAGGGATTCGATAAAATTATATAGATAAGGTACTCAGACTATAATAATAATAAAAATAAATCTTGTTGAATCTTTTATGTCTTTAGGTCTCAAGTATATTCATGTATTTTTCTCTTACCTTATTTCGGGTAAATACACTTTTAATATCTTGTAATTCCCACAATCTGCTCCATTTTCCAGGACATTCTGGATCAATTTGGCGAACAATTGCCCAACCCATTTCTTGTAACAAGTCATGCATCCTTATAGTGCCGTACCTTATAGAGATAAGACATCTCTCATCAAGAACTCTTAGTCCAATCTTGGGATGGAATTTGCAACCTTCTAGTATTCTTGTAACAAATTTTTCATCCTCATATTTGAAGAAGCATGCAATATCAAGAAACAACTTTTTGCATTTATCATCTAGTCCATCATAACTTATCTGGAGTACCTTTTGAATATCTTCGAGAGGGTTTGTTTTGAGTTTATCCAATGTGCTTTCCCATTCATCCACATCCCTTTGAAAGAGAAAAGAACCCAAAAGTACAAGAGCCAATGGAAGGCCTTTAGCATAATCCAGTATACGATTAGAGAGGTCCACATAATTGTCTTTTGGATGGTGTTTTCGAAAGGCATTCAAACAAAAGAGTTCCTTAGCTTGCTCACGTGCTAATCCCTTAGCCTCATATGATGAATACGACTCATATACATTTAGGCAACGTTTATTTCTCGTGGTCACAATGATTATGCTTCCTCGATGAAAACAGTCAGAATTAGGAGCTAAGAATTCTAATTGTCTTGGACAATCTACATCATCAAGAACAATAAGAACCTTTTCAAAGCAACACTCACTCTTTATCTTTTCAATTCCTTTATCAATATTCCTTAACTCCAGATTTTTCTCCATTAGGATATCACAAAGAAGTTTTTCTTGTAATTCAAGTAAACCACGACCACCTTTAGATTTCTCTCTCACATTTTCAAGAAAGCTGTGACGTTTAAATTTATATAACATATCATTGTAAACAACCTTGGCGATGGTAGTTTTACCAATCCCACCAATCCCATAAATCCCAACCATGCTCACTTCATTTGATTGGGCATCTATCAATGACTTCACTTGTTTCAAATTTCCATCCATTCCAACCATGTTCTTACCAACATCTACCAACTTAGGAATCAATCTTCTAATCTCACCAATTATATCTTCAATAAACTCTGCCTCAGATCTGTCCATTATAAAGTACAATAAAACATGCAGTGAGTTAGAATCAATTGCCAAAGAAAACTAAGATGAAGTAAATGGAAATTATAGAATGGTGTTTAGCTTCATTCAATGCAACTAAATTAAGGTCAAATAGAATGTAAATTAAAAATGTATTGAGTCGCATGTTTGAATAAAATTTCATTGTTTTAAGTCAAGTATATGTGCAATAAAACAATGTAAATACCTCAGTTGCTTCTAAAGGTCCAAATTGAAGTTGACCTTTCTAATGTATCGTTATCTTTTATGATAAGAGATTTTATTATAGAGACCAATACTAGTTTGGCTAGAAATCTACCAATTTGTCACCCAAGTTCTGTAACCTAGCAATGCTTTTATTAATTATAGCATGACTTATGACCATCCTCTAAACTTATAAGACTTTCAACTATTTATTTTGTAAACAAGTACATTTTAGTTGTACTTCTATTTATATTTAGGTTGTTAATAATTGCTACGTAAGTTTCATATTTTGATGAAATCCCCATTTTTTTTCCAAATATAAATTAGAATGACAAGGAAAGTGACACGTGTTTGTTTGTTGGTCAAAAGCCTAGCAACAATTAGACTCGTGGAAAAAGATTTTTAAATGATACTTAAAAGAAAAATGCATGTATTGATATTGTTTTTGAAAATCGATTTTTTTTTCTCTAGAATATAAAATAGTTTAATAACTTAAATATATATTTTATTTTTTTTTACTAAAAATTATTTTCAAAATTTTTTTCGGTAAACAAGTTCATTTTTAAGAGCATATTTGAGATGATTATAAGTATTTTCTTATAGAGTATTGTGATAAAGAAATGAAAATATAGATAATACTTAGAAAAAAGTTATATTGTACATAAATTTATAATACCTTCATAGTTCATAAGTCGAGAAAGGCTTTTTTCATATTTGAATTTTCAAATAAAATTTTGTTCATTATTTTAAACATTGGGTTGGGGAAAACTATTTTTTGAACATTAGTTTCAAGTCAAACAAGCTCTAAGGTTGCTTGCTTTTATTTGTAATTGAGGCATAGAAGAATGTAGAACATACAAGAGAAAAAGAGAGAGAAAAAAAAACAATTTCGATTTCAATATATTAATCCCATGAGTACACAAAGTAGAATAGCAAGGGAATAAGTTTAGCATTAGATGATTCAACGTGAAAGACAAGGTCTTAAGAAGAGTCATGGGATAATTCATTAGATTAAAAGGTAAATAAATTTAATAATCAACTTGCAAATATAGAGGAACAAACAATATTAAGTAAAGAAGAAATGTAAACTCATGTAGTGCATAGAGAACATGAGAAAATTATTTAAGTAATAGATAATTCCTCTAAAATTGAAAAAGGTTAATGGTGCAATAACTGAGTTTTTTGTCCCATAAGAGGTCCAACAAAATTTAGGGTAGTATTACAATATTTTAAATAATCATCTCATATTATCTCCAAATTTACAAGGCATATAATTGATAGAAATTATGGCTGAGATGGATCGATTAGAAAGGAAGAATATTTTGGAATCTTAAAGATTTTTAACAATTCAAAACTTGGCATTTCCATCTGCTGGGCAAATATAATTTTTTCTGATATATTTTAATTATATTTGATTTCCTTTTATAATTTTAATAATAAATTAAATGTGAGAAAATCATTTATTTATTTATTTTTTATTTTTTTACTCTTTCTTATTACTTTCCAAGAAATCAAACATATTAATGTCTACTACTTAAAAATGGATTTTGATTGATATATGTAATCATAAATATTTTATTTATTAAGAAGAATGAAAAAAAACTGACAGAAAATTGGAAATGGAAAAAGTAAGTAGGGATTACATATCCTGCAGAGGAAATCCACCCAAATTACCGGCTTTCCTTAAGGCAGTCCGCCACTGCTCTATCTTCTTCTTCTTCTCCTCGTCTGCATTTATTTCGTGATTGTTAAATGCTTCTCCATAAATCCCAGTCTGGTTCCTGACTTCAGACGGCTGTACATGATAGAAAATAGGAAAAACCTGTTGTCCCTTTTCTTTCTCGCACTCCATGATCTTGACGAGTTCATCCAAGCACCACTTGGAATGAGCATAGGTTTTCGAGAAGAAAATAAGGGCAATCCTTGATCCTTCAATAGCTTTTAGGAGCTCGGGCGCAATCTCTTCTCCCCTTGGAAGTCCTTCATCATCTATAAAGGTTTCAATGTTGGCATGATCCAAAGCCTTGTAGAGATGACTAGTAAAGTTGTTGCGGGTATCCTCGCCTCTGAAACTCAAGAACACATCGTACCTCCATTTAGAATTGGAAGAAGAAGAAGATGAAGAGGGTCTCTTAGAATTGCTAGTGGAAGCCATGGTTGGATTGTAACAAAATTACAAGAACAGAATTTGGAAGAAGAAAAAACAAAGGGGTCTTTGAATGCTGAGAGTATGAGACGATGGTGGTGAGGATGTCTGGTTCTTTACAACTGTATCCCATTAAAATTGCTACTACAGACTTTGGAAAAAGTAAAAATAAAGCGTCCTTTCAATTATTTCTGGTTGGGTGAAGCCCTTTTGCACTCACTAACAGTGGGATCCAATTATGTCCTATTTTATTTTTTATTTATTTTAAAAGTTTGAAAAAAATAATCCAAGTCATATGACACATTTTGTGGGGGGCCATCAACGATCATTTATTTTATTTTTTTAATTTATTAATTATTTCCTATTTTATTATTATCTTTTACATTTTAAAAAGTTATACAAACAAGAAAAAAATGCAAAATGCTAAGTGCATGCTAACCGACAATGAAACACATTACATCATTTATTTTCAAATTAAATGATTTTTCACATGAAAATTATCTTCTTATCCTTTTTTTTTATTTACATGAATTTACAAATTAAAACAAACTTAACCAGCAAAAAATCAATTTTCTAATTAAATCAAATTAAAATTAATTTCCAACTTATCTTTTTAAATGAAAACCAATTTTTAATCAAATGCTTTGGTTACGAATATATTTATTTATTTATTATTCTACAATTAATTTTTAAATGAAAAACATTTTTTAACCAATTTTTAATTAAATCAAATTAAAATTAACTTCCAACTAATTTGATTTATTTATTATTCTACATAAATTATTGTTGGGTGAAAAACAATCTTATTTGGTGAATTGAATATAATGTCAAAATATCAACATAATTGTCTGTTAATTATCAAATTTTTATCTTCATTAATTAATTATAAAAAAAATTATTAAATTATTTGCATTCAAGAGCTGCAAACGAATATAGTATATATACTCATGGATGTTGTTCTTTATTTTTAATTATTTTCTTTTCATTCAATAAGTGAACTGGGACTGGTTTGGTGAGTCAAGAGTCAATGTTGTTCTTGTCTCTATTTAAATTCATATTATGTTTGATAGTTTGATACTGATTTTATAAAATGTTTTTTGATATTGATTTTAGATAATGTTTTTAATTTTATATTTTAAAATTTTTATTTTTCAAATATTAAAAACGTTGAAAATACTCTCGAGTATCACTCTCAAATACACTTTAGTATTTACCATTTAAGTCTACATTTTTAAAAAAAAAATCCTTCCAAAGTTATGATCTCACTCCCTTTGTTAAAGTTTGATGATTCCAAATTCTTTTTTATTCGATTCGAAAAGCTCGCGATGCAATATATGTAGTAAAGTTAAAATTATAAGATTTTTTGAGAGATTTGTGGGGGTAGTGAAGGGATCGGGTCAATAGACCTCATCCCATAGTTGTTCTCAACTCTCGCATATATATATAATGATGTATAGTTTTAGGGTTATGATGATTATGCTTTTGTTGTAGTCGCTTTCAACTCTCCCATTTTATACCAATTTTTGACATAACGAATATTCTTTTCCTCTTCTCATGGTTTTTATCGTTTAGAGTTTTCCACATATATCTATGTGTTCTTATTCTATTTTTCTTATTATTTATTCTCATTATTTCGTAACACCCCCATTGGTATTCTTCATCTGTCTATAATGTTGGTGATGGATTGGCAATTTAGTTATAGCCTTTTGCACAAAAGCACCCAAAAGGCCCACGAAAGATGAGGAAAGTTAGAAATAATTAGACTTACTTTGTCTAGTTACTCTGAGCCCACTACCCATACTCTAATCCAGCATTAGAGTACTGATGTTGCAATTTACTGCAAGTTAATATCATATCCTTTGTAATTATCGTATGATTTATAATGAAATCCGCATCTCCTCTATGTATGGTTTGTGGCTATTCATTTACTATAAATAGTGCACAACATGTATGGTTTATGATACCTAGACTATCGAATTCGAGTGAATATGGTGCAATCAAATAACAATTTATCTAAGATGATCTCATCAAAGAGATATTTTAATTATGTCAAATGAAAAATAAAGATTGACCCATTAATTATGTCTACTCAAATTTCATAAACCCACTAGAAATCAAGGATATATGTGAATATGTTCGGTTCCAAAAAGCATGAGGGAAAATATGAAAGAAAGAAGATAGAGGAAAAAGAGAAGGAAAGAAAAAGTGAAGTAAAAAAAAAGATTTAAAGTCAATAAATTACCTGTATATTATGTTTTAAACTCGTTTTACTTATTTAACTCTTTTATATAAAGATTAAGTAATTTAAAAATATTTAAATCTATTTGATTACTACTCAAAAAGGGCTATTTGATAGCTTGTAATTAGCTCTTTTAAACACCTTTGAGTAGTAATTATTGCCCTTTAAACCAATTAACATATTAAGGACCTTTGCAATCACTTCTAATCACTTTGTGTAAGTTTTGGTGTTTTTGTTAGTAATTTGATCACCAAAGCAATCCAAGATGGAGGAGAGTTATTTGGAATCCATGGTAAAGCAATGGAAAGCTCAGGAACATGAAGAATCAGAGCTTTGAAGCCTTAAAGTCCTTTACCATAACCAATCCGGAATGCAAGGAGGAGAAGTAAAGAGAGAATCTACCTTGAAGCATTCTTGATGACAGTCATTTCAGCCACTTTTGGAGTACTTCCTAAAGTCCAATTTATGCATGCTTTATGTCGTTTCAAGATCGGGAAGTCAACAATCCAATGCTTCAAACGGTCCGCAAATCAGAGTTGAAATGAAGAAGTTAGAGCCAATGGAAGCAGATCACTCCAAGCTGAAGGCCAATTTCGCAGGCTGCGAAATCAGCCTTTGGTCAGTAAATCGACCTTCGGCCACTGAAATGATTTCGCAGCCATCTTGTTCGTCTGCGAAATTTCGCAGCCATTTTGTGCGCCTGCGAAATTCTCCTGAGTGCTTCCAGATATTTGCGACCAACGTTTTTTGTTATTTTGCCTCAGATATTTGTTGTCTTAATCCCAATTCTCTCCTTGTAATCCACCAATTAGATGATTCCTTAGTTGTTAAGCAAGGATGCAGGGGTAAACAACCTGATTTGTATTGTTTTGTAATTTTCATTTTAAGGACGTCGGGGGACTTTCTCCAGAGACGGACTTTTGTAAAGTTTACATTTAGCTAAATACGATATATCTTTTGCTTTCTTTTTCTCTTTTCTTTCTCATTTTCTTAGTAGCCAAACATCCTTGGAGGATGAAATCCCCAAGGATGAGAGGCTAAAACCTTTTTAGTTTCTTGAAGTAATGGATGCCATGTGAAGCTCCCGTGTCAGGATGGAGATTTCCAAGCCATGAATGTAAGTAGTTGAGCATCATAAATGTTTTCATTCAAAGTAAAGCTTTTAATCCCTCTGACTTGCTTTGAATGGCCAATACTTGATAACCTTTTGGTCTCAGTGGATTCTTATTGTTAGATCCACTGACGTTCATTAGTTATCTCCTACGAGCCATTGTATTACAAGTCGAGGAGATGACCTATATCATTAAAAGAGCATTTATGAGGTTCAGCTACTCTTTTTGTAAGTTTTGAAGGACTAAAACTCAGTTGTTAAACACATACCGGTTCGGGAAGTAAGCATCACCTAAGTTGCTTCCCCAACTCGAGGTGAAAAGTTCCAAAATCTCCATTTTTACACCGTGAGTTAAGCATGGCTATCCAAAGCTTTGAGAAACTTATTTTTCTATCTTTTAACCTATTTGCATGTTAGTTTAGTTTACAACACTTTCATCTTTTTATGTTTTCATCTTAACCTAATTTTTATTAAGAAAAATTCACTCCATCCTTCGAACTTCACCAGTTAAAGTAAAAACCCTTCCCAGTGTTCGATCCTAGAGCCACTATGCTATAGTAGCTTTGCTACTTTAGTGTAAGGACCTTAGGTATAAATTTTGTTGATACCCTTACATGCCAAGCTACCAAGAGTCGGGTTATCAAATGGCGCCGTTGCCGGGGAAGGTGCTACTTCACTGTGAATAAATCAGCCGGAGGTAACTTGTGAGACTTCTCATGAGTAAGGTGAATTCTATCTCATTTTTCACTTACTAACTTTTTATTTTAATTTTAGAACATTTTTAACTTAGTTTAGATAAGTTTCTTTTAGCTTTTAACTTTCATTTTTAGTTTATTTTTCATACTACTGCTTTTTCCTTCCGCATGCCTCTGTTTTTCTTCTTTTTCTTTGTTTTGTTTGTTTACTTTGTTCCAATTTGAATCCGTGCATGCCCTATTGGATTAGAGACCAAGAGGGAAGGTTAGTGCGGATAGAGACTCCATGAGCTATTGAATTAGAGATTATTTTAGAGGTCATGGAGAATCAGCCAGAGGATCAACATTCACAACACGGGCAGGGGAATGATCCGAACTTGTATAGGTCCATGAGGGACAGGATGCACCCTCCGAGGATGAGTGCACCATCTTGCATCATTCCTCCTACAGAGCAATTGATTATCGGGCCACACATCGTGCCTCTCGCTTCCTACTTTCCATGGGATGGAAAGTGAAAATCCATATGCGCACATAAAGGAATTCGAAGATGTGTGCAATACTTTTCAAGAAGGGGGAACAGCTATTGAGCTTATGAGGCTGAAGCTCTTTCCATTCACATTAAAGGACAAAGCCAAGATATGGCTCAATTCCTTGAGGCCGAGAAGCATAAGAACATAGACAGAACTTCAAGCTGATTTTTTGAAGAAGTTTTTCCCTACTCACAGAACAAATGGATTGAAGAGACAAATCTCCAACTTCTCAGCACGTGAGAATGAAAAATTTTATGAATGCTGGGAGAGGTATATGGAAGCCATCAATGCATGTCCTCACCATGGCTTTGATACATGGCTTTTGGTGAGCTATTTTTATGATGGCATGTCATCTTCAATGAAGCAGATATTGGAGACAATGTGTGGGGGCGATTTCATGAGCAAGAACCCTGAGGAGGCTATGGATTTCCTAAGTTATGTCTCAGAGGTTTCCCGTGGATGGGATGAGCCCACTAACAGAGAAATGGGGAAGAGGCCAGTTCAGCAAATGTCAAAAGGGGGGATGTACAATCTGAGTGAAGACATGGAGATGAAAGCCAAGGTAGCTGCCATGGCTAGAAAAATAGAGGAAATGGAGTTGAGAAAAGTTCACGAAGTCCAAGCTATTTCGTAACCTCAACAACCAGCCAATCCTTGCTCCATATGTCGATCGTTTGAACATATGGTGGAAGAATGTCCCACCATTCCGGCAGTAAGAGAAATGTTTGGGGAACAAGCTAACTTGATTGGCCAATGGAAGCCAAATTCAAATGCTCCCTATGGCAACACGTACAACTCTAGCTGGAGGAACCACCCAAACTTTGCATGGAAGCCAAGGCCAAACCCATATCAATCACCAGCCCAATCAAGCCAACAGAGTCAAGGTCAATCCTCAGTTGAGCAAGCACTCGTAAGCCTTAGCAAGGTTATGGGTGACTTTGTGAGTGAGCAAAAATCCATCAACTCTCAACTAAATCAGAAGATTGACAACGTAGAGAGTACATTGAACAAGAAGATAGATGGGATGCATAATGAGTTGTCTCAGAAAATTGACAACATCCAATATTCCATCTCAAGGCTCACAAATTTGAACACTGTCAATGAGAAAGGGAAGTTTCCCTCTCAGCCTCACCAAAATCCTAAGGGGATACATGAAGTGGAGTCCAAAGACGAGGATTCTTCAAAGGTGAGAGACGTGCAAGCTATTATCACTTTGAGAAGTGGTAAGGAAGTGCATCAGCCGGAGCATGATCAGAGGAAAGCCAAAGAAGACAAGGCTGATAGAAATGAAGAAAAGAAGAATGAACGAAAGGGAAAGGAAGTTCAGATGAAAGAAAGCATCATTCCTAGCATGGATGGGGAACCTCAAATTCTTTTAAAGGAAGGTATGATGAAGAAGCACATGCCTCCTCCATTTCCTCAAGCCTTGCGTGGGAAGAAACCGATCAAGAATGCTTCTGAGATTCTTGATGTGCTAAGACAAGTGAAGGTGAATATTCCTTTACTTGATATGATCAAGCAAGTACCCACATATGCAAAGTTTTTGAAGGACTTGTGCACTGTGAAAAGAGGACTCAATGTTACAAAGCAAGCTTTCCTAACCGAGCAAGTGAGTGCTATAATCCAATGCAAGTCTCCAATCAAATACAAAGATCCGGGGTGTCCTACAATCTCAGTTAATATTGGAGGAACCCAAGTGGAGAAGGCATTGCTTGATTTGGGGGCAAGTGTTAACTTGCTTCCATACTCTGTATACAAGGAGCTGGGGTTGGGAGAACTCAAGTCAACATCGATCACCCTATCCTTAGCTGACTCGATCAGTGAAAATCCCCAGAGGGGTAATAGAGGATGTATTGGTTCAAGTTGACAAATTCTACTATCCAGTAGATTTTGTGGTGCTTGATACGGATCCCATTGTCAAAGGGATCAACTATGTTCCAATCATCCTTGGAAGACCATTCCTTGCAACATCCAATGCAATCATCAATTGTAGGAATGGGGTCATGCAACTCACTTTTGGGAATATGACATTGGAACTCAACATCTTCCATCTATGTCAAAAGCACATCCATCCTGAAGAAGATGAGGGCCCAGAAGAAGTTTGTATGATAGATACCCTGGTGGAGGAGCATTGTAATCAAAGTATCCTTGATCAGTTTGAAGAGAATCCAAATGAAAGCCATGAAGATCTTGATGATGGGTTAGCTGAACCCATGGGAATGAATGCCGTTATGTCAAACTGGAGACAAAAGCCAGTGATCCTCCCTTTGTTCAAGGATGAGGAAGAGATGAAAGAAGCTAAGGATGAAATCCTTAAGCTTGAATTGAAGACCCTTCCTGCCGAGTTGAAGTATGCTTACTTGGAGGAAGGCAAAAAAGCCCCGGTGGTAATTTCTTCTTCTTTAACCGTTTCACAAGAGGACAATCTTCTTAGAATCCTTAGAAAGCACAAGAAGGCCATCGGATGGCAAATTTCTGATTTGAAAGGGATAAGCCCATTGATTTGCACGCACCATATTTATATGGAGGAGGGAGCTAAGCCAACTCGTCAGCCACAAAGAAGATTGAATCCTCATATGCAAGAGGTAGTAAGGGCTGAAGTGTTGAAGCTTCTTCAAGCGGGCATCATTTACCCCATTTCGGATAGCGCCTGGGTGAGTCCAACCCAAGTTGTTCCAAAGAAGTCCGGGATAACCGTAGTCAAGGGGGAAAATGGAGATGAAGTGTCCACACGCCTCACAACTGGTTGGAGGGTGTGCATTGACTACAGGAAGCTGAACGCAGTAACGAGAAAGGATCACTTCCCTTTACCTTTCATGGATCAAGTCCTTGAGAGAGTATCTGGGCATCCTTTTTATTGCTTCTTGGATGGGTATTCCGGGTATTTTCAAATAGAGATTGATGTGGAGGATCAGGAGAAGACTACCTTCACTTGTCCATTCGGCACCTATGCTTATAGGCGGATGCCTTTTGGATTATGCAACGCTCTTGCTACCTTCCAAAGATGCATGCTTAGCATCTTCAAAGTGACATGGTTGAACGAATCATGGAAGTCTTCATGGATGACATAACTGTGTATGGGACTTCTTTTGAGGATTGTTTGTCACATCTTGAAGATGTTTTGAAAAGATGCATAGAGAAAGACCTCGTACTCAATTGGGAGAAGTGCCATTTTATGGTAAATCAAGGTATTGTTCTTGGGCACGTAATCTCAAAGAAGGGTATAGAGGTAGATAGAGCTAAGGTGGAACTAATTGTGCAAGTTTGCCACCTCCCACCAATGTAAAAGGAATAAGGCAATTCCTTGGGCATGCCGGGTTCTATAGGAGGTTTATAAAGGATTTTTCCAAGATTGCCAAACCTCTTTGTGAATTATTGGTGAAGGATGCCAAGTTTGAGTGGGATGATAAATGTCAAAGGAGTTTTGAGCTTCTTAAGCAATTCTTGACATCGGCGCCCATTGTGAGAGCACCAAATTGGGAGTTGCCATTTGAAGTGATGTGTGACTCAAGTGATTATGCCATTGGGGCTGTTTTGGGACAAAGAGAAGATGGTAAACCTTATGTGATCTACTATGCTAGTAAGTCTTTGAATGATGCTCAAAGGAATTACACCACTACCGAGAAGGAATTACTTGCTCGTGGTGTATGCTTTGGATAAGTTCTGAGCTTATTTGATAGGGTCTTCCATTGTGGTATTCACGGATCATTCAGCTTTGAAGTATTTGCTAACCAAGCAAGATGCCAAGGCTAGGTTGATTAGGTGGATACTTTTGCTTCAAGAGTTCAACCTCCGAGATCGGTAGATAAGAAAGGTGTTGAGAATGTGGTAGCTGACCATTTGTCAAGGCTCAACATTGCTCATGACACCCATGGACTTCCCATAAATGATGATTTCCCGAGGAATCCTTTGATGCTTGTGGAGGAAGTGCCATGGTTTGCACACATTGCCAATTACTTGGTCACGGGAGAAATACCAAGTGAATGGAGCTCTCGAGACAAGAAGAATTTCTTTGCCAAGGTCCATGCATATTATTGGGAGGAGCCTTTTCTCTTCAAGTATTGTGCGGACCAAATTATAAGGAAGTGTGTGCCTGAACAAGAGAAGCATGGGATCCTATCTCATTGCCATGAGAATGCATGTGGGGGCCACTTTGCCTCTCAAAAGACGGCAATGAGAGTTCTTCAATCGGGTTTTTGGTGGCCCTCACTTTTTAAGGATGCCCATGAGGTAAGTAAAGGATGTGATAAGTGCCAAAGACTAGGCAAGCTTTCAAGGAGAAACATGATGCCTTTGAACCCCATCTTGATAGTGGATATTTTTTATGTTTGGGGCATAGACTTCATGGGACCTTTCCCTATGTCTTTTGGCCACTCCTACATCTTAGTAGGAGTTGATTATGTTTCAAAGTGGGTTGAAGCTATGCCCTGTAGAACCAATGATCACAAAGTGGTTCTCAAATTCCTAAAAGAAAACATCTTCTCGAGGTTTGGAGTGCCTAAAGCAATCATCAGTGATGGAGGCACTCACTTTTGCAACAAGCCCTTTGAAGCTCTTTTGGCCAAGTACGGAGTCAAGCATAAGATAGCTACACCTTATCATCCTCAGACGAGTGGCCAAGTAGAGCTAGCCAACCGGGAAATTAAGAACATCTTGATGAAGGTGGTGAACACCAATAGGAAAGATTGGTCTCGTTAAGCTCCTTGATTCCCTATGGGCGTATAGGACGGCTTATAAGACTATCCTAGGGATGTCACCGTACTCGCCTTGTTTATGGCAAAGCTTGCCATCTTCCCGTTGAGATTGAGTTCAAGGCATGGTGGGCCATTAAAAAGCTCAACATGGATTTAACTAAGGCTGGGCTAAAGAGGAGTTTGGATTTGAATGAGCTTGAGGAATTGAGAAATGATGCCTATCTCAACTCAAAAATAGCTAAGGAAAAACTAAAGAGATGGCATGATGGGTTGGTGATCAAGAAAGAATTTTTCAAGGGGCAAAGAGTCTTGCTATATGACTCTAAGCTTCACCTATTTCCGGGAAAGCTCAAATCAAGGTGGGTAGGGCCTTTTGTCATCCACCAAGTACACTCACATGGAGTAATTGAGTTACTCAACTCAAATAGTGCAAAGACCTTCAAAGTCAACGGCCATCGTCTCAAGCCATTCATTGAACCATTCAAGCAAGACAAGGAGGAAATCAACCTCCTTGAGCCACAGAAAGCCTAATCAGAAAAGGGTTAGATGGGCTTGGTTTCACCAAAGTCCATATTTTTGTTTAAGTTTATTAATTTGAAAGCTTTATTAATTCTTTTGATTTTAATTTTGGTTTAAAGTTTTGTTAATTATATGTAACTTCATCTTTTTGAATGATCTTTTGTAGGAGGAATTGCAAAGAAAATGAAGGAAGGTCCCAGGGAGCAAAAAAGGAGCTCAAAACCAAGAAATTTCAATGGTCTGCGAAATTTCGCATGCCCAAAATAGCCCCTCGCGAAAATGGCCATCGGGCAAGGAAATAATTTCGCAGCCCTTTGGTGTCTGCTGCAAAATCGAGGTCTGCTTGCGAAAATGGCCCTCCGCTGCGAAATAAATTTCGCAGCCCAACACCTTCCTCTGCGAAAATTTTCGCAGCTGCGAAACCACCTCTTGGCACTCATGTGCCATTTCGCAGCACAGTAACTCCATTTCGCAGCTGCGAAATCCCCAAAGAGTTAAATTTTCAATTTTCGCAGCGATAGCCTCATTTCGCAGGGTGTTTCGCAGCTGCGAAACACCCCTTTGGCACTCGTGTGCCATTTCGCAGCACAGTAACCCAATTTCGCAGCTGCGAAATGGGCTGCGAAAAGGGCCCTCCTCTGCGAAAATGCCCTTTCTTCTCTGCGAAATCCGCCTCTGGTCGCGAAAATTAAAGTGACCCTTGGTATCCAATTTTTAACGGTATAAATTCCAAATTTCTAATATAACCGGTCATTTGAACTTTAAATAGTACCAGAGAAGACCCAAAAACAGAGCAACCTTCCATCTTCTCCCTCTCGCCTGAACCTCGGCCGCGCGCACCTCCGCTCATCTCAGCCGCCCGCCATGGCAAGAACCCGAGGAGCTAAGTCCTCCTCCCCGTCAAGCCGTACGAGGGTTTCATCAAAGACCCCTGTCCAAGGCTCCACATCCGAGCCTCCGCGACCACCGCACGTCCCACCTCCAGTTGAGGGCGCACCAATGAGCCCTCCGGTCAGGCGCTATCATACACGGGCGAGTAGCCAGCCACCCAAGAAGAAAGCTAAGGTATCTGAGCCAACGTTAATTGATTTATCAGAGCCAGAAGAGCCAGCTTTAGAGCCTCAGCCGTCTCGGCCGCCGCCTACAGAATCTCAGATCCCCTCCGGCATGACTCCTGAGATGATTATCAAGCGCCCCATGCTCACTCAGCCGCCCATAGAGGGTAATTTAGACTGCAGGGCTAGGCCTTTCCACTCTGAGCTCTGTTTTGATGTGGCCGCTTTCAGACTTCAGCCCCAGCTCAGGGACTCATTCCATCTGCTCCGGAGGTATCATATGGATCAATTGCTTACTCCAAGGGATTTCTTTTATCCCCGTGTGGCAATGGATTTTTATCAATCCATGACCACACACCATGTCCGCGATCCTACTGTCATCCACTTCACCATAGACGGACGTCATGGTATTCTGGGAGCTAGGCACATAGCAGAGGCATTGCGCATTCCCTACGAGCCAGCTAGGCCAGAGGATTATCGAGTCTGGACTAATCCTTCCCCGAGCGACATAGTTCGTATTCTGTCCAGAGGGGCATCCATAGGCCAGTATCTACAGAGGAAGGAACTCCCTCCTAGCATGTTTTTCATAGATGCTCTCCTCCGCCACAATATCTTTCCACTACAGCACTGGGTGCAGAGGCGAGGAGCTTTGCTGGAGGCATTATATCGGATATCTGAGGGATTCTTCTTTGGCCCTCATCATCTCATTATGGCCGCCCTTCTGTATTTTGAAGAGAAGGTCCATCAGAAGAAGCTACTCAGAGCTGATGCCATTCCTCTACTGTTCCCCAGATTGTTATGTCAGATTTTGGAACACTTGGGCTACCCAACTGAGCCTCAATTTGAGTGCAAACGGATTTGTCGAGAGATATTCACTCTTGACAAATGGACGAATATGACAGCCTATAGTGCAGAGCCAGGGGCCCCAGTTGGAGTAGAGCATCCAGGGATTCCACATGCAGAGCAGCCACAGGAGCCACAGCCCATAGAGACACCAGCTGACACGAGAGCACCTGCACCTGCAGTGCCCTCTGCAGAGCCCATACCTGAGGTTGCACCCTCTGCTTCTCCTGCCACACCACAACCTTTCCCTGTTTTTTCAGCCACATCACAGCCCTCCTCTTCAGCAGAGCCGAGGACTACCATATCCATTTCCGAGTACAGAGCTCTATGTCACACTTTGCAGACATTGACCACTTCAAAGAGCACTCTTACTCAGGAGATGGCAGCTCTTCGTGCTCATCAGGAGCAAATTATTGCTACTCAGACTCAACATACTGCCATTCTGAGGCAGATTCAGAGCCATCTGGGTATTCCATCAGCTCCTCAGCACCAGATGCCTGCCCCCTTAGAGCCCACAGAGCCGACTCCAGGAGACACACAGACATCCACCTGAGCCATTATCTTCACATCATCAGCACCCATCTACTTGATCATTTCCATAGTTTACTTTATGTATTTTCTTTATGCACTTTCTTATTATAGTAGCACTTGCAATCCCATGCTTTTGTTATGATATATTGTGGGATTGGTTGTATTACTTGTTATCATCTTTAATGTACTTTCATAAAGTAATACAACTCTATCATTTTTTTGCATACTCTTGGTATTATTTTATTTTTATTCCTCTACTCATATCTATTTTCTTTTTGAAACATGTGGTTTCTCCTTATCTACTCAAATTACATCCACTCAGGAGGCACCACTTCCTCCCTGTAATTTCAATCGCTCATACCACATTGAGGACAATACTCAGCTTGGTTGGGGGGGAGACAGTTGAGGAAGGAAGTTTTTTATTATTATTATTGTTAATACTAAATTTTTTGGTAATTTAGGTTACTTTTGTTTAATTTTAAAATTTTTCTCTATGGTTGCTAAAGATAATTTCTCAAAAATAAAATAGGATAAGTCGAGTTTTAACTTAATTATTTAAGTCCTTGAGTTTGTTTTATGCTTTCAAAGTTGATAATCTATTAAAGCTCTCTTTGATTTCGAACTTATTTCTTCCATTTCAAGCTTTACACACACAGTGCACATTAGATCCCGGATATATGATGTAAAACTTTCTCACCTTCTAAGCTTAGGAAAATTTTGACTTGGTTCATTACTTAACCTCTTTTTAATAGTGTTGGGACACCTCAAAAAGACCAATGAGTCTTAGAAAAAGAAAAAGAGAAAAAGAAAAAGGAAAAGTGAAAAAGAAAAAGAAAAAGAGAATAAGCTTCTATTCTTTCCTTGAAACCTAAGCATGATCCGAAGGGGTGGTGAAAGCCTTTAAAACCCGATGCCCTAAACCTTGATTGGTTGGGAGTCATCGATCCTCTGCTTGCTACATAGGTGAATTGGTTAAAGTTTAGTGAGTAAAAAGAATTGTGAATAAGAAGGTGCGTTCCTAACCTATTAAGAGTTGGTTAATTTTGCCTTTGTTCGAGAAAAGCTTAGGTTGGAGGGTGAGGATAGTTGTATATACTATATCTGGAGCCTAATCTCGGTAACACTTAGCTCATTATGGAAGAGTTTGATTTGGAACCTTGAGAGTAGAGATTCTTTTGATACTTAATTGCATAATCTCCACTCTTTGTGCTTTTTGTTTAAGTATTAGCTTTGACAAATCCTATTGCATTTTGAATCTTCATATCTTTAATTCACCATATGAGATGTGTTTTGATATCAGTCATGCCACTCAATTATTTTTTGGAATGATTTGCATGACCTCTTTTAGGTTTATTATTTTGTTTGCTTAGTTTTTCTCTCCTTAATTGCTAAGGGACTAGCAATATGTCGGTTGGGGGGAGTGATTACTACTCAAAAAGGGCTATTTGATAGCTTGTAATTAGCTCTTTTAAACACCTTTGAGTAGTAATTATTGCCCTTTAAACCAATTAACATATTAAGGACCTTTGCAATCACTTCTAATCACTTTGTGTAAGTTTTGGTGTTTTTGTTAGTAATTTGATCACCAAAGCAATCCAAGATGGAGGAGAGTTATTTGGAATCCATGGTAAAGCAATGGAAAGCTCAGGAACATGAAGAATCAGAGCTTTGAAGCCTTAAAGTCCTTTACCATAACCAATCCGGAATGCAAGGAGGAGAAGTAAAGAGAGAATCTACCTTGAAGCATTCTTGATGACAGTCATTTCAGCCACTTTTGGAGTACTTCCTAAAGTCCAATTTATGCATGCTTTATGTCGTTTCGAAGATCGGGAAGTCAACAATCCAATGCTTCAAACGGTTCGCAAATCAGAGTTGAAATGAAGAAGTTAGAGCCAATGGAAGCAGATCACTCCAAGCTGAAGGCCAATTTCGCAGGGCTGCGAAATCAGCCTTCGGCTGCGAAATGATTTCGCAGCCATCTTGTTCGTCTGCGAAATTTCGCAGCCATTTTGTGCGCCTGCGAAATTCTCCTGAGTGCTTCCAGATATTTGCGACCAACGTTTTTTGTTATTTTGCCTCAGATATTTGTTGTCTTAATCCCAATTCTCTCCTTGTAATCCACCAATTAGATGATTCCTTAGTTGTTAAGCAAGGATGCAGGGGTAAACAACCTGATTTGTATTGTTTTGTAATTTTCATTTTAAGGACGGTGGGACTTTCTCCAGAGACGGACTTTTGTAAAGTTTACATTTAGCTAAATACGATATATCTTTTGCTTTCTTTTTCTCTTTTCTTTCTCATTTTCTTAGTAGCCAAACATCCTTGGAGGATGAAATCCCCAAGGATGAAAGGCTAAAACCTTTTAGTTTCTTGAAGTAATGGATGCCATGTGAAGCTCCCGTGTCAGGATGGAGATTTCCAAGCCATGAATGTAAGTAGTTGAGTATCATAAATGTTTTCATTCAAAGTAAAGCTTTTAATCCCTCTGACTTGCTTTGAATGGCCAATACTTGATAACCTTTTGGTCTCAGTGGATTCTTATTGTTAGATCCACTGACGTTCATTAGTTATCTCCTACGAGCCATTGTATTGCAAGTCGAGGAGATGACCTATATCATTAAAAGAGCATTTATGAGGTTTAGCTACTCTTTTTGTAAGTTTTGAAGGACTAAAACTCAGTTGTTAAACACATACCGGTTCGGGAAGTAAGCATCACCTAAGTTGCTTCCCCAACTCGAGGTGAAAAGTTCCAAAATCTCCATTTTTACACCGTGAGTTAAGCATGGCTATCCAAAGCTTTGAGAAACTTATTTTTCTATCTTTTAACCTATTTGCATGTTAGTTTAGTTTACAACACTTTCATCTTTTTATGTTTTCATCTTAACCTAATTTTTATTAAGAAAAATTCACTCCATCCTCCGAACTTCACCAGTTAAAGTAAAAACCCTTCCCAGTGTTCGATCCTAGAGCCACTATGCTATAGTAGCTTTGCTACTTTAGTGTAAGGACCTTAGGTATAAATTTTGTTGATACCCTTACATGCCAAGCTACCAAGAGTCGGGTTATCACTATTACTAATTTTAATTATATTATTTTTATATAGTAAAATCAAATATGAAAAAATTATTTTCTTTAATATTTATTTTTCTCCAGTATTTTCAAACAATCAAACATAATTGAAGTGTAATTCAATCACATCATTTGCTCTTTCATGAAGCAAAAATAATGAAGCTTTCATTGACAATGTTACTTAAATGTCAAAAGTCAAAGCTCCATATTATTAAATAATAATAGTTGATTTATCATTATATCAAATCGTATTATGTCAAAAACATGAAGGAATTCAAGAGCATACATTTAATGTGTTTTGGATAAAAAATATGAAGGAAACATAAATATACTAATATATAATTTAAAACTTATGTATTTTTAAATTTGATCTCTATTATTACCATAAGTTGTATATAAGCACATTCTCATTTAAAGCAAATTACCTTAAATAGTATTACCATGACGTTTAGTGATTTTAGTCTTTATAGAACTAAAATGTATACAATTATGAGTTGACATTTTCAAAATGATTGTAAACAACTCAAAATTTTTTTAAACAAAATGCAAGCTTGAAAAATAAGAAAAATTCTTATATAACAAATACTTAGATGCTAAGAACTATGTAGGAAATGATAAACTATAATAATTAAGCCTTATAATCAAATAGGCATAGTTTTGAGATCTTGTTTTCAAAGTTGTAGGTATTTAATGTGGCTACCATGTTGTCAATAAGGAAACTATGATGTAGTCCAAATAATGGAGACAATAGTATAGAGATGGGTCACATTATTTTCATATTGGTGACCTCCCTCTTGGGATTTTGAAAGAAAAAAAAAACAATAATTTTAAAAAATATCTTGTAAAATATGATAACTAGGACTTGCCTTAAAATATTATTTAAATTGAAGTTGTGTTTTAGAAAACAATCAATGGTGATGGTTACATGGACCATCATTAAGATCCTGATGTATAACTTACCATTTGACCAACTTTGAAGTACTTTCAAGGAAGTGTTTTTATAATAATTATTTATCAAATGTTTCTTAGAAAATACTATAATTATTTTTCAAAAATATTTTTAAAATTTTATTAAATATTTATTTAAATAAAACACTTTTTATTGTAAAAGTGATAGTTAAAAAGACAATTTTACTCTAATTATCTTCACTCAAATCAAATTTTATTGATGGACAAAAATTGAGCATATCCATCATGTTCTATTGAATCCATTGCAATCAAATGATAATTTACTTTTAATTATGTCATTTTTAGTTAAGTGTAGGTATCTATAAATAAGAGATTATGTAACATTTGAATAAAAAAGAGAGTGATAGAATACAATAAAATTTTAATTCTTCCAAATTTTTATCTTCTTTAATAATTGTTTGTGTTTGACTGCTTTCAACACAATTACTCCAACATTACCAAGTCATCAAAATTTGGAACTTGCATTCACATGCAAAGAAGTGTAGAACCAATTTTAAGAGGCTTTTGAGGCTTATGCCTCTAAAGCCTTACCTCAAGGCACAACCATGAAGCAGAAATGAATTATTGATGCGACTCATGGTAGCTTAGCTTTAAAGGCGTATCAACAAAATTTATACCTTGAATACTATTACTAAAGTAGCCAAGCTACTATAGCATAGTGGTTCTAGGATCGTTCACTGGGAAGGGTTTTCGCAAACACAAGTGATATTCAAATTAGGAAAATGGGTGATTTTCTTATGGATGTTAGCTTTAAAAGAAGATGTAAATATTTCAGAAAGATTTAAACTAATCTAAGCTAACATTAAAGACTAAAATGAAAGGGTGTAAAAACAAGTTTCTCAAAGATAGGATAGCTATGCTCTGGCTCTTATGCAAATTGGAAATCTCAGGATAGGCTCCTCGCGTTGGGGTTGCAACTATGGTGATGCTTGCTTCCCGAACCGGTATGGATTTAGCAAATCAAGTTTTAATCCTTTAAAATGACAAAACAGATGATAGTGAATTTCATCAATGGTTATTCACCTTAGACTTCCTTTGAATGGCTCGTAAGAGATAACTAATGGTCTAAAGCCAAAAGCTTACCAAATATTGGCAACTCAAAGTCATTCTAAGTGATAAACTCACCTTTCAATGGCCATTTGAAATTGGTTCTAATGGATTAATACAAAACTTGGAATTGAAAACCTCACCTTCCAATAGCTCGTAGGAGATAACTAATGGATAGAAATCCAAAAGCTTATCAAGTATTGGCCGTTGGAAGTTGTCCAAAGGAAATAAAAACCAAACTTTGCATTAATGAACCTTTAATGAAAAACGACTACTTACCTTCCGGGTGCGAGAAATTTCCATGGGATTGCATCCAAGCCATCACATAACATCCATACTTTGAGAAACTAAAGGTTTTAGCCAATCATCCTCTGAGGAAAAGCCCTTAGAGGCTGTTTGGCTACTAAGAAAATAAAATAGTGAAGAGAAAAGAGAAACGAGAGAGTGTAAAAACGTAATATGTATTTTTTTATCTTCTATATCATATCATATATCTTCCAAGAGGTGATTTCCACCCCTTATATAGTCTTTACAAAAGCAAAAGCTTGTGATTGGTTAGTTACAAGGATAAGAAAGGAAATTACATCACAAAATACAAAGGAAAATATCTAAAGTGGAGTCGGCAAAACAGAGCAAAATTCGCGTGGGTTATGCGAATGTTATGCGAACTAAATGCGAAATTCGCATAACCTCTTGTGGAATGCGAAATTTTCGCATAACCTGGAGCAGTTTGCTTCCGAAGGCCATATCTTCCTCATTTCAGCTTCAAATCGTGCACGGTTTGAAGCGTTGGATTCTTGACTTCAAGAGCTTTAAAATGGTATATAGCATGTAAAAATTGGACTTCGGGAAGTGCTCCAAAAGTGCGAAAGAAGACTGCAGCTGCTGTCCTCATTGCTTCTTTTCACTTTGCTTGCTTTTCCTCTTTGCTTCTCTTTGCTTGTGCTCGTGTTTCCACTTGAAATTCAAGCTTGTAAACGTCCAAAATCCTTGCTTTAACTTGTCCAAGTAGCTCCTCCATCATTTGGCATGCTTGAATCGATTCATAAGCTGATAAAAACATGTAAACTTGCCACAAAATGGTTAAAACCAATTACTAAGGACCTTAATGAATTAATTGGGTTAAATGAATATGATTACTACTCAAAGGTGCTTAAAACCATTATAATTAGGTCTACAAAATAGCACTTTTTGGTAGTAATCACACCCCCAACCGACTCATTGCTAGTCCCTTAGCAATGGAGGAGATAAAAACTAAGTAAACTATAATAATATACATAAAAGGGATCATGCAAATCACTCCAAAAAATGATATGAGTGGCATGATGGACATCCATGGATCAATAAAGATGTGAAACTCAACCTATAATAAGAGTTGTCAAAGCATTCACTTGATCATAGAGTACAAAGAATGGATATTATGCAAGTTTAAGCATCAAAAGAATTTCCACTCTCAAAAGATCCAAATCAAATCCTTCCACTAAAAGCTAAGTGTTAATGTGATTAGCTTCCGAGTATAGTATGGATAACTATCATCTCCCCCCAACCTAAGTCTTTCTTTAAGCTTAGCAACATTAACCATCTCTTGATAGGCTAGGAACGCACCTCTTATTCACAATTCTTTTCACTTACTAAACTTAACCAATTCACCCATGTAACAAGCAGAGGATCGGTGACTCCCAACCAATAAAGGCTTAGGGCACCAGAGCTTTAAAGGCTTTCGCCACCCCCTTCGGACCATGCTCAGGTTTCAAGGCAAGTAAAGAAGTTTATTCTATATATTTTTTTTTTCTTTTTCTTTTTCTTTTTTTCTATTTTTTCAAAGACTCGTTGGTCTTTATGAGGTGTCCCAACACTATTTAAGAGAGGTTGAAGGTGTCAAATTATGATTTCTCAAGCTTAGAGGGTGAGATAGTTTCACATCTTATAACCGGAATCTAATGTATGTGTGTGCGAATAGCTTAAGGTGGAAGAGATAAGTTTGCATGCAATGGGAGTTTCAACAATTCATCAACTTATAGAAGAGCATAATACAAACTCTAAGACTCATGTAATCAAGTTGAAACTCAACTTCTCTCATTTAATTTTGAGAGTTAATCCTTAATATCCATGGAATTTAAAGCAAAAAATTTTAAAATTTAAACAAAAAGTAGCTAATTTAACTAAGTATGATAAAAATTTAAACTAATACTTACTTCCTCAACTCTCCCCCCCAACCGAGATGAACATTGTCCTCAATGTTTGAATCGAAAATAAGGAGGAAGGAAGTGGTACCTCATGTGATGTGGACTTGGAGTTGAGAAGGTAAACCACCTTAGCATTTGAAGATGAGAACACGGCCTTTAAAGAGGAAGTGCAAATTTCGCATTACACCTTGGTTATGCGAAAATTTCGCATTCCTGTGAGTACCCTGACAGAGAGCATGGTTTTGAAAATTTGTCCCAAAAACGAATTCGCATATGGTTCGCATAAGGTTCGCATTCCTGTGAAATTCGCACTGAGATTTTGGGAAGGGACCGAGAGCATGCATTTTTGAAAATTGGTACAAAAGCATTTTCGCATAAGGGGTGTGTTATGCGAAAATTTCGCATAACAGGAAGTGTTGTGCGAAAATGGCTGAAACTTGGTTTTTTTTCTCCCCTGTTTTGCCTTGCTTTCACCATTTTCCCTTGTTTTCACCATAATTTCATTCTTCAAGCTTTCCTACCTGCATGAACACTTCAAAACTCATCTTAAAAACATATTAAAACTAAATTAAAGCTAAAAATTCAAACTAATATATGCATAAATTAAAAAAAAAACATAGAATTTAAATGAAGCTGATAGCATATACCCTAAAAAGAAGATGAACTATTTAGCTCATCCTCACTCACACACCCACTTCATGCTGAATTCCCCCTGGATCCCAAACAAAATTAGCATCCTTCCCATTTGGTCCAAGGGAATTCGTTTCTCTTCTCTTCCCCGGAGAAGTGGATGCTTTAAAGGGTTCAAGTAACCCTTTATCATCTTGAACCTTATGATTTTCAATGGAAGGTTGGTCCATAAAGTTGTCATGGCAATCCCCCACCAAAGTGTCGATCATCAACACTTTCCTTGATCTTTTTGCATTGGTTCCTTGAAGGTTATGGTGGGGTTGAGGAGGAAGCTTCCTTTTCCCCCTTGCTATGTCGAGATTGGTGAGCTTCTCAATGGAGTCTTGAACTTTTTCTATCCTTAGTGATAGATCATTATAAACCCCCTCCATTCTTACATTTATTGAACTCTCCATATTATCAATCTTTTCATTAAGATGAGAGTTGATCTTTTGTTGCTCACCTACAAAGTCCTCCATGACTTTGCTTATCTTCAAAATGGCTTGCTCCAATGAAGATGTACTCATTGATGGTTGAGGTTGAAGTTGGGTTGTAAGGTTGGGATGGTTTATATACTCAAATGAAGTTGGCATGGCTTGTGGTTGTGCTTCAGTATGCACATTCCTCAATTCAAACTCTTCTATCCTTCTAGCCATAGATGCTAGCTTTGCCTTCATGCTCATGTCTTCATTCAAGGCATACTTACTACCCCATTGGCTTTGTTGAACTTGCCTTTTCCCTAACTCAATCCGATCCCTCATGGATAGGTATGCAAATTTGTCCTTCTCATGATCATAATGAGAGCTTTGATCTTCATGTGGAATTTCCATTTCTAAAAAATGATATTCAACTAAGGCTCTTTTCTTCAACTTGTACCAGGGTTCCCTCTTGGTCTCGAATCCAACAAGGAATGCACAAATTGAAATTAAAACAAAAATAAAAGAAAAGAGAATAAAAAATTTAACTAAATAAAAACTAAACTAAAAAAATTATAAGAAAACTCACCAAACTTGTGATGAAGATCACAAGTTACCCTTAATGGTTGCTTCACTGTGCTTGTGGCACCTTCCCCGGCAACGGCGCCATTTGATGCGACTCATGGTAGCTTAGCTTTAAAGGCGTATCAACAAAATTTATACCTTGAATACTATTACTAAAGTAGCCAAGCTACTATAGCATAGTGGTTCTAGGATCGTTCACTGGGAAGGGTTTTCGCAAACACAAGTGATATTCAAATTAGGAAAATGGGTGATTTTCTTATGGATGTTAGCTTTAAAAGAAGATGTAAATATTTCAGAAAGATTTAAACTAATCTAAGCTAACATTAAAGACTAAAATGAAAGGGTGTAAAAACAAGTTTCTCAAAGATAGGATAGCTATGCTCTGGCTCTTATGCAAATTGGAAATCTCGGGATAGGCTCCTCGCGTTGGGGTTGCAACTATGGTGATGCTTGCTTCCCGAACCGGTATGGATTTAGCAAATCAAGTTTTAATCCTTTAAAATGACAAAACAGATGATAGTGAATTTCATCAATGGTTATTCACCTTAGACTTCCTTTGAATGGCTCGTAAGAGATAACTAATGGTCTAAAGCCAAAAGCTTACCAAATATTGGCAACTCAAAGTCATTCTAAGTGATAAACTCACCTTTCAATGGCCATTTGAAATTGGTTCTAATGGATTAATACAAAACTTGGAATTGAAAACCTCACCTTCCAATAGCTCGTAGGAGATAACTAATGGATAGAAATCCAAAAGCTTATCAAGTATTGGCCGTTGGAAGTTGTCCAAAGGAAATAAAAACCAAACTTTGCATTAATGAACCTTTAATGAAAAACGACTACTTACCTTCCGGGTCGAGAAATTTCCATGGGATTGCATCCAAGCCATCACATAACATCCATACTTTGAGAAACTAAAGGTTTTAGCCAATCATCCTCTGAGGAAAAGCCCTTAGAGGCTGTTTGGCTACTAAGAAAAATAAAATAGTGAAGAGAAAAGAGAAACGAGAGAGTGTAAAAACGTAATATGTATTTTATCTTCTATATCATATCATATATCTTCCAAGAGGTGATTTCCACCCCTTATATAGTCTTTACAAAAGCAAAAGCTTGTGATTGGTTAGTTACAAGGATAAGAAAGGAAATTACATCACAAAATACAAAGGAAAATATCTAAAGTGGAGTCGGCAAAACAGAGCAAAATTCGCGTGGGTTATGCGAATGTTATGCGAACTAAATGCGAAATTCGCATAACCTCTTGTGGAATGCGAAATTTTCGCATAACCTGGAGCAGTTTGCTTCCGAAGGCCATATCTTCCTCATTTCAGCTTCAAATCGTGCACGGTTTGAAGCGTTGGATTCTTGACTTCAAGAGCTTTAAAATGGTATATAGCATGTAAAAATTGGACTTCGGGAAGTGCTCCAAAAGTGCGAAAGAAGACTGCAGCTGCTGTCCTCATTGCTTCTTTTCACTTTGCTTGCTTTTCCTCTTTGCTTCTCTTTGCTTGTGCTCGTGTTTCCACTTGAAATTCAAGCTTGTAAACGTCCAAAATCCTTGCTTTAACTTGTCCAAGTAGCTCCTCCATCATTTGGCATGCTTGAATCGATTCATAAGCTGATAAAAACATGTAAACTTGCCACAAAATGGTTAAAACCAATTACTAAGGACCTTAATGAATTAATTGGGTTAAATGAATATGATTACTACTCAAAGGTGCTTAAAACCATTATAATTAGGTCTACAAAATAGCACTTTTTGGTAGTAATCAATTATTGTTTGAAAAATCACACCCATGGTGTAAGGCTCTCTGGTCAAACATCGAGATCACTTCTTGAGACTCGCGACTCGCCTTATAATCAAAATATCCACCTCATTATACACTGACTAAATACAACCCTTGAACTAGTAATAGTTGAATAGTAGGGCCCCTTTTAGTGGCTTTATGTTCATGCATTGAAATTCCAAAAACTTCACTATGATGATTCACCTGCTAAGGTTATATTGATATTGATTTTACCTGGACTCATCGAAAGCCGAAGCTCAGTTTTGTTAATATTTTCCATATATGAATGGCAAACTTATGTCTAATCACACTGTTTAAACATCCATTATTATGGCTGTATCATGAAATGGTGGCCTCAGTAGTGACAAAGGAATTGGCCTTTTCTGCACTTTCTTTTTTCCTTTGTAGTGCCTCCTCACTGTTGGCCTTTTCCTCCAACAGACTTTGCTCCTTCAACATGGCTATCTCTGCTTCCTTTCCTAATTCCTCTACCTTCCTGGTCAGCTCCTCTTCCATCTTTGTTTGCTTATGCTCCATCTTTTCTCGTCTAAAGTTTTCCTCATATATCTATGTGTTCTTATTCTATTTTTCTTATTATTCATTCTCATTATTTCATAACACCCCCTTTGGTATTGTTCATCAATCTATAACGTCGGTGATGGATTGGCAATTTAGTTGCAACCTTTTATCTTGGAACTACAAAATTAAATTCATACTCATTTTAAAACATTTTAAAAAAAAACAAAGAAAATGTGAAAAAGGCTTGCCGAAGAGAGAATAACAACCAATTTTCTTATTAAAAGAAAATACATAAAATCAAAGAAAAGAAAAAAGAAAAAGAATAATAATAATAATAATAATAATAATACAAAAAATGAAAATAATATAAAATAAAAAATAAAATGAAGTAAAAGATGCAAGCTTAGTGAAAAAAAAATTATTGGAATTGATTTATTAAAATTGGATTTATTTAAAATCAAGAAAAAAAAATTTAAGACTTAAAATCATATGAAAGTGAGATTTTTTTTTTTTAAAATGGGTTTTTGAAAACATGCATGAAAACATAGGGTGAGTCACGTGTGTCCTTGAAGCCACTTTTCTCTCTCTCTTTCTCTTTCTCTCTTTTTCTCTTTATGTCTACCTTTGTTTTCACAAACACTTGTACCAAAACACAAAACAAATGCCACCGAGAGACAAACCTACCGACATGACCGTTGGCGCTACCGAAAACAAAGAGATCTGCTACAGAGGTGTGCGCAAGAGATTATCAACCAAACTATCAGCATGTAACTTCGAATTTGACGTCAAGAATGCGGCATGGCGGGCCCCAATTGTATTCCATAAAATCTTGTCCAATCCTTATCCTGAAGATTCCCACGATTCAGCTGTGCAAACTTCTCCATATAGGCCTCCATGAGACACTCGATGGCTGAATCATTCAACTCCTACCAGTCTTTTCGGCAATCCACCCGACATTCCCTACTGTCGGATTTAGAGGTATCGTCGGGATCTAATTCCTTGTAATAATAAGGATTCCGTTTGTCATTCGGAGTTGAGGCACGGGACGTGGCCGGAATCGGATGCCTCGGTGGTAGCGGCAACTCTTTCTCTTGCTTCCGTGGCGTAATCACCACATGTCTACCACCAGCAACCGGCAAAGTTAACGGAGGCGGCGCTCTGAAACTGAAATTCACTACAACCTTCGGTCAGACGAGCAGCGAGTAATTCAGAGCAGAAACAGCCCCTCCTCCGTAACCGTCATCGTCACATGAAAAGCCACTCAAACTCTCACACTCGCTCACATCCGTGCTCAGACTGTAACTCTCGAGCCGCTCACTTCATTCATCAAACTCCTTTTTGCTCGAGCCACCCTCATCGTTGATTCCCGGTACCAGAAACTTATGTTCTACAAATCTCGACCGTACATTCTTCTCCGATGATGGACACTTTACAGTAATCTACCTAAGGTCTTACGAGATTTTCAGTTTGAGAACAATCAACAAACTCATTAAGCTGGCTCTGCAAGTTGTTGGCTTCTTCATTCCATTTCGTACATTTTCTGGGTTTTTCAAAGTAGGGTTAACTTCTCACACTTTCTTCTTTTCTTCAGTAAACTTACCCCTCAAGCTTTCCAAAATACCCTCAAAATATTCCTCGTTCTGCATTGTAATGCAATACGCTTCTTCTCATTGTCAACTCTCACCTCAAATGTCTCTCATCCCAGAACTTCTAGGTAGTTTACAAAATAATGGTCAGTATTTTTCAAAAGCAAAAAAAAAAAAAAAACTCAAGAAATAAAGCATGTGAAAGAAGTAACATGATTAGATCTGTCTTTCCTCTATGAAAATCAATGAGAGTTAAGAACTAGTGGGAAGTTTTTGAGTCACTTTAACACAAATAAATAGTATAATCACAATGCAACTCATATAGAGAGAGAAAATAAAAACAAACAGAGACTAAGCAAATGGAAGCTAAGAAACAGGTTTAACATATTAAACAGCCAAAATACACATCCAAATATCAGGAAGAAAAATGGAATGACTGAAATAATGGAGAACTTAAGGTGTAAAAATAGCTAAACCTGAGCGATCCTTTCGATCAAAAGTCGTTTGATTCTCAGCAAGCCGCAACCTCTCTCATATGTTCCTTGCTTCTTTTGTGAAAGCTCTCTCTTCTCTCAGGTTCCCTCATCTCAAGTCAACAGCCAGTCACCGGAATCTCCCTCTCTTTCAAGTCACTCTCTGTTTTCTCTTACCCCCCGTCTCGCCTCTCCTCACTACCCGACTTGCCCCTCAAGAAAGAATCCTCTCAAAAAAATATCTCCAGCCAGCATGCAAAGCACCCACTCTCTGCCAACCAATTCTCTCTCTCCTCTGCTCCTCCTAACGACCTCAACTTTTTCCCCAATCTTTTTGACACGTGTCAACCTCTTGTTTGCTCCTTGATTCCACTACCTCTGATGCCATAGCAACCAAATTGGAATCAACACGTGGCTACTCACAGTTGCGACACCTGGCAAAAAAAAATGTAACTTGTAGAAACAACAAAGAAAAAATGAACCATGCTTAAATGAGGGTCTACAAATATGCCCCTCTTCGGTAGAGCTCACGAGTGTAAGGAATATGAACACTGAAATGAAAAGAAAGTGTGAATAGTGAGTGGAATGAAGTGAACTCTATCGAAGAACAAAGGAGACCCTCAAAAGGATGCTAGTGAAACACAAACTCTCTCAAGCCAACAGGTGAACAAAAAGCTCTAACCCTAAAAGAAAATGATGTCTCAAAATGTCCTGAAACCACACTGAGGACTCAGGCTCCCTCTAAGATGTCTTCAAAAGTGACTAAAAAAAACATATCTAAAATGAGTGACTGTCGAACCGCCCTAGAGCACGGAAAAGTCTACGCCCAAAGGAGACTAACCTATCTGAACTACATGAAAATGATAAGTGTAGAGTGCCTAACAACACGATCGAAGTATGTGTCGTGAACTCAAGAGACTGTGTCATGTGTAGTGGAACAGGAATCTGGACGAGCAATGATGAATAAGCGATAAGCACAGGGTAACAAGGTGAGGTAAGTGAGGATGGATGCAAAATTATGAATGTCAGAAGTGCAATGCCAGTGAATATAAATGCTAGGGACCGTGACTCTGAATGATACGACTGAGGAGAAATGACTCTGAACATCAACATGAGGAGAGAAAATGGTGACTCAAAGTGCCTGAATGGATAAGTACAATGGTTCTGAATGCCAAAATTAAGAAAACAAATGACCCAAAAAGGCTCGAAAGAGTGTGCCCAATGGCTCTGAACGCCAGAATGGAGGAAAATGGTGATGGATTAAAATGAAAAATAGACATAAGGACTTTGAGTGACGAACTGAGAATGTGACTCTGAATACCAAATAGAAAACCAGTAATGGCTCTGAACACCGAAACTAGGATAAGTAATAGCTCTGAACGCCAAAATGAATGATGTAATGGCTTTGAACGCCGAATAAAGACGTGGCTCTGAACGCCAAACGAAGATAAGTAGTGGCTCTAAATGCTGTAACGAAGATGAGTAATGACTCTGAACGCCGAAATGGATGATGTAATGGCTCTGAACGCCGAATGAAGATGTGGCTCTGAACGCCGAATGAAGCAAACATGGCTTTGAACGCCGAACGAAGATAAGTAGTGGCTCTGAATGTTGTAACAAAGATGGGTAATGGCTCTGAACACCGAAATGGATGATGTAATGGCTCTGAACGCCGAACGAAGACGTGGCTCTGAACACCGAAAGAAGATAAGTAATGGCTTTGAATGTTGTAACGAAGATGAGTAATGGCTCTGAATGCCGAAATGGATGATGTAATAACTTTCAATGTCGACCCAAAACCATGGCTTTGAACGCAAAATCGAAACAACAGCTCCGAACGCTGAAATGAAAACATGGCTCTGAACGTTGAAACGAAGATAATATCTGCGAATGCCATGCAGAAATGCTGGCTCTAAATGCCAAACTAAAACTGATAACTATGAACGTTTAGCTAAGAAAGATGACCTTGAGCGCCGTAAACAAGAAGACATGGTGGCTCTGAACGCTAGGCTGAAAAATGATGGTGGCTCTGAACGCCGAAACTGAAAAATGCGACTCTGAACGTCAAACTGAAAACTGATGATGGCTCTGAATGCCGAAAATGAGAATGTGACTCTAAACGCCAAATAGAAAACCAGTAATGAATGATGGCTCTGAAAGCCGAACTGTAAGGAAATGATGAAGGGGGGGATATGCCCCAGTGTAGCAGGCCGCCACAACTCTCAATCCACTGGAAAGGTCTGAAAGAGACTCCATGAGTCTTGAAAAAAATACCCCACTAGTAAGTCGGGATAATCAAATCGACTGTGAACATAGTCTCACAACTCGCCCGACTAGATCACGACACCTGATGGGATGGCATAATGAGTCAGACGCCTCTAACTCGAAACAATCTGCTAGAGAAATCCATCGTCATCTGAAATGAATAATCTGATAGGGTCTCAAGGGAATAGTCCGCTAAGAGACATACCACAATCTCAAAGTAAAAATCCACCAAAGAGTCATGGCTAGTGGGGTGGTCAAAACCCGAACATCGTGCTACACTGAAAGCTCATCTCGACGAAAATCATAGGAACGGTGACCAATAAAGCAAACAAATGTCCATCGATTGAGTGATGAAAAACTGTAATAGATCTGTGAGAGAACAATTGCCTCCGCAGCCGAAGGAGGAAAATATGTCCCAGTATAACGTCTGACGTATCCGATCTGTCATAATAACTCGAGAATAACTCTATGGGGGATGTACAAAAGATCTTATATGTACCCCACTGAAATGATGACGTGGGAAACTAGGCACCTGAGGTAACTCTGTTTAAGAATAACGACTATATCAGAGAGTATGAATCTGGCTGAACGACTCAAGCGAGGCTTCTCGGAGTATCAGGACAAAATGAAATCAAATCATCAACCTGACGTGTATCTCATAACCGGAGATGATCATGCAAATCAGTGGGGGATCTACAAATCTCGACCGAAATGGGGAATATGCCCTAATATGGCATCAAAAATGTGATAGGTCGAAAAGTCAAATGAGCTCAAATCATTCATGTCTGCAACTGAATTAGGCCCACAAATCAAAGAGGCGTCTCTCGGAAGGAAGCATGACGACATCTAAGTGTTGAAAAGGGCGGGTTTAACTGGGTAACTCCCGAAAGGCTCCCCTGAGGAATCATCGTAAAGATAACGAATAGATCATCGTCTCGGCGTACGTCTCGCAAATGAGAATAAGCGTGCAACTCCACCAAGATCTGTAAATCTCATCCAGAACTGAAATATGCCCCAGTATGGCATCAAATGTATGATAGGTTGAAGATGGGGTGACAAGAAATCATTTATCATCGAACATGTGACCTCCGTGAAGATCCATAAATCTCATCCGAAATGGAAATATGCCCCAGTATGGCATCGGATGTGTGACAAGTCAGAAGAACAGGCGACATGAAATCATCTCTCATCAAACGTATGATCTCGGTCATCCAAATCTAGGACAGAATCGGGTCCAAGCGTCCAAAAGGCATCTCACAGAGGTAATCATGGTGACATCGGAATGTCGAGACATGCGGGCTTAACCGGATGGCTCCCAAGAGTCTCTATTAAGGTATCATCATAAAAATGGCGAATAGGTCATCGTCTCGGTGCACATCTCACAAGTAAGAATGATCAGGTGACTCCATGAAGATCCGTAAACATCATCCGAAACGGAATATGTCCCAGTATGGCGTTGGATGTACGACATGTCAGAAAAATAAGCGACATTGAATCATTCCTCATCAAACGCGTGATCTCGGTAATCTAAACACAGCTGAAACGAATCTAAACATGAGAGAGGCGTCTCCCAGAAGAAGCAACATGACAATATCTAAATGTCAACCAAATCTCAAACACCTGTCCAAATAGAAGCCGTAGAAGACGATATCTGATCCCATGGCCTCAGGGTGGTCTTAAGACACGGGACGTAATGTAGGCTAGGGTAATAGAAACGAAGGGAAACTAAGCTCAAATACCCAATGATCACAACCCATGCCCTCGTGTATGAAATGCAACATGTATAGTAAATCCCGTGAGCCATGGACCTGAGGATGCCTACTGTGAACATGGTAACAGTGATGATGCAATGAAGAAAATCGAACTGATGACAAGATGTATAATGATGATGCGAAGAGAGTATCAAACCCAAAAATGAGGTCACTGTAAGAATGGAATAAGTGGTGAAATGAAAATGATGAATCAAAAGTGAAAATGAGTATGATGATGAAACATAGAATATGAGAACGAGTGATGATCCGCTCAAATCAAATATGAAAGGAGGTCACGTCAATAACGAACACAATGATGGAATGGACCATGACTCAGAGCTCCTAAGAGAAGGCCACTCATCTCATTCTCAAAACATATGACAAAAATGAATACAAAGAATGAAGGGTCTCAAAAAGCTCACATACGAACTCTCATCAACAAACATAATCAATCAAATGACCCTCAAACATCCATATACACACTCAATGATAGAAAATAATACACATACGCGTCTTTTTTTATTTTTCTTTTCAACCCCCTTTGGTATTCTTCATCAGTCTATAACGTCGATGATGGATTGGCAATTTAGTTATAGTCTTTTCTCTTTTGCACAAAAAGCACCCAAAAGGCCCACGAAAGATGAGGAAAGTTAGAAATAATTAGACTTACTTTGTCTAGTTACTCTGAGCCCACTACCCATACTCTAATCCAGCATTAGAGTGCTGATGTTGCAATTTACTGCAAGCTAATATCATATCCTTTGTAATTATCGTATGATTTATAATGAAATCCGCATCTCCTCTATGTATGGTTTGTGGTTGTTCATTTACTGTAAATAGTGCATAACATGTATGATTTATGATACCTAGACTATGGAATTCGATTGAATATACTGCAATCAAATAACAATTTATCTAATATGATCTCATCAAAGAGAATATTTTAATTATGTCAAATGAAAAATAAAGATTGATCCATTAATTCTGTCTACTCAAATTTCATAAACCCACTAGAAATCAAGGATATATGTGAATATGTTTGGTTCCAAAAAACATGAGGGAAAATATGAAAGAAAGAAGATAGAGGAGAAAGAGAAGAAAAGAAAAAGTGAAGTAAAAAAAAAAAAAAATTTAAAGTCAATAAATTACCTTTATATCATGTTTTAAACTCGTTTTACTAATTTAACTCTTTTATATAAAGATTAAGTAATTTAAAAATATTTAAATTTATTACTAATTTTAATTATATTATTTTTTTATAGTAAAATCTGAGAAAACAAAGACTATGCTTAGTTAAGAAAAACACCCAAAAGGGGGGGTGAATTGGGTTTTTAAAATCTTTTCAATCACAACAAATTCAAACACAATATAAGCAAAGTAAAGAGATAGAGTTTAGAGAATTCAAACTCGGGTTTATAGTGGTTCGGCACTTCCTTGCCTACGTCCACTCTCCTCAACCTCCTAACCGATTGAGGGTTCCACTAACTTGAAGCTTCAACCAAGCTTCCAATCTTCTTACACTTGGATTCCGACTCCAATGGGCTCTTACACAACCTCTTCAAGATTCAACCCTCTTGAAGGCTTTAACACTCAGATTTTTACAAGACATAATCCCTCAACCTAGCTTAAGGATAGCTCAAATATAAGACAAAGCTAGGATGACACACAAGAGTGCACTAAAGGATATGCAAGTGGTGATTTAATGCACTATGAAAGAAATGAGAGCTTTTTGATCAAGAACAGGTAGGTAGGCTATTGAATGCAAGTGTTCTCTTGTCAATAAATGAAGTAGAGCTCTCAATTTATAGGTTTCTAAGCTCGGGAGTCAAAAACAGCAAAAGGCAACCTCATCTGGTCGAGCTAAGAGTCGATCGATTCACTAGTTGTTGGAGCATTTAATGCATGACAGGTTACCGTTGCCTCATCCAAACCTCGACCGGTAAGAGAATCACCTCAACCGAGAAGAGAAGGCCACTGGGAGAGAGAGAAAGTTTTGGTGCATCCCGACGGAACGAGGTCAACCGGTCGACCGGTTCCTCAACCGGTTGAGCCGGTTAGCCATAGCCTCGACCAGTTGAGCCTTTTTGGCTTTTTTTTTTTTATTCCTTTCTTTTCTAACACTTAGGCAAGGTCTTTATGAAAATATTAAGTCAACAATAAAACTTTTTTCCTAAGGTACATTAGTTAAAAACTCGATTTTTAATGAAATCGACGTTTTAAAGAATAAACCGAGTTTTCTAAGATGCATGAAACGTGTGAAAATCCTAAGTGCACTCATGCATTCATCTTACATTAATTTCCTATGATCACAAGTCTTCTAAGCATCTCGATCTTGTATCCATTTGGTCCTTTGATGAATTTTTGAGTTTATACCTGAGATTCTTAATCATTAAACCAATTAGTCACTTAACCATGGTTTGTTATTATCAAAACCCGATTAAGAGAACCCTTGGGCTAAAAATCTTCTCATTTTTTATGATGACAAACCTTGGTTATCTAGGAGAAAAAAAAATCTCTCCCTTAAACCAATCATGGATCAATCAAACAATTTTTAATAGGAAGCAATGTAAAACACGAAAATGAACAATGGATCATAAAAATATCATATCATATATATATGGAAACCTCACATGTACAAACAAGATAGATATGACAATGATGACAAGGACATGTATGAGGGTCTCTGACATGCATGAGGGTTTCCTAGATCCTATATATTTCTCCCCATTTGGCAACATAAAAAAGAAATGGAGGGGGAACTCGAGACAATCTCAAGGCTGAGAGGGTGGAGGAGGAAACACAGAGCGGAGGTAAGCCATCATCTCCTCATGCTGACTCGTCTGACGACTCTTAATGCGATCAATGCTCTACTGGAGATGCTCGAATGTAGCCTGCTGTTGATCCATACTGATTACTACCAAAAAGTGCTATTTTGTAGACCTAATTATAATGGTTTTAAGCACCTTTGAGTAGTAATCATATTCATTTAACCCAATTAATTCATTAAGGTCCTTAGTAATTGGTTTTAACCATTTTGTGGCAAGTTTACATGTTTTTATCAGCTTATGAATCAATTCAAGCATGCCAAATGATGGAGGAGCTACTTGGATAAGTTATGGCAAAGCTTTTGGAAGTTCAAATTCATGAAGAACCAAGCTTTGGAGCTCCATAGCCCTTTGCCAAAGTCGTTCAAAGTATGCAAGGAAAGAACAATGGAGAAGAGGAAAACAGAGGACAGCAGCTGCAGTCTTCTTTTGCACTTTTTGAGCACTTACCGAAGTCAATTTTTTACATGCTATATACCATTTTAAAGCTCTAGAAGTCAAGAATCTAACGCTTCAAACCGTGCACAATTTGGAGCTGAAATGAGGAAGATATGGCCTTCGGAAGCCAACTGCTCCAGGTTATGCGAAAATTTCGCATTCCACAAGGTGTTATGCGAAATTCGCATAACATTCGCATAACACCTTCAAAATTCACATAATCCATGCGTGTTGCGAATTTTGCTCTGTTTTTGCCGACTCCACTTTAGATATTTTCCTTTGTATTTTGTGATGTAATTTCCTTTCTTATCCTTGTAACTAACCAATCACAAGCTTTTGCTTTTGTAAAGACTATATAAGGGGTGGAAATCACCTCTTGGACATAATAGAAGAATATAGAATATAGAATATAGAATACATATTACGTTTTACACTTAGAAATATACAGAGCTCTCCCGTTTCTATTTTCTTAGTAGCTGATTACTACCAAAAAGTGCTATTTTGTAGACCTAATTATAATGGTTTTAAGCACCTTTGAGTAGTAATCATATTCATTTAACCCAATTAATTCATTAAGGTCCTTAGTAATTGGTTTTAACCATTTTTGTGGCAAGTTTACATGTTTTTATCAGCTTATGAATCGATTCAAGCATGCCAAATGATGGAGGAGTTACTTGGACAAGTGAAAGCAAGGATTTTGGACGTTTACAAGCTTGAATTTCAAGTGGAAACACGAGCACAAGCAAAGAGAAGCAAAGAGGAAAAGCAAGCAAAGTGAAAAGAAGCAATGAGGACAGCAGCTGCAGTCTTCTTTCGCACTTTTGGAGCACTTCCCGAAGTCCAATTTTTACATGCTATATACCATTTTAAAGCTCTTGAAGTCAAGAATCCAACGCTTCAAACCGTGCACGATTTGGAGCTGAAATGAGGAAGATATGGCCTTCGGAAGCCAACTGATCCAGGTTATGCGAAAATTTCGCATTCCACATGGTGTAATGCGAATTTCGCATTCAGTTCGCATTCAGTTCGCATAACCCATGCGTGTTGCGAATTTTGCTCTGTTCTGCCGACTCCACTTTAGATATTTTCCTTTGTATTTTGTGATGTAATTTCCTTTCTTATCCTTGTAACTAACCAATCATAAGCTTTTGCAATTGTAAAGACTATATAAGGGGTAGAAATCACCTCTTGAACAGAATATGGAAGAATAGAGATATTAGAGAATATAGAATATATTACGTTTTACATTTAGAATATTTACAGAGCTCTCCCGTTTCTATTTTCTTAGTAGCCAAACAGCCTCTAAGGGCTTTTCCTCAGAGGATGATTGGCTAAAACTTTTAGTTTCTCAAAGTATGGATGTTATGTGATGGCTTGGATGCAATCCCATGGAAATTTCTCGCACCCGGAAGGTAAGGTAGACGTTTTTCATTAAAGGTTCATTAATGCAAAGTTTGGTTTTTATTTCCTTTGGACAACTTCCAACGGCCAATACTTGATAAGCTTTTTGGATTTCTATCCATTAGTTATCTCCTACGAGTTATTGGAAGGTGAGGTTTTCAATTCCAAGTTTTGTATTAATCCATTAGAACCAATTTCAAATGGCCATTGAAAGGTGAGTTTATCACTTGGAATGACTTTGAGTTGCCAATATTTGGTAAGCTTTTGGCTTTAGACCATTAGTTATCTCTTACGAGCCATTCAAAGGAAGTCTAAGGTGAATAACCATTGATGAAATTCACTACCATCTGTTTTGTCATTTTAAAGGATTAAAACTTGATTTGCTAAATCCATACCGGTTCGGGAAGCAAGCATCACCATAGTTGCAACCCCAACGCGAGGAGCCTATCCTGAGATTTCCAATTTGCATAAGAGTCAAAGCATAGCTATCCTATCTTTGAGAAACTTGTTTTTACACCATTTCCTTTTAGTATTTAATGTTAGCTTAGATTAGTTTAAATCTTTCTGAAATATTTACATCTTCTTTTAAAGCTAACATCCATAAGAAAATCACCTATTTTCCTAATTTGAATATCACTAGTGTTTGCGAAAACCCTTCCCAGTGAACGATCCTAGAACCACTATGCTATAGTAGCTTGGCTACTTTAGTAATAGTATTCAAGGTATAAATTTTGTTGATACGCCTTTAAAGCTAAGCTACCATGAGTCGCATCAGTAGCCAAACAGCCTCTAAGGGCTTTTCCTCAAAGGATGATTGGCTAAAACTTTTAGTTTCTCAAAGTATGGATGTTATGTGATGGCTTGGATGCAATCCCATGGAAATTTCTTGCACCCGGAAGGTAAGGTAGACGTTTTTCATTAAAGGTTCATTAATGGAAAGTTTGGTTTCTATTTCCTTTGGACAACTTCCAACGGCCAATACTTGATAAGCTTTTGGATTTCTATCCATTAGTTATCTCCTACGAGCTATTGGAAGGTGAGGTTTTCAATTCCAAGTTTTGTATTAATCCGTTAGAACCAATTTCAAATGGCCATTGAAAGGTGAGTTTATCACTTGGAATGACTTTGAGTTGCCAATATTTGGTAAGCTTTTGGCTTTAGACCATTACTTATCTCTTACGAGCCATTCAAAGGAAGTCTAAGGTGAATAACCATTGATGAAATTCACTACCATCTGTTTTGCCATTTAAAGGATTAAAACTTGATTTGCTAAATCCATACCGGTTCGGGAAGCAAGCATCACCATAGTTGCAACCCCAACGCGAGGAGCCTATCCTGAGATTTCCAATTTGCATAAGAGCCAGAGCATAGCTATCCTATCTTTGAGAAACTTGTTTTTACACCCTTTCATTTTAGTCTTTAACGTTAGCTTAGATTAGTTTAAATCTTTCTAAAACCTTTACATCTTCTTTTAAAGCTAACATCCATAAGAAAATCACCTATTTTCCTAATTTGAATATCACTTGTGTTTGCGAAAACCCTTCCCAATGAACGATCCTAGAACCACTATGCTATAGTAGCTTGGCTACTTTAGTAATAGTATTTAAGGTATAAATTTTGTTGATACGCCTTTAAAGCTAAGCTACCATGAGTCGCATCACATACGCTCCTCTATGGGCTCAAATCTTTGTTGGAAGTGATCAAACCGGGAAGTGACTCCAGTCTAATACTGATCCATGTGCTCCTCCATAGAGTAAAAGCGAGAGTCATGGACTAAAGCAAGCTCCTCCATACGAGTCCCAAGGGAGCTGATCTGAGCTGAGACATCCATCCAAGGCGCATGATCAGGAGCGTGAGGTGCCTGAGATGGTAGCTCAGTAAATGATGGCTGAGATGATGTTCTTGGTGTGAAAGACGACCCAGTCATCATAGGCTTTGAGAAAGTAGCCTCAACATGAATGCCCTCTAACTGAGGTGGAGGTGGAATGTCAAGCTCGGGCCCTCTCTGCTCAAAGTCCCTCTGAAGGTTTAACCCATCCTCCATCTCTCTGATCTCGACCTCCTCCTCTGCCTCGGGATGCATCTGTCCGTGTTCCTGGGCCTGTCACTCAGCTCTCCTAACCCAGGAACCATCGGGTGCCTTCTCGAACTTCATGCGCCCCAAGGACTGCTCATCATACGTGTCATTGCTAGTTGGGGCCTCGAAGTCCGTCTCTCTACTCAAGTCGACCCCGGCATCCTTGAATACTCGGGTAAGGAAGCGATCGTAGGGAAGTACTCGTGTTGTGCTCTCAATGTAGGAGATCATATACATCATCATCAGATATCCCACGTGAATCCGTCTCCCGGTGAGGATCGAGTCCACAATAAATGCCTAAAGGTAGGAGACCTCGTCTCGATGTCCTCCTCGTGGCAATAAAATGGAGCATATCATGTGGTGAAGGACTTGGCTGGGCATGGTCAGGCTGTGTGCTGATGGTTTGCCCATCTCCTAGGCATCTGCGAGTCCGCACAACCTCTGAACAACCTCTTTAGGCTCGAATCCCGACATAGTGGGCCACGCCTTAGCCTCATACACTCGGAGTCCAACTGAAGGGATGTCGAGAATGCGACAGATACTCTCGGGACCCAATCTGATCTCAACTCCCCTTATAGTGGACAATACGGGTCCTCCAAGCCTAAAGGTCGCCCGTGAATAAAAAGTCCGCACCAAAGTCGAGAAGATCGGCTTAAAAATCATCACAACTGGCAGTCATCCCATCTGACCGAATAGTCCCTCAAACCCGAAGTGCTGAAGTTGGGAGAAATTGACACTTCTCCCTAAGACGACTTTCCTCTGGGCGAACTTTTGCTTGTAGCGCTGATAGTCTTCAACCGAACTGAAGAGGGTCGTGTCATACCTCGCCTTTCGAAGGTGCCCATCTCTCGCCTTGGAGCCATCCAATGAACGGAAAGGAGAAGAATGAGTCCAAAAAGAGAATGAAATCAAATAAGAAGGAGCAACCACCAACCCGAAGCCCTAGGCACACGGAGATGAAGCTGAATCAATCCTGAGGCAGCGGTGCAGAGAGAAGACGCTCCCAAATCTGAAAACCCTAGGTTTTAGATTGAAACCCTAGCTCAAATGCGTCCCAAAATCCACTCAAAGCCTTCAATCAGTCCAAAATCCAACCCAAAATGGCCTCTGGAAGCAGGTATGTGAAGGGGCTTCAAGCTATGGAGGAGAATATGTGAGAAATGAAGTGCGGGGTTCCCAACCCCGACGAATCGGTCGACCGGTTCCTCAACCGGTCGACCACTTAGTCAACGGTCAACGGTCAAATTTTCCAAAATTTTTGCATTTTCTTGTCTCGTGATCCTTCCCCTACCCTTTTCAATTGAAATCCCCAATTTTTTATGTCCAATGCCATGGGAATTTTGATTTTTGGTCAAAATTTGACCTATTTCCTAGGATTATTTCTATTTGATGCATACGATATGAATTTCACGCAATCATAAGGTATATTCAATCAAGAATTCATCAAGCAATCATTTGATCATAAAGAAATCACCCCTAGTTGTCTTGTAATATCAACAAATTGCTCTTCACTTAGGGGTTTTGTAAAAATATCGGCAAGTTGATCTTTTGTGTTTACAAATTCAAGTGTAATGTCACCCTTTTGTGCATGGTCTCTAAGAAAATGGTGTCTTATCTCTATATACTTAGTCTTAGAGTGTTGTACCGGATTTTTTGAAATGTTTATGGCACTAGTGTTATCACATTTTATAGGAACATGCTCAAAAATCAAATTCAAATCACTAAGTGTTTGTTTCATCCAAAGGATTTGTGCACAACATAAACTGGCTGCTATGTATTCGGCTTTCGCCGTAGACAAAGCTACCGAATTTTGCTTCTTACTATGCCATGAAACAAGTGAGTGTCCTAGGAAATGATAAGTGTCACTAGTGCTTTTCCTTTCAACTTTACAACCGGCAAAGTCGGCATTCGAGTATCCAATTAATTCAAAGTTATCACACTTAGGATACCATAGGCCTATGTCCATAGTCCCTTTTAAATATCTAAGAATTCATTTTACAGCACTTAAATGAGATTCTTTAGAACAAGATTGAAATCTAGCACACAAGCATACACTATACATGATGTCGGGTCTACTAGCGGTCAAATATAGCAAAGAACCTATCATGTCTCTATACATAGTTGAGTTGATGGGCTTACCTTTCTCATCCATGTCAAGCTTGATGGATGAACTCATTGGAGTTTTCATTGTTTTGGCTTCCTCCATATTAAACCTTTTGAGGAGATCTCTTATATACTTTGCTTGATTGATGAAGGTTCCTTCCTTTAGTTGCTTGATTCGAAGTCCAAGGAAGAAGTTAAGTTCTTCCATCATGCTCATTTCGAACTCACTATGCATGCATTTAGAGAATTCTTCACAAAGAGAGATATTAGTAGCTCCACAAATGATATCATCAACGTATATTTGCACTAAGAGCATGTCATTTTCTTTGGTTTTTATGAAAAGAGTTGTGTCAATTTTTCCCATTTTAAAACCCTTTTTCAAAAGCAATTTACTCAATCTTTCATACCATGCTCTAGGTGCTTGTTTCAAACCATAAAGTGCATTTTTAAGTCTAAAAGCATGATTAGGAAAGTTAAAACTTTGAAAATCGGGTGGTTGTTCAACATATACCTCTTCATTTATAAAGCCATTTAAGAAAGCACTTTTCACATCCATTTGATATAAAACAAAGTCTTTAAAACATGCAAAGGCAAGTAGCATCATAATGGCTTCCAATCTAGCTACGGGAGCAAAGGTTTCTTCATAATCTATCCATTCTTCTTGATTAAAACCTTGGGCTACCAATCTTGCTTTATTCCTTATAATTATACCATTTTCATCCATTTTGTTTCTAAAGACCCATCTAGTTCCAATAACACTTTGATTTTGAGGTCTTGGCACTAATTCCCATACTTCACTTCTTTCAAATTGGTTTAACTCTTCTTGCATGGCAATCATCCAATTTTCATCAACTATAGCATCTTTTATATTTTTAGGTTCAATTTGAGAGATAAAAGCAAGATTATTGCAAATATTTCTAAGAGATGATCTAGTTCTTACCCCACTAGATAGATTACCTATAATTTGATCTTATGGGTGGTTGATGACAAACTTCCAATCTTTAGGGAGGTCTTGACTTGATTCACCTTGCACTTTTTGAGGAGGAGGTAGTGTCAAAGGTGATTCTTCTTTCTTGGGATCCTCTACAACTTCTTCTTGTTGCCTTCTATCTTCAATTTGTAATTTTCCCATGGAGGTCTCCAAGCCTAAATCATCATCAAAGCTCTCTCTTTCTTGGAGAGAATTGTTAGATTCATCAAAGATAACATGGATGGACTCCTCAACAACCATGGTTCTTTTGTTAAAAACTCTAAAGGCTTTACTTGAAGTTAAGTAACCAAGAAAAATTCCAACATCCGATTTTACATCAAATTTTCCAAGATTGTCTTTGGTGTTTAAAACAAAGCATTTGCACCCAAAGACTTTGAAATATCTAATGTTGGGTTTTTTGTTTTTCCAAAGCTCATATGGAGTTTTCTTAAGAATAGGCCTTAATAAAATTCTATTTAAAACATAACAAGAAGTGTTAATTGCTTCGGCCCAAAAGTATTTTGGTAAATTGTTTTCATTTAGCATGGTTCTAGTCATTTCTTGAAGAGTTATATTTTTCCTTTCAACTACCCAATTTTGTTGAGGAGTTCTAGGAGCCGAAAAGTTATGGTTAATACCATGCTCATTGCAATAGTCTTCAAAATCAATATTTTCAAATTCTTTCCTATGATCACTTCTTATACAAGTAATTGTAAAACCTTTTTAATTTTGAACCTTGTTGCAAAATTTTGAAAACTCATAAAAGGCTTCATTCTTTTGACTTAAAAATAAGACCCAAGTGTATCTAGAGAAGTCATCCACAATAACAAAAGCATAAGATTTTCCTCAAAGGCTTGGTGTCCTAGAGGGACCAAATAAATCCATATGCAACAATTCAAGAGGCCTAGTTGTTGAAATGAAATTTTTGTTTTTAAAAGAGTTTTTGATTTGCTTTCCCATTTGACAAGCTTCACAAACTTTATCTTTTTGAAAATTTATTTTGGAAAGGCCTCTAACAAGTTCATCTTTGTTGAGTTGGGAAATGAGGTCCATGTTAGCATGTCCCAACCTCCTATGCCACAACCAACTTTGATCATGCATGCTTGAAAAGCATCTATCATGGCCATCATATTTTGAAATATTTATTGCATAAACATTGTCACATCTATGGCCCATGAAGATGGTTTTATCATTTTGAATATCTTTGATGATGCAATGAGATGCTTCAAAATTCACTTTAAAACCTTTGTCACAAAGTTGACTTATGCTCAAAAGATTATGTTTTAAACCATCCACTAATAAAACACTTTCAATAAGAGAGGATGTGCCATTACCAATGTTGCCTTGACCAATGATCCTTCCTTTTGAATTGTCTCCAAAGATAACGTATCCTCTCTTTCTCTTTGTAAGGAAAGCAAACTTGGATTCATCCCCGGTCATGTGTCTTGAGCATCCACTATCCAAGAACCACTTATCCTTCTTTGATCCCTACAAAATAAAATTTAAGTTGATTTAGGTAACCATATCTTTTTGGGTCCTTGAGGGTTAGTGACCTTGGATTTCTCAACCCAAACCTTTTTAGCTTTAGCATTTGAATTCTTTTGAGAACCATTTATAAGGGACATGTACTACTAATGTGCCCTCCTCTTCCACAAAAGTTGCAACTGGTGGAAGGACTTGCACTTGCGGATTCTTTTACAAAGTAGTTTTTAAAATACTTTTGATTTTTTGATGATTTGAATCCTAACCCTTGTTTGTCAAAGACACATTTTTGGCTAGCTAAGATCATTTCAAAAGATTTTTGTCCACAAGAGAAAATTGAAAGAGATGAGGTTAACCATTCATTTTTCATTTTCAAAATCCCATTTTCACTTCTAAAAATCTCATTTTCTTTTTCGAGATGAGTTTTAGATATGTCAACAATTTAAAAGTTTTCTTTCACTTCTTCAAGTTCCTTTTCAAGTTCTTGAATTTTCTTTTTAAGAGAATTATTTTTCAAACTAAGTTTTTCAAAATCCTCATATAATTCTTCAAAAACATCATGCATATCTTCATCACTAAAGTTAGAGTTTACCTCATCAAGATCATCTATTGCCATGAAGCATATGTTTGCCACTTCCTTCTCATTTTCTTCTTCGGAGGATTCTTCACTTTCACTCCAAGTGGCCATCATTGCCTTCTTCATTCTTCTCTTGGCTTCACTCTTGTAGAAAGGACAATCATATATAATGTGTCCTAGTTTTTGGCACTTGAAGCATGTCAAATCTCTTTTCTCTTCCCATTTCTCCTTGTCACCATGGGATGAAGATTCCTTTTTAGAAGGATCCCTTCTAAAGGTGAATTTCCTTTCTCTAAACCTTTCACCTCTCATATATTTGTTAAGCTTTCTTGTGATGAGGGTTAAATCATCATCTTCATCACTTGGCTTTTCTTCTTCAACATATTCTTCTTCCTTGGTTGTAGCTTTGAGGGTTATGCTCTTCTTCTTTTTGTCTTCACCCTCTTATAGCTTCTTTGTCAAATTGATCTCATATGTCATTAATGACCCTATGAGCTCTTTCATAGGTAGCTTAGTCAAGTCTTTTGCTTCTGGAATTGTGGTGACCTTGGTATGCCACTTTGATGGGAGAGACCTCAATATCTTCATCACCTTCTCGGATTCCTTGTAGGTTTTTCCCAAAGCTTCAAGACCATTGACAATGTCGTTGAACCTAGTAATCATCTCAACAATAGTCTGAGTTTCTTTCATTGAAAACAATTCATAGTTATGGACAAGTAAATTGATTTTTGACTCTTTCACTTGATTAGTTCCTTCATGAGTTATTTCAAGCAACCTCCAAATTTTTTTAGCTGATTTGCATTGACATATTCTATTATATTCATTTCTATCCATAGCACATTGCAAAGTAAAAACGACTTTAGCATTTAATTGAAAGTTTCTTCTATCAAGCTCATTCCATTCTTGCTTGGGTTTTGGAACCAAAACTCCATCAACTAGTTTAGTAGGAAAAGTTGGGTCATCTTCAATGACATCTCATACATCTAAATCAGTAGATTGCAAATACCAAGTCATTCTAGTTTTCCAATAGGGATAGTCGGTTCTCGTAAAGAATGGAGCTCTATGTTTTAAAAAATTTTCAACTAGGGATGAGCTTGATGGAATAGCCATTTCCTCTTAGATGATTAAGTCTTTTAAAACACAAGAGGTCCAGCTCTAATACCAATTGAGAAAACAAAGGCTATGCTTAGTTAAGAAAAACACCCAAAAGGGGCGGTGAATTGGGTTTTTAAAATCTTTTCAATCACAACAAATTCAAACACAATATAAGCAAAGTAAAGAGATAGAGTTTAGAGAATTCAAACTCAGGTTTATAGTGGTTCGTAACTTCCTTACCTATGTCCACTCTCCTCAACCTCCTAACCGAGTGAGAGTTCCACTAACTTGAAGCTTCAACCAAGCTTCTAATCTTCTTACACTTGGATTCCGGCTCCAATGGGCTCTTACACAACCTCTTCAAGATTCAACCCTCTTGAAGGCTTTAACACTCAAATTTTTACAAGATATAATCCCTCAACCTAGCTTAAGGATAGCTCAAATATAAGACAAAGCTAGGATGACACACAAGAGTGCACTAAAGGATATGCAAGTGGTGATTTAATGCACTATGAAAGAAATGAGAGCTTTTTTTATCAAGAACAGGTAGATAGGCTATTGAATGCAAGTGTTCTCTTGTCAATAAATGAAGTAGAGCTCTCAATTTATAGGTTTCTAAGCTCGGGAGTCAAAAACAGTAAAAGGTAACCTCGTCCGGTCGAGCTAAGAGTCGATCAGTTCACTAGCCGTTGGAGCATTTAATGCATGATAGGTTACCGTTGCCTCAATCGGACCTCGACCGGACCTAACCGGTAAGAGAATCACCTCGACCGGGAAGAGAAGGCTATTGGGAGAGAGAGAAGGTTTTGGTGCATCCTCGACCGGTCCTTGACCGAACGAGGTCAACCGGTTGACTGGTTCCTTAACCGGTTGAGCCGGTTGGCCATAACCTCGGACCGGTTAAGCCTTTTTGGCCCCGAAAACCTATTTTTTTTAATCCTTTCTTTTCTAACACTTAGGTAAGGTCTTTAGGAAAATTATTAAGCCAATTATAAAACATTTTGCCTAAGGTACATTAGTTAAAAACTCGGGTTTTAATGAAATCGACGTTTTAAAGAATAAACTGAGTTTTCTAAGATGCATGAAACGTGTGAAAATCCTAAGTGCACTCATGTATTCATCTTACATTAATTTCCTATGATCACAAGTCTTCCAAGCGTCTCGATCTTGTATCCATTTGGTCATTTGATGAATTTTCGAGTTTATACCTGAGATTCTTAATCATTAAACCAATTAGTCACTTAACCATGGTTTGTTATCATCAAAACTTGATTAGGAGAACCCTTGGGCTAACAAAATCAAATATAGAAAATTATTTTTAAAAATATTCATTTTTCTTGAGTATTTTCAAAGAATCAAATATAATTGAAGTGTAATTCAATCACATCATTTGTTCTTCCATGAAGCAAAAATAATGGAGCTTTCATTGACGGTGTTACTTAAATGTCAAAAGTCAAAGCTCCATATTATTAAACCATAATAGTTGATTTATCATTATATCAAATCGCATTACATAAAAAACATGGAGGAATTCAAGAGCATACATTTAATGTGTTTTAGGATTAAAAATAAGAAGGAAACATAAATATACTAATATTTAATTGAAAACTTATGTATTTTTAAATTGGATCTCTATTATTACCGTAAATCGTAAGTTGTATATAAGTTCATTCTCATTTAAAGCAAATTACCTTAAATAGTATTACCATGATGTTTAGTGATTTTAGTCCTTCTAGAACTAAAATGTATACAATTATGAGTTGACATTTTCAAAATGATTGTAAACAACTCAAAAAAATTCTAAACAAAATGCAAGCTTGAAAAATGAGAAAAATTCTTATAGAACAAATACTTAGATGCTAAGAACTATGCTAGGAAATGATAAACTATAATAATTAAGCCTTATAATCAAATAGGCATAGTTTTGAGATCTTGTTTTCAAAGTTGTAGGTATTTAATCGTGGCTACCATGTTTTCGATAAGGAAACTATGATATGGTCCAAGTAATGGAGATAATAGTATAGAGATGGGTCAGATTATTTTGATATTGGTGACCTCTCTCTTGGGATTTTGAAAGAAAAAGAACAATAATTTAAAAAAATATCTTGTAAAATATGATAACTAGGAGTTGCCTTAAAATATTATTTAAATTGAAGTTGTGTTTTCGAAAACAATCAATGGTGATGGTTGCATGGACCATCATTAAGATCCTGATGTATAACTTACCATCCGACTAACTTTGAAGTATTTTCGAGGAAGTGTTTTTATAATAATTATTTATCAAATGTTTCTTAGAAAACACTATAATTATTATTTTTAAATGTTTTTAAAATTTTATTAAATATTTATTTAAATAAAACACTTTTTATTGTAAAAGTGATAGTTAAAAAGACTATTTTACTCTAATTATATTCACTCAAATCAAATTTTATTGACAGACAAAAATTTAGCATATCCACCATATTCTATTGAATCCATTGCAATCAAATGATAATTTGCTTTTAATTATGTCATTTTTAGTTAAGTGTGAGCATCTATAAATAAAAGGTTATGTAATATTTGAATAAAAAAGAGAGTGGTAGAATACAATAAAATTTTAATTCTTCCAAATTTTTATCTTCTTTAATAATTGTTTGTGTTTAACTCCTTTCAACCCAATTACTCCAACATTACCAAGTCATCAAAATTTGGAACTTGCATTCATCATGCAAGAAGTGTAGAACCAATTTTAAGAGGCTTTTGAGGCTTATGCCTCTAAAGCCTTACCTCAAGGCACAACCATGAAGCAGAAATGAATTGTTGTTTGACAAATCACAATGAAGTGAATAACGATTACAATGAAGAGATTAATTTGAAAGAATTCAAGATGCCATCAATGGAGTAGAAAGATTTATTGATATCTTTGTTGGGAAAACCCTTAGATCATAGGTGTATGCTCTCTAACAACCTAGGATTATTGGGCTTAATTATAACAGAATATAATAGTAAGTCTAGGTGCTGATAAAATTTTTTACCTTCGATATGAATGTTCCCATATCAAACTCTAGTTTATGAAGAGGATCTCAATCACCTCATCATCTTCACTAGATCATTCCTTTGACTCTTGGCATTTGTGTAAAGTGGCTACAAACCTCTTGAGAGAGAAAGAGATGAAAGTTTTTTAGAAGAAAATGGCTAACAGTATCTAATCCTAAACCCTTAAGAGAATTTGTATAAATTTTTCTGTGATTTGGATCTTTTGTACAATTTTTAATATACTCAAGTTATGTATAATATAAATGATATAGACATGAATGTAATTACAATAGACTTGTTTCAAATTTGATGGGCCACTTAAATATATGCTTACTTTCATTTCGATGTATAAATTTCATATAAATAAGTAGAACTAATTAAACTTAGGCATGATAGAAAACTTTAACTAAATATAATTAAAGTCAACATATATACTATTTCAAACTCATGTCACTTATTTTAAATTTTTATAAAAAATTTAAATAATTTTATAAAAATATAAATTTTTAACTAATTTTAATTATATTTTATTTTACTTTATATTTTTCATAGTATAATTAAATATGAAAATTTATTTTTTATGATTTTTTTTATTTTTTAAATATTTAATACTTTCCAGATGAAAATATAACCACAAGGAGGAAAAAATAAGAGAAAAAAATATTGAAATTAATTTTGTCACTATTTAATAATATTGAGATTCTCAGCTATAGTTCTGAAAAAAATATTGAAGTTGCTTTTGCTCAAATATTTTGTTTGGGTTTCGTGTTTCAACTTCGATGAATGATGGCATCCATATGAATGGGGGAGGCTTTCAAAAAGTCTTTGTCCTTGTGCATGTAAGAGGCACCCATGTAGGGTCCAAGATATTTGCCTTTATAAGGTGGGACTATTAAACTTAAATTTTTCCTATTTGAATATAAAAGATTCTCCCTCCAAATTAGATTTGGACAAAATAAAAACTACAATCTTATTTTCAAAACTAGTATAAAATGAAAAGTCGGCAACCCACTTGCAATATAAAAATATATCTACATATGTAAAGAAATTTACAACCAAGGATTAAATATTATATCGATTAGGAACTAAAGATTCTTGATGTTGTAATTAATTTTTAATTTTCATGATATGTAGGAGGTGAACTTTATATGATATCTTAAAGGGTGTTTAATTGGTAGATCAATTTGATGACTTAAAGTAGCTTAATGACTTAATTTCTTAATTGATATGAATTTTAAACCTTTTTTATAAACATAGTTTTAAATTTAAATAAAAATAAATTAAGTCATTTTTAACTTTAAATTGTGACATCAAGTTATTTTAATAATTTAAATTAAGTTATTAAATCACTTTAAGTCATTAAATTGATTTATCAAATACTTTTTTAATATAGTACTTAATTATAAATATAATTTGATTAGATGACCTCAGTTATTGAAAGTAATAAATTCATCATAGGGATTGATAATTGTAAAGAAAGAATGGTATTATAAGTTTGTTTGACAACATTCTTAAAAATCGATCTTAAAAATAAAAATATATATATATATTTATATGATATATGTTTGGGAACAATCCTATGGAATTTTTTTTTGAAAAGTAAAGATATATTAAAATATCTAGAATTGAAAAGAAAAAAAAATCTGGAAATAAATTTTCTTATGACAAACAATGAGACATACGAGAATGATTTTTTTTTTCTTTCAATTTTATCTTAATAATTTAATGTCGGTATCACCTAGTCAAACTTCCACATGAATTTAGTTTTTCAATGGTATTTACTATAATACCTGATGGTATTAGGAATATAAACCTTTGCATAAAACTTAGTTGGTTCAACTAAAGATTGGAGTTAGTCTCAAACTAATTATATTTTATTATAAATTAAACCTAATTTAGTGTTAATATTAGGAAACATAGAATCCAAGTACAACTGCATGGAAGCCAAACCCAATTAGAATTAAGCCAGCATAGCCTGAGGACCATCAAGCCCAGCCCAAACCAAGGGTTGTTGTCAATGATTTCGCTGGTTGGGCCAAGAAATTCAAGCCCAAGTACAAGTTTGAATTGGATGGGAGTATGACCCGAACAAGGGTTCAAATTCAGACCCAATCAATCCTAGTGGACGAAATATCAATCTAATTATATATTTATACTACATTTAAATTAAAATTTAAGCCCATCATTGTAGGGACCCCTCCCTCCGAGAAACATGTGGCACGCATCTCACAGTGACACGTGGCACGCATCTCACAGTGACACGTGGCACGCATTATCAGCCAGATCGCCATCATCCGGATTTCTCTAAGAACACACATGGCGCGCTTCTCCTATCCGGACTGCCTCAAGGAAGAGCAAACGACGCTTATAAAACATAGACATCTGGACGGCTTTCATAATACATCCGCTCCACAATACGTCCGGATAACCAACATGGGCTATCCGGATATGATTGTCCGGATCATTGACTAAAGTAAAGCAAGTCTTACACGTTATCGCAACAACCAGCCATGACCCACGTCCCGTCACCTACAGAGTGAAAGGACGAGTTGAGGTGACAACAAGTCACTTCACACGATCATTCTACATGATCACTTCCCACGATCTCTGACAGCCGCCCGTAGGGTGATAATGGCCCTGCTGCCACCTAATGTCATCATGACAACATAAAATATCTCCCCACCATTAATGAGAGGAACAGTACTCCTGGAACTATATATAAGCCTTCACACGAAAAGAAAGGTAATCTCCTGGTACCTAGTAAAAGGCCAACTGATTTATATCTCTCTCTCTAACCATGGCTAACAAAACCATCGGAGGGTGCGTCCGGACACCCTGTCGGGATGCCTTTTGCAGGTATAACAACTGAATCAAGAACCTTTGTGGGTTGAGATCGCGTGTCCATCCATTTGGCAACTACGTGGATCGTCAGGGACGCGAGGCATCAACATTGGCGCCGTCTGTGGGAAACTAAATCGCTGGTTCAGTCACTAGCAAAGATGGCCACACCTTCCCGAAGTCGTTCATCTGGTAGGGGAGAGGAAGATAATTTTGAATGGCGTCAAGCCATCGAAAGAAGACAGTTGGCAAGCGAAAGACAACTGAAAGCTTTCCTCCAGGAGACAGAGAGGTTAAGAGAAGAAAACGTTGTGTTACGCATTCAGGCCTCAACGTCAGGGCCTCCTCGTCGTCAGCGTTCGAGAGGCCAGGTGGCAAACTCGAGGCCAGAACCAGAATCAATATATCCTGGATCAGCAGGAGCTATCCCAGGAACATGTAACATGAGGCCTCATGAGCCCCACACACCCATGCCTCGAGCTCCCCGTGAGGAAAGCTCGGACTCCACTCATTTTTCAGCAAAAAGACAACGTGATAGAAAATCTCAGTTGTCGAGTTCAATGCACGCAAGACTAGGCCCACAAGAGCCTAGAAGATCTAGGCTGCCAGTAGCCACAACTTGGGCACCACGCCCTGACCCTATGGTCACCCCCATGGTGCAGAACGTGCACCCGCATCGTGACCCCATGGTCACCCCCATGATGCGGAACGTTCACTCCCACCCAGCGGAGCAACATACTGGGAGAAACCTCCCAAACGAGCCACCCATTGGCTCCATCAGCAAAAGGCTGGACGACATGCTCTCCACGCCCTTCTGCTCTCATATCATTCATTACGAGCCCCCAAGGGGATTCCTCGTACCAAAATTTTCCACATACGATGGGTCCAGCGATCTTTTCGATCACATCATGCATTATCGACAGCTCATGATGCTCGATATTGGCAACGATGCACTACTATGCAAAGTATTCCCGCTTGACCTACAAGGGCAGGCCCTCTCATGGTTTCATCGCCTACCTCCTAACTCTGTTGGCAATTTCAGGGACCTATCTGAAGCTTTCGTGGGACAATACTTGTGCTCCGCTCAACACAAGCGGAACATCAGCACCCTGCAGAATATAAAAATGCAAGATAACGAATCCTTGAGGGAATTCGTGAAGCGGTTTGGTCAAGCCGTACTTCAAGTAGAGGCTTGCAGCATGAATGTCGTCCTGCAGATCTTCAAACGAAGCATCTGTCCAAGCACTCCATTTTTCGAATCATTGGCCAAAAAGCCTCCTACAACGATGGATGACTTGTTCAAACGTGCCAACAAATATTCAATGCTCGAGGATGACGTACGGGCAGCCACCCAGCAAATCATGGTTGCTGGGCAGGCAGCTAGGGGCGGTGCGGAAAGAAATGTCAAACCTCCGGACAGGCCAAGGCCATCTGACCGGAGGCAGGAAGGGCTAAGTCGCCCGAAAAGGCAGCCTCTCACACCCCTTTCCATATCATATGAGAAACTTCTCCCAATGATCCAAGGCTTGTCCGACTTTAAGTGGCCTAGACCCATCGGAACGGACCCATCCACAAGAGATCGTAGTAGGAGATGTGCCTTCCACAAGGATCATGGCCATACAACAGAGACATGCCGGTCTTTCCAGTACCTGGTCGAAAGGCTCATCAAAGCAGGACATTTAAAGCAATACCTCCGCTCGGATACTGGGGCTAGGGACGTTTCCCAGCATCACAACCCTGGAGCCCCTAGGGCCCCAGCTGCCCCCAAGGCCGTTATAAACTATATTAACGGAGGACCATCTAACGAGGAGTATGACTCCAGGCGAAAAAGGCATAAATTGTTGCGGGTCGCGTCAATACGCGAACGCATTAATTCCATCCGGCCTGGACTAACTGGAGAGGGCCCTCGCCCCATAGATGGGACAATCATTTTCCCACCAGTGGATCCCACCCGAACACTGCAGCCACATCGCGACGCCCTCATCCTGTCCCTAGAGATAGGAGATTTCGATGTGAGGCGCATCCTGGTCGACCCAGACAGTTCGGCCGATCTTGTACAAGCATCGGTCGTTGACCACATGGGACATAGTCTCGCAGGCCTTGAAAACCTTGGACGAATCCTATCCGGGTTCAACGGATCATCAACCACGTCCTTGGGAGACATTATACTGCCGGTCCAAGCTGGCCCAGTCACTCTCAACGTACAATTCTCGGTGGTGCAAGAATTATCACCCTTCAATGTCATTTTAGGCCGCACATGGCTTCACTACATGAAAGTCATCCCTTCTACATATCATCAAATGGTGAGTTTCCTCACCAGCGAGGGGCAGATTGACTTGTATGGCAGCCAGTTAGCCGCTTGCCGGTGCTACTAGATAGCACGAGAAGCAGGAACCAGCCAGGAGGATGCATCTCCCCCTGACCCCAGCCATACACGTGACCAATAGCAATTATTGGGTCCGGTGGACAAAGATCCCCCGGCAGCAGATCCCTTACAAACAATCCAAATTTCAGAAGAAAATACTCACCTCACGAACATCAGTTCCCTCATGACACAAGAAGAAACTCAGAGCATGCAAAACGTCCTCCTACGAAATCATGACATCTTCGCATGGACACATTATGATATGAAGGGAATTCATCCCTCTATTGCCTCTCACAAGCTTAACGTCTTTCCAGTTGCCAAACCCGTCTGGCAAAAGATTAGACGCTTCCACCCAGATAGACAAAAAGTCATCCGAAATGAGATTGACAAATTGCTAGAAGCCGGATTCATCAGAGAAGTATCTTATCCGAATTGGTTGGCAAACGTAGTGGTGGTACCCAAAAAAGAAGGAAAATGGCGAGTTTGTGTAGATTACACCAATCTCAACAATGCATGTCCAAAAGATAGTTTCCCTTTGCCACGAATAGATCAAATTGTGGATTCCACTACCGGGCAAAGGATGCTCTCTTTCTTGGATGTCTTCTCCGGATATCACCAGATTCCCATGTCCCCGACTGACGAAGAAAAGACAGCATTCATAACGCCACACAGCCTCTATTGCTACAAAGTCATGCCATTCGGACTCAAAAACGCTTGCGCCACTTACCAAAGATTGATGACAAAAATCTTTAAACCCCTGATAGGCCACACGGTAGAGGTATATATTGATGATATAGTGGTTAAAAGCAAAACCCGAGAGGAGCATGTTCTTCACTTGCAAGAAGTTTTTCACCTCTTAAGAAAGTATGGCATGAAGCTAAATCCTTCAAAATGCGCCTTTGGCGTAAGTGCTGGCAAATTTTTGGGATTTATGGTCAGCCAAAGGGGCATAGAAGTCAGTCTGGATCAAGTCAAGGCAGTCATGGAAACACCTCCCCCCAGGAACAAGAAAGAGTTGCAACGCCTCACAGGCAAGCTCGTCGCACTAGGGTGTTTTATAGCCCGCTTCACTGATGAATTGCAACCCTTCTTCTTGGCAATACGAAAGGCTGGAGCACACGGATGGACGGACAGTTGTCAAAACGCTTTCAAAAAAATTAAGCATTGTCTTATGCAACCACCCATCCTGAGCAGCCTCATCCCAAATGAGAAATTATACATGTATCTGGCTGTATCAGGGTGGGCAATCAGCGCCGTTCTATTCCGCTGCCCCTCACCCAAGGAGCAGAAACCTATACTACATCAGCAGGACATTGGCAGACGTAGAAACCAGGTATTCAAAAATGGAGCTAACAGTCTTAGCCCTTCGAAGCGCTGCCCAGAAGCTCCGCCCCTATTTCCAAGCCCACCCGGTGATCGTACTGACTGACCAACCCCTTCACAACATTCTGCACAAGCCAGACTTAACCGGGAGAATCCTGCAATGGGCCATCGAATTGAGCGAGTTTGGAATCGAATTCCAACCCAGATTGTCCATGAAAGGCCAAGTAATGGCTGACTTCGTGCTAGAATATTCCCGAAGACCTAGCCAACACCACGAATCAAGTGAACAAGAGTGGTGGACTCTGCGAGTTGACGGAGCCTCACTCTCATCAGGCTCTGGAGTTGGGCTCCTACTACCGTCCCCAACTGGGGAACATCTGGAGCAAGCCATCCGGCTGGGATTCTCTGCCTCTAACAATGAAGCAGAATACGAGGCCATCTTATTCGGATTGGACCTCGCCCTTGCTCTATCCGTCTCCAAACTCCGGATCTACAGTGATTCGCAACTCGTGGTAAGACACGTCCAGAAGGAATATGAGGCCAATGACGCACGCATGACGCGATACTTAGCTAAAGTAAGGAACACTTTGCAGCAATTCACCGAATGGACAATCGAAAAAATCAAGCGAACTGACAATGGAGACGCTGACGCCTTGGCCGGCATAGCTGCCTCATTCCCTATCAAAGAAGCCATTCTATTACCTATATATGTGCAAACCAACCCCTCTGTCGCAGAGATTTCCACCTGCAATACCATTGAGGCAAACCAAGCGGACGACCAAGAATGGACATACAACATCGCAGAATATCTCCGGACAGGCACTCTACCCGGAGATCCCAAACAGGCACACAAAGTCCGGGTGCAAGCTGCCCGTTTCACCCTGATTGGGGGGCACCTGTACAAGCGATCCTTCACAGGACCTTACCTTCGGTGCCTAGGGCATTCAGAGGCCCAGTATGTGTTAGCTGAGTTGCATGAGGGAATATGCAGGAATCATTCAGGAGGACGATCTCTGGCACATAGAGCCCATTCGCAAGGATATTATTGGCCAACAATGAAGAAAGATGCGGCAGCATATGTCAAAAAATGTGATAAATGTCAAAAGTATGCTCCCATTCCACATATGCCGTCAGCAACGTTGAAGTCAGTCTCAGGCCCATGACCCTTTGCGCAGTGGGGCATGGACATAGTGGGACCCCTCCCAGCAACGCCTGCCCAGAAGAAGTTCCTCCTTGTCACCATTGATTACTTTAGTAAATGGGTGGAAGCTGAAGCATATGCTAGCATCAAAGACAAAGATGTCACCAAGTTTGTATGGAAAAACATTATTTGCCGTTTTGGAATCCCCCAAACCATCATAGCTGACAATGGTCCACAATTTGATAGCATCGCATTCAGGAATTTCTGTTCGGAGCTGAATATCCGGAATTCGTACTCCACACCGCATTATCCTCAAAGTAACGGGCAAGCAGAAGCCACAAACAAGACCCTAATCACTGCCTTAAAGAAAAGGCTTGAACAAGCCAAAGGGAAGTGGGTGGAGGAGCTACCCGGCGTCCTATGGGCCTATCGAACCACACCCGGACGACCAACAGGAAACACTCCTTTCGCCCTCGCATACGGAATGGATGCAGTCATTCCTACTGAAATAGGTCTACCTACTATCCGGACTGACGCAGCAAAGTAGAATGATGCAAACACAGAATTGGGAAGAAACTTGGATTGGGCAGATGAAGTGAGGGAAAGCGCAGCCATCCGGATGGCAGACTATCAACAAAGAGCATCCGCCCATTACAATCGCAAAGTAAGGTCCAGAAGCTTCAAAAATGGTACGCTAGTCCTTAGAAAAGTTTTTGAGAACACTGTTGAAATGGGCGTAGGGAAATTCCAAATTAACTGGGAAGGACCCTATATAGTGATTAAGGCAAGTGAAAGTGGAGCCTATCATTTACAAAAGTTAGACGGAACTCAATTACTTAGACCATGGAATGTGTCTAATTTAAAACAGTACTATCAATGAAAAAGCAAGACAAATACAAATGAAAAAAGAAATGTTTTATTGATAGGTGTAAGTGTATGTACAAAGAGGTCTTCGGACCACAGAAAGTACAGAAAGAAGATTACAGCAAAAAAATTGCAAAAGGAAAAAATCTATCAGGGAGCAGGCTTGTCATGAAGTTTCTTCTCTTCACCCGGAGGAATTGAAGGGACATCCCGCTTTATGCCATTTTTCTTCATACAGCAGCGATAGCCAAAGAAGAACATGTCATCCACTTGTTGTTGATAGTCCGCTTCAAGCTCCTCCCTTTCTGTAGCAAACTCTCCCTCTAGCTCCTCTTTTTGCGTTGCCAGGCGCAGCTGCAAATCTTCCTTCTGCTTCTTTTCAATGGAAGCCTCCGTCCGGAGTTGCCTCACCTCCCCCCTCAGCCGGGCCATCTCATCCTCTGCCTCATGCAGGCGGGCGACCGTTAACTCCTCCCGGCTCTTTGCCTCAGCCAAATCCGCCCGGAGGGCTTCATTGTCCTCTCGAGCGGTGGATAAACTGGCTTCGGCCTCCTCCAGTCTCAAACGCAACTGGTCTTCACTATTTTTGCGCTGAGAGGCGAAGGCCTTCATGTAATCAGTGGTCCGCAGCAGGTCAGTAAAAAGATCGTGTTGTTGGGCCATGCCACGGAGACCACTCACCAGCTGCAGACAAACACACAAACGAGAAAAAACAAAGTTATAAATCATACCACAAAACACATTAGTGTGACAAAAAACCAAGAAGCACAAAAAACAGTGTACCGTTTCCACCATTTCGAACATCTTGGCTGAAGGCATGACAGTGGTCAAGCCGGGTAGAATCTGTTTCAACTTCTCTTCCAACTCAGCGTAGCTAAAAGGGCTAGTAGAGATGCAAGTCGCATCATCAACAGGATTCCCCCCTGATGAGGCGTTAGAAAGTATTTCTTGTTCCGGATACGGGGCCTCAACATTTTTGGCCGGATGGGTCTCTCCGGGTGCATCCTCATCCGGGACCACCACCGGGACGGCTGGAGTCTCAGTTGCCATCTCCACTTCGCTCCCCTCCGAATGAGCGTCTTGGGCGGATGAGCAAATAACTTCAATCTCTTGCAATCAATCTTGAAGCCGCCCGATGAGTCTGGACTTTAGATTGCGCGCCGAATGCGACCTCTTTGAAGGTGGCCCCTTCACCAGAACAAGAGCGAGACAGCTTGGATCGCCAGACGACTGACTCTGGTTTTCTGCCCCCGTTTCCTCCATAGGGGTCGCGCAAAGGGCCTCAGCTGCATCGGCATCCGGATGGGGGGAGCCGGGATTATTTATGTACGCAGCTTCCTCAGCCAAAATAGCCAAACGGGCAACCACTGACGCGGAGGGCCCCGAATGGTTCAGCCCCGCGACGTGTCCGGGGCCACTTGAAATAGAGTGGGGAGCAGGGTTCATTGGCTCCTCTATTATTACCTCCGCCTCATGAGTAATAGGCGGAGGAACAAATTCCTTTGGATGAGTGGGCTCCTTCACTCCCTTCCCATTTTTTACCAGCTTCCTCTTTTTCGCTGGGGCTTTCCTTGGAGGGGAGGCTGCGTTGCGTTTCTGTCCAAGAGCCTTCCGTAGAGTTCCCTCGTTTTTTCTCTTCTCCCGATCATCAAGGAGTGCTCGGCGTTTTTCAGCATCGGCTTCTTTTACCTCCTTGTAGATAGGGAGATCCTTCAGAATGTAATGCTCCCCAGGCACTACCTCATTTGGTAGCTTCCTAGGGAGAATGTTGACGACATACTCCTGGCACTCCCGGACGACGGCCATTAGGTTCCGCGCAGTGGGCAGCGTCCCATAATGCCTCTCCCTAGCGTCTATCTCAAATAATTTATTGAGGCAGGCAAAAGACGCCTTTTCTACCCAGTCAACTATGTGGCCCCTCCTTTCCGGACCTGCATTGTCAGCAACAAAAGATAAGAATGTCATCCGGAAAGATCAACAAAAAGACAACAAGGTAAAAACCGGACAAAACCCGCAAGCAAACTTACCCGGAAGCACTGTGGAGTAGTTTGGAGAAAAAGGTCTCACCGGATGCTCCAATAGCCCCGCCCACGCACCCCGGACCACCACGTGTCCCTTCGCCCCTCCCTTCGTCGAATCCGGCAGCTCCGTCACCAATTGAAGGGAGGGCAGGTGAGCGGACATGCTAAAGATGTCATTTTTTCCCTTCTTCAGGGAGTAGACAAAAAGAACCTCCAGCAGCGAGAGGTCGAGATTGTACAGCATGTTTATAATGCTGCATCCCATCAGCACCCGGACTATGTTGGGGTGGATGAAGGCGGGTGGAATCTGGGAGAAATGGAGGAATTCCTTGAACAACGCCGGAAGAGGGAACCGGAGCCCCGCGTTGAATTGCTCTTTTGAGAAAATGATGGCATTTCCTTCAGCTTTCTCAGTCGGCACAAGCTCCTCCTCATTCAGCAATTCCACAATCACGCCATTTGGGATGCAGAACTGATCCCGGAACTCCTTCACATTCAGTTTGTCTGTAGATTTGTCACGAGCATCACCGGCCCGGACAGACGAAACAGTTTTCTTTGCAGACATTTCTTAGCCCGAGGATGAACCGAAATCTACATATAAAAAGCGCAACAGTCAAACACAGCAATCCAGAAAACTCACAAAACCCTAACCAAAAACAGTCAAAAACACCCTAAAAAAACCCCAGAAAACCAACAAGTACCAACATTCAACACACAGTAGCAAGCGACTTGCCCAAACAAGTCAGAACGAAGCCAATGAACAAACAAACGCAACAAAGGGAAAAACAAGAGCAAAATGCACGTACCGAGTGGAAATCTGAAGAAGAAAGGTTGCTGTTGCAACACGAAAATCACCGGCAGAAAAGACTCTAGGGTTTTCACTCAGAAAAGCAAAGGAGAGCACAGAAAGAAGAAGAAGCAAAAAACTCTCAGGAAAATGCAGTAGGAAAAATACAACAAAAGGCACAGTATGCTATTTATAGGGAAACAGCCCCTCGGAAAACCAAACGAACAGCTACGCCATCATTGAAACGACATACTGCCTGGGAATACCCACAGTCGGCGGCTCATCATAAATACCTTTTTTGGCTCCTGCACCCCTACTCGCCACGTGGCCCAACCAGACAAAAAGACGACTTTAGTTTCAAAAAACCAATTATTTTTAACCCGCCCATTTTTGCTTAGGCAAAATAGGCAAGTTAAAAAGGGGGGCAATGTAGGGACCCCTCCCTCCGAGAAACACGTGGCACGCATCTCACAGTGACACGTGGCACACATTATCAGCCGAATCGCCATCATCCGGATTTCTCTAAGAACACACATGGCGCGCTTCTCCTATCCGGACTGCCTCAAGGAAGAGCAAACGACGCTTATAAAGCATAGACATCCGGACGGCTTCCATAATACATCCGCTCCACAATACATCCGGATAACCAACATGGGCTATCCGGATATGATTGTCCGGATCATTGACTAAAGTAAAGCAAGTCTTACACGTTATCGCAACAACCAGCCATGGCCCACGTCCCGTCACCTGCAGAGTGAAAGGACGAGTTGAGATGACAACAAGTCACTTCCCACGATCATTCTACATAATCACTTTCCACGATCTCTGACAGCCGCCCGTAGGGTGATGATGGCCCTGCTGCCACCTAATGTCATCATGACAACATAAAATATCTCCCCACCATTAATGAGAGGAACAGTACTCCTGGAACTATATATAAGCCTTCACACGAAAAGGAAGGTAATCTCCTGGTACCTAGTAAAAGGCCAACTGATTTATATCTCTCTCTCTAACCATGGCTAACAAAACCATCGGAGGGTGCGTCCGGACACCCTGTCCGGATACCTTTTGTAGGTATAACGATTGAATCAAGAACCTTTGTGGGTTGAGATCGCGTGTCCATCCATTTGGCAACTACGTGGATCGTCAGGGACGCGAGGCATCAACAATCATGAAAGACAAATGGTAAGACAACACAGTCACTACAACAAATATGAGGTCTTGCCATAAAATAATTTATGATTAAAAGAAAAATAAAATTATTGTGTACTAATTATTAGAAAAAGATTTATGCACATTTTCATATGCAAATACTAGTTATTTATTAATTCCATCAAATATTTTTCAAATACTTTTAGTTAATTTAATTTTTCAGATATTATTAAAAATATCTAAAAGTTTATGTACTCCAATGTAACTTTTTAATAAGTTCTCTAAAATGTCCTTTTGAGTGAGTGTTAGAAACTCTCTAGTGAATTCATGTTAAAATCTTCTTCTTAGGAGAATGGAAAAGTTTCTTTTTTACGAGAGTTCTATATGAAGTTATTATTATTATTTTTATTTGTAAAAATAAAAAATAAAAAATACAACCAAGCAACATCATGTTAGCGGATTATAAGATTGAATTCACTTTTCCTTCTTTTCCAAACAACATCAAAATTAGCTTAAATTGTTAGGACCCTTCTTTTAAAGACCTTAGTTTTTTTTTCTTTCCTTTTTTTTTTTTTTTTTTTTTGAAAAACTTTTCTTTCTAAAAGAATTTTTTTTCTCACTTTGAAAGATGTGTCTCAATAGGGTTTGTGTGGAATATAATCCTTTTCTTATAATAGAAAATGAAAAATTAAGGTATTATTTGAATATATTTCTCATTTTGTTGTAAAAAAAAATGATAGTAATTCAGATAAAATGTAAAAACTCCTATTTATATTTTAAAAGATAGTAACTTTTAAAAATCATTTAAAAAATAGAGATATTAAAAAAAATTATTTTTTAATACATGAAACGTATCCAAAATAATCTTTAACAAGCCTTTAAATTTTGTTTTGAGGGCGCAAAATGATCTTTAACAAGACTTCACTACCTTTACTATTTTTAAAAAAATAAAAATAATTTATATTTATATATAAATGTTATAGGTAAAAGTCCTTTATCCATATTGTCTTTTACTTCTCCAACCATTCAACGTTTTTTAGTTGTACCTTTTAGTCATTCCAAGGCCAACAATCCATGTGCCCTCTAGAGGTCATAATTATGATATACTTTGATGTAGTTATTTTTAGGAAATCTTGGTAGTGAATTTCCTATTGCCTTCTAAGATTAGGACTCGATAGAAAATTTGCATCAAAAAGCGGCTACCCATAACAACCTTTCATAGTAGACTTTTTAAATGAAATATCCACCTAACTCATTGCAAGGATATGATATTTAATTTCCCCTTCTAATTATATTTAATTATAAGTTCAACCTAATTTAGTGTTAATATTAGGAAACATAGAATCAAATTACATCTGCATGGAAGCCTAAACCCAATCAGTATAAAGCCTGCATAGCATGAGGACCATCAAGCCCAGCCCAAACTAAGGGCTGTTGGTCAATGATTTATCTAGTTGGGCCAAGAAATTCAAGCCCAGCCACAAGTTTGGATTGGATGGGAGTATGACCCGAACCAGGGTTCAAATTCAGACCCAATCAATCTTAGTGGACGAAATTTCAATCTAATTATATATTTATGCTATATTTAAATTAAAATTTGAGTCCATCATGAAAGCAGAATGTAAGACAACACAATCACTACAACAAATATGAGGTTTTGCCATAAATTAATTTGTGATTGAAAGGAAAATAAAATTATTATGTACTAATCATAAAAAAAAATTCTTCACTATGTTTATTATTTTTTTCATATGCAAATACTAGTTATTTATTAATTCAATCAAACATTTTTCAAATACTTTTAGTTAATTTAATTTTTCAAATATTTTTAAAAAAATCTAAAAATGTATGTACTTTGATGTTACTTTTCAATAAGTTTTCTAAAATGTCCTTTTGAGTGGGTGTTAGAAACTCTCAAGTGGACTACTCCATGTTAAAATCTTCTCCAATAATTCACGGGAGGATGGAAAATTTTCTTTCTTATGAGAGTTAGACTGGCAGATTCCAATCTATGGGTGGGGAAAAAGTTGCATCAAATTTTTCCTTGAAAAATTACATTACCTGTTACTAAAACTAGGAAATGAACGAATTATTGAGTTTAGTGAATGACCATATGTCTGAAATAATGATCCTGAATCTTCAATGACTAGTATAATGCAAGGAAGTATGTAGAGTTAGACTGCTTTTAACATCCATTATTATGGCTGTATCATGAAAAGGTGGCAGCACTCACAGAGCAATTGGCCTTTTCTGCAGTTCCTTGTTTACTTTCCAATGCCTCCTTAACATTGGCTTTCTCCTCCAACAGACTTTGCTCCTTCAACATGGCTGCTTCTTCTTCACTTCTCAATTCCTCTACCTTCCTGGCCAACTCCTCTTCCTTCTTTGTTTGCTCATGCTCCTTTTCTTCGGTCCCTTCAATCTCACCCCTCCCAGAAACAGGTGCTGGGACTGCTTCAGAAGCATGCTTCATGGGCTTTTTAGTTTTTGCCGTCTGATTCTTTTGGTTGACCACCTTCCGCACCAATTTATTATCTGCCCTCTCAGCTTCAGCAGGTACCATTTGTTTTACTTGTTCCACCGTCGAGACTGCTTGCACAGAGTTATCCTTGGTTGGGACAAAAAGTACCAAATGATTGCAAAACAGAGAATATAATGTAAGATTAGTACTGCAAGCCACCAGATGCTTTGCTGCTGTTGAAGGCCTGCAAAAAAGCACCAAATCATACGTGTGCTATGACCAGAGAGATAGAGAAGAGTACAGTCATACATTATTCACCCTCAAAGTTCTTGAAGTTTTTGATGGACCAAAAAAAAAAAACACCCAATGTATTCTATAAATTATTCACAAATCCAGAACAAATAACTCCAATGCCCCAAATACACGATCTAATTTCTCATTGATTAGATTGAAAATTATTTAATTCTCCATCCTCCTTCCACTCTTTCTCAGCAACCAAACAGGGCACAAGCAAATATCGCCAATATCCTAAAACACACGCATTCCATTTCCTGCTAAGAAACTCTGGTTCCATAAATCACCGCTATAAAAAAGTGAACAAGCCACCCAAAACATCCCCAAACATCAAGTCATAAATCAATAACATGATCGAAAAATTTGGATACAATGGAGAAAAGAAACACTCTCAAACACTCACTTTGATACAAAAAAAACTCTCAAAGTTACAAAATAAGAACAAGAAGAAGAAGAACACAAGAAAGGCTCAAACAAGTTCTTGGAACTTTGTCCAAAGACTCTATTTCCTCCCACTTCTAGAAATCTTTTGGGAACTAATGGAAATAATCTTGGGATTGATCAAACCTTTTCACTTTTCTGCATAAGATTTCAAAAAGAAAAAAAGTCATATATAGCACTCTTAAGGTTGAAAAAGGTTATAAGGATGAGAAAAAACTCATTATCTTCCTCAATCACTTCATCTTTGTAACATTCAATAAATTAAATCATATGTTTAATTCACACATTAAACATGATTTAATCTCAAATGTGTAACTCTCTTACACTTAACCTCTTAAATTTTATAAAGTTACAAAGATGAGAAGACTCATTGTCTTCCTCAACCTTTCAAGTTTTGTAACATTTCAAAATTTAATCATGTGTTTAATTCACACGTTAAAAGTGTAACCTTTCTTACACTTTATTTTCAAAAGTTATTTTTAAAAAATGTAACTCTTCTTACACTTTATTTTTAACCAACAATATATATATATTTATATAAATATAACATAACATTACAAACTTCCAGAAAAAAGAAACCCTAGAAATGATTCGGACTACAGGGATTGAAATGCTCGAAGGTAATTGAATTTCACATGGAAATATGAGTTTGAAGAAAATGCAGAAAAATCTAGGGAGAGACGGTTAGAGAGAGAGAAAAACAAACTTGGGAGCTGTATTATTGAAGTTTGCGCCCATGGGTGATAGCCTCAAAGATTTGTTTTTCTTGGGGAAAAAAACAAATAAAAAGGAGAAACACGATAAAAAAATTTCTGACCTTTGAATTAGAAAGAGAAAAGAAGATGAATTACCAGTAAAGAGAACATCAGTGATGCGAGTGTGGTTGAGCCTAATACTTGGGATCAGTCTTGGGTTTCTCTGAATCTTTTATGGTGTGACTCCTCTCCTAGGCTCTGTTCTGTGGGATTCCTTTTATTGTGAGCTTTACTATTAGTATCTAAGAGTAGTAAAGCTTCTCTTTCTAATCCATGGTCACCAAAATTCCCATGAGAAGTACTGCGTTGTGCCATTGTTGGATGCTTCTGTTCATAATCTTCTGTGTATACAAGACGGATTCCGCACTCTTTCACTTGGGCACCATAAAATGAAGCCTTGATGTGTGTCCATTGATTGGTGTGATAACTTTTCTCAATAGCTAACTTGGGATAACATATCACCCACTGCATATCTGATACATCATATTTAACACAGCGAGACCAGAGATAGAAAGAACCCAAGTATTCTGATTGATTATTTCCTTCGATTGTCAAAACACATTCGAACTCTGGTTCTTCATCTTCAAGTTCACCGTCTTCCTCAGATATATGACCTGATTCATATTGAGATTCATAGGCAGGTGCAACATAAACACAGCATAAAGCAAATCCCCACAAGTCATCATTTTCATACCAATTCGGAGGGAGCTCTATTGTTACTTCTTTCCTTCCCATATTCCGATTCGTTATCCACTGAATTCCACTACTTCTAGGAATAACAATACCAATTCCATTGCCCGAGAAGGAAGAATAACGATTAATAACCTCGCCCACCTGCACAAAAGCACCATGTAAATCCAATGGGTACAAAAGAAAAAGGAACATGGCATGAGAATCATACCTCAATTTCTGATTTGAAGCAATCAGCCATAGAATGAATAGGTAGAAGCCAGGGGCTTGATGAAATACCATCCGAACAGTGCGCATCTAAAAATCTTAGACTTGATGGAAGCCCCGGAATTTGTTGAAGGTTCTTGCAGTGACTCAAGTCAAGGGCTTTTAGATTGGAAAGTCGACTGATGCCAGTAGGGATGCTACTAAAATGGTTCCAACCCAGATATAATTCTTCCAAGGATGTTAGATGGCAAATATGATTGAGGATCTTTCCTTCCATTAGATTGCAGTCACGTAGAGATAATTGTTGTAGTGGAGATAGGTTCCGAATATCACTGGGGATTCCTTCTTCCTTTAGCTTGCATTTAGTAAGAGATAATTTTACCAATGAAGATAGATGGAAAATCTTATCGAGGATTCCTTCTGCCATGCTAGGGATGTTCCCTAGAGATAATATTTGCAATGAGGATAGGTGGAAACTGCCACTGAGGATGTCTTTTTCCATGCCATAAAACTTTCTTACAGATAATTCTACCAGTGATGACAGGAGGCACTGTGGGTTTAATGCTTCTAATGAGGAAAAGCCGTCATCCCAGATTATTTTTGAATTTGAAATGTGACAGGTTACAGGTGAACATAGCCAGGAGAATGGATCAATCCCTAGTTTCATCTCTAACATTTCCTTGAGTTTTGGACAATTTGTAACCTTCAAACTTTTGAGAGAGCTCAAATTGTAAATGCTCTCCGGAAGACTCTCAAGGTTTTTGCAACCTGAGAAACCTAACCATTCAAGAGCTTTTAGACTTCCAATATTGATATCTGGAAAGCCCACGAGTTCTGAACAATCATCTAGATCGAGAGTTCGAAGAGAGTTCAAACTACCAATACTGTGCGGAAGACTCGAAAGATTTTCGCAACTACTTAAGTCCAAGTTTTCAAGCCCATTTAGATTCCCGATTGATGATGGTAATTCCATTATACCTGTTCCACTTAAATTAAGCTTTCTTAGACTTCTCATTTCTTCCTCGATCTCCGGAAAACTTTTTAAGTTTGAACAGCCATTACAAGAGAGTATTTGAAGGCATTCCAGCTTATGAAGGTTCCTTGGAAGACTCTCAAGCCTTTCGCACCCTATTATATTCAAGAAAACAGTTAGGTAGTGACTCTAATAATAACATTGAAGCATGGGTGAAACACTTAAGTAACCTTGTACAACCTTTTAGAATTAGAGTCTCCAAATTTGGCATACTTGAGATGCTTGAAATATCAACTAGATGGATGGAATAACTAAGATCAATGACTTTTAACTTTTTAGCAGGCTGTAACAGAAGAAAATTTGTTACAATAAGTAAACTTCAAAAGACTTTAAAATTAGTCTAGAGCAAAAGTATAACTAAATAATAGCAATACCATGTTTCCTTCCCAAAGATGTTTTATGTTGCTGAACAAAAGGTTGAGTTCAACAAGATTGTCTACATGAAAATTTGATGGCAAAGATTCCAAAGGGTAGTCATCCCAATGAAAATATACTAAATCATGACAAGGCAATTCAAAGTCTTGGGAAAGCTGCACCATGCCTTTAACTTTGAGCAATCTAAGTCGATTCATCTTTCTAAAAGCTTCAGCAGTAAGTTGCATACATTTTCCTGTATATTGAGACTCATTTATGAAAATCCCCTCAATATTTTCTGTCCCCTGAAAATAAGGATTGAGAATAAGCAGTATAAGATGCATAGGGATTCACTAAAATTATATAGATAAGATACTCAAACTATAATAATAATAAAAATAAATCTTGTTGAATCTTTTATATGTCTTTAGATCTCAAGTATGTTCATGTATTTTTCTCTTACCTTATTTTGTGCAAATACACTTTCAATATCCTGTAATTCCCATAATCTGCTCCATTTTCCTGGACATTCTGGATCAATTTTGCGAACAATTTCCCAACCCATTTCTTGTAACAAGTCATGCATCCTTATAGTGTCGTACGTTATAGAAATAAGACACCTCTCATGAAGAACCGTTAGTCCAGTCGTTGGATGGAATTTGCAACCTTCTAGTATTCTTGTAACAATTTTTTCATCCTCATCTTTGAAGAAGCATGCAATATCAAGAAACAACTTCTTGCATTTATCATCTAGTCCATCATAACTTATCTGGAGTACCTTTTGAATATCCTCGAGAGGGTTTGTTTTCAGTTGATTCAATGTGCTTTTCCAGAAACCCTCATTCCTTTTTGAAAGAAAAGAACCCAAAACTACAAGAGCCAATGGAAGGCCTTTAGCATAATCTAGTATATGATTAGACAGGTCCACATAATTTTCTATGGGGTGGTCTTGCTTGAAGGCTTTCCAACAAAAGAGTTCCTTAGCTTGCTCGTGTGCCAATCCCTTAGCCTCATATGATGAATATGACTCATATACATCAAGGCAACGTTTATTTCTCGTGGTCACAATGATTATGCTTCCTCGATGAAAACATTCAGAATTAGGAGCTAAGAATTCTAATTGTCTTGGACAATCTACATCATCAAGAACAATAAGAACCTTTTCAAAGCAACACTCACTCTTTATCTTTTCGATTCCTTTACCAATATCACTTAACTCCGTATCTTTCTCCATTAGGATATCACAAAGAAGGTTTTTTTGTCATTGAAGCAAACCATCATCATCTTTAGATTTCTCTCTCACATTTTCAAGAAAGCTGTGACGTTTAAATTGAACTAACATATCATTGTAAACAACCTTGGCGATGGTAGTTTTACCAATCCCACCAATCCCATAAATCCCAACCATGCTCACTTTATTTGATTGGGGATCTATCAATGACTTCACTACTTTCAAATTTTCATCCATTCCAACCATGTTCTCACCAACATGTACCAACTTAGGAATTAATCTTCTAATCTCACCAATGATATCTTCAATAAACTCTGCCTCAGATCTGTCCATTATAAAGTACAATAAAACATGCAGTGAGTTAGAATCAATTTCCAAAGAAAACAAAGATGAAGTAAATGGAAATTATAGAATGGTGTTTAGCTTCATTCAATGCAACTAAATTAAGGTCAAATAGAATGTAAATTAAAAATGTGTTGAGTTGCATGTTTGAATAAAATTTCATTGTATTATGTCAAGTATATGTGCAATAAAATAATGTAAATATCTCAATTGCTTCTAAAGGTCCAAATTGAAGTTGACCTTTCTAAAGTATCATTATCCTTTATGATAAGAGATTTTATTATAGAGAGCAATACTAGTTTGGCTAGAAATCTACCAATTTGTCACCCAAGTTCCCTAACCTAGCAATACTTTTATTAATTACACCATGACTTGTGACCATCCTCTATGCTTGTAAGACTTTCAACTATTTATTTTGTAAACAAGTACATTTTCGTTGTAGTTCTATTTATATTTAGGTTGCTAATAATTGCTACGTAAGTTTCATATTTTGATGAAATCCCCATTTTTTTTCCAAATATAAATTACAATGATAAGGAAAGTGACACATGTTTGTTTGTTGGTCAAAAGCCTAGCAACAACTAGACTCATGGAAAAAGATTTCTAAATGATACTTAAAAGAAAAATGCATGTATAGATATTGTTTTTGAAAGTAGATTTTTTTTCTTTAGAATATAAAATAGTTTAATAACTTAAATATATGTTTTATTTTTTTTACTAAAAATTATCTTCAAAAATTTGTTCGGTAAACAAGTTCATTTTTAAGAGCATATTTGAGATGATTTTAAGTATTTTCTTATAGAGTATTGTGATAAAGAAATGAAAATATAGATAATACTTAGAGAAATGTTATATTGTACATAAATTTATAATACCTTCATAGTTAATAAGTCGAGAAAGGCGTTTTTCATATTTGAATTTTCAAATAAAATTTTGTTCATTATTTTCAACATTGGGTTGGGGAAAACTATTTTTTGAACATTAGTTTCAAGTCAAACAAGCTCTAAGGTTGCTTGCTTTTATTTGTAATTGAGGCATAGAAGAATGTAGAACATACAAGAGAAAAAGAGAAAAAAAAAACAATTTCGATTACAATATATTAATCCCATGAGCACACAAAGTAGAATAGCAAGGGAATAAGCTTAGCATTAGATGATTCAATGTGAAAGACAAGGTCTTAAGAAGAGATTAATTATCCAGACATCATGGGATAATTAGAATAAAACGAGATACAAACATTAGATTAAAAGGTAAATAAATTTGATAATCAACTTGCAAATATAGAGGAAGAAACAATATTAAGGAAAGAAGAATATTTTGGAATTTTAAAGATTTTTAACAATTCAAAACTTGGCATATGGCATAATTATTTTATTTTATTTTTTTTTCTTGGTATTACCTATTTGGCCCTGAATGAGCCCACAACACCTATTATATATTTTCTAATATTATCTCAATTGTAGGCAAATATATTTTTTTCCAATATATTTTAATTATATTTGATTTCCTTTTATAATTTTAATAATAAATTAAATTTGAGAAAATCAATTTTTTTTTTAATTTTTTTTTTTTTTACTCTTTCTTATTACTTTCCAAGAAATCAAACATATTAATGTCTTCTCCTAAAAAATGGATTTTGATTGATATATGTAATCATAAATATTTTATTTATTAACAAGAATGAAAATAAACTGACAGAAAATTGGAAATGGAAAAAGTGAAGTAGGGATTACCTATCATCCTTCGGATGAAATCCACTCAAATTACCGGCTTTCCTTAAGGCAGTTCTCCACTCCTCTATCTTCTTTTTCTTCTCCTCGTTTGCATTGCTCTCATGACTCTTAAATTCTTCTCCATAAATCCCAGTCGGGTTCCTGACTTCAGACGGCTCTACATCATAGAAAATAGGAAAAACCTCTTGTCCATTTTCTTCCTGGCACTTCATGATCTTGACGAGTTCATCCAAGCACCACTTGGAATGAGCATAGGTTTTCGAGAAGACAATAAGGGCAATCCTTGATCCTTCAATAGCTTTTAGGAGCTTGGGCGAAATCACTTCTCCCTTCCGAAGTCCTTCATCATCTATAAAGGTTTCAATGTTGGCATGATCCAAAGCCTTGTGGAGATGACTAGTAAAGTTCTTGCGGGTATCCTCGCCTCTGAAACTCAAGAACACATCGTACCTCCATTTAGAATTAGAAGAAGAAGAAGAAGAAGAACAAAAGGGTCTCTTAGAATTGCTAGAGGAAGCCATGGTTGGATTGTAACAAAATTACAAGAACAGAATTTGGAAGAAGAAAAAAAGAGGGTCTTTGATGCTAAGACGATGGTGGTGAGGATGTCTCGTTCTTCTCTCCCATTTAACCTTTGCTTAGCTGTAACCCTTTACCATTGAGTAACAGTTGGGGATCATAAAATTCAAAGTCCTACCTCAATTATTAATTGCAATCGTGAAGCTTTTTCTAAGTCTTTTCTTTACATCTTACCAATTTTTATTTTTATTTTTGGGGATTCAATATCCAATACCTCAATTATTAACTGCAATTGTGATGTTTTTCTGACTTTTTTTTTTACATCTTAACATTTTATTTATTTTTATTTTTTTCTTTTTTTTGGGCATTTCAATTAACTTGTTCTTTATTTTTTAAATGTGTGAAAAATTTAGAGTCATCTTAACATAGAAGTCAACTTTTTTGTATTTTCTTGCTGCTTTTATTTTAAATATATATATATATATTAACGATGAAAAAGAAATATAATATATAGATGATGACAAGGAAGTAAGAAATTTCTAAGAAGCTTCATATAGAGACATGACTTTTAAGGCAATAGAATTAACATCTTTTTGTCGGGATATGGGTTTGTTAGGAAGTCATTGGTTTATGGGTTATTCTTTAATTTTAATTATTTTCTTTTTATTTATTGGATGATAGTGGGATTGGTATGGTAGACTCAAGAGTCAATGATTTTATTTTTTGATTTTCTTATAACTACCATTCATCTTCTTTTTCTTCACATTTCAAGGAAGCTTCATTAAAGGAGGGGCATGACTTTTAAGTCAACAAAATTAAAATCTTTTTCTGGGATATGGGTTTGTTAGGAAGTAATTGATTTTTGGTTATTCTTTAATTGTAATTATTTTCTTTTTATTCATTGGATGATAGTGGGATTGATTTGGTAGAGTCAAGAGTCAATAATTTTATTTTTTAATTTTCTTAACGACTACCATTCATCTTTTTTTCCTCAAATTTCTATGAAACTTCGTGAAAGGAGGGGCATGACTTTTGAGGCAATAAAATTAAAATTTTTGTAGGTGATATAGACTTGTTAGGAAGTCATTGATTCTTGGGCTATTTTTTAATTTTAGTTATTTTCTTTTTATTCATTGGATGATGGTAGGGTTGGTATGGTAGAGTCAAGAGTCAATGATTTTATTTTTTTGATTTTCTTACAATTACCATTCATCTTCTTTTTCTTCACATTTCTTCGTAGAATAATTGTGTTTGAGGTTCATAATTTGGCCAACATTTGTGAAAAGATGCATAGTTCATGTTTAAGTACATGAAAATATATGAACAAAAACACTCCTTACTTTTCACATATATCTATTTACATAATTTTTTCATTTTCATAATTTATTTTTTGTATTAAATCATTTGGAAATATTGTTTTTGAATAATGTGTAAATGTCAATTATAACCCTTTTTTTTTTACATTTTCAAATAGGATTTTTAAGATAGTTTTAAAAAATAATTCCTAAACTATCGTTTAATAGTAAAAATAATTTCAAATCTATCCTAATTTTTTTCAAATAAGAAAATAAAAAATAAAAATCATTATTTTCTTTTAAAATCATATTTTCAAAAAACGATTTATTTCCTTTTTAGAAAAATTATCTTTTCAAGAGACGATTTCTAAATTTTCTATTAAAAACATTTACATGAGAGAAATCATCTCTTTAAGACACAAATTCTTAAATAAATAAAAAGAAAAAAAAACACTTTAAAAGAAAATTTTGATATAACCAAAAAAATAAATAAATTATTTTCCTCAATTTTTTTTTAATAAAATATGAACCCTTTTTTTATAATAAAAAATGGTTAATTATTTCTAAAAAAATATTTTATTATTTTTCAAATTACTTTAGTTCTTTATCACTTATAATTACTAAATAAAATATTTTAATATACAAATGATTACTATTTCTTTATCACTTATAATCTTGTTTATGACATTTTCTTTAACTTTTCCCTTTCTCTCTCTCTCTCCATTAAACAACATTTGAGAACACCTTGGTTAATATTGATTTGATTTTTTCTCTGCTTTTTCTTTTAAATTTTATTTTTGGGCTTCATGCCTTCCTAACAAAAGATGTGTCTTGTTTAGTACATCTTTTCCTTCTTTGCTAATTCTTTTCATTTTTATTGATATTTATATCTTTAAATGAGTCAATGGATATTGTAAAAAATATGGACTTATCCTATGTCTTCAAAATTTATTTTTATAATTTTTAAAATTTGAAGAAGTAAAATTTTTTTTAGTATCTCAATTTATCTTAGTTTTAAAAAAATTATCATGTTTTTAAAGTAAGTTTGAAAGAGTTATATAATTTATATAGGAGTTATTATTATTTTTTATTTACAAAAATAAAAAATAAAAAATGTAACCAAACAACATCACAAATTATAAGATTGAATTCACTCTTTCTTCTTTTCCAAATAGCATCAAAATTAGCTTGGAGTCTTTGGGCTCTTCTTTGGAAGACCACTTTTTTTCCTTTTTGAAAGACTTTTCTTTTCGGAAAGATTTTTTTTCCAAATGTAACCAAACGAATGGTACTGGCAACATGGTCAACCCGCCTGAGATGAGATTGATAGGGAGGACAAGGGTGGAATAGTAATTTTGGGCTTCTGCTTTTAAATTTAAACACCCAAAACCACGTTCATTAGCCCCCACTGGCACGTGCCTCAAATACAGTCCAAAAAATCCAACATTCTTAAAAATCCAAAAAAATATATATTTATATGATATTTGTTTGGGAACAATCCTATGGATTGTTTTTTAAAAAGTAAAGATGTATTCAAATATCTATAATTAAAGAAAAAAAAATCTGAAAAGAAATTTTCTTATGACAAACAATGGGACATACGAGCATGATTTTTTTTGTTTTTTCAATTTTATCTTAATAATTTAATGTCGGTTTCACGTAGTCAAACTTCCACATGAATTTAGTTTTTCAGTGGTATTTACTAAACCTTTGCATAAAACTTACTAAAGATTAGAGTTAGACAGTGTTTATTTTTTTGGCTTTTTGTTAAAAGCAATTTAGTTTCACAATTTAGGTTATTTATTTTTCTAATTTTTCATGACTTATTATAAACTTTTTACTAAATAGAAAAAACCAAAATATATAGCTTTTTCTAAATAAAAAAAACAACATATTAATTTTTTTTTACTTTTTGGTACTCAATAGAAATAAAATACTACAAAAATAAACAACCTAATATTTAATACTATTAAGCATTAAAGTTCTATTTAGAATTAAGTAAAAAAACAAACACCACCTTAGTCTCAAACTAATTATATTTAATTATAAATTAAACCTATTTTAGTGTTAATATTAGGAAACATAGAATCCAAGTAAACTGCATGAAAGCCCGAACCCAATCAGTATTAAGCCTGCATAGCCTAAGGACCATCAAGCCCAGCCCAAATTAAGGGCTATTGGTCAATGATTTGGCTAGTTGGGCCAAGAAAATCAAGCCCAACCACAAGTATGGATTGGATGGGAGTATGATCCGAACTAGGGTTCAAATTCAAACCCAATCAATCTTAGTGGATGAAATTTCAATCTAATTATATATTTATACTACATTTAAGTTAAAATTTGAGTCCATCATGAAAGAAAAAAAGTAAGAAAACACTGTCACTACAACAAATATGAGATTTTACCATAAATTAATTTTTGATTAAAAGGAAAATAAAATTATTTTGCACTCATTATTAAAAAAATCCTTCACAATGTTTATTATTTTTTCATATGCAAATACTTGATATTTGTTAATTCAATCAAATATTTTTCAAATAATTTTAGTTAATTTAAAATTTTTAAAATATCTAAAAATTTATGTACTCTCATGCTATTTTTCAGTAAGTTTTCTAAAATGTCCTTTTAAGTGGGGGTCAGAAACTCTCTAGTGAACTCCATGTTAAAATCTTCTCCAATAATCCATAGGAGGATGGAAAATTCTTTCTTATGAGAGTTAGACTGGCAGATTCCAATCTATGGCTGGGGAAAATAAACGCCATGTAGAGTTAGACTGCTTTTAACATCCATTATTATGGCTGTATCATGAAAAGGTGCCAGCACTCTTTCTGCAGTTCCTTGTTTCCTTTCCAGTGCCTCCTTAACATTGGCTTTCTCCTCCAACAGACTTTGCTCCTTCAACATGGCTGCTTCTTCTTCACTTCTCAATTCCTCTACCTTCCTGGCCAACTCCTTTTCCTTATTTGTTTGCTGATGCTCCTTTTCTTCAGTCCCTTCAATCTCACCCCTCCCAGAAACAGGTGCTGGGACTGCTTCAGAAGCAGGCTTCATAGGCTTTTTAGTTTTTGCCGTCTGATTCTTTTGGTTGACCACCTTCCGCACCAGTTTATTATCTGCCCTCTCAGCTTCAGCAGGTACCATTTGTTTTACTTGTTCCACAGTCGAGACTGCTTGCACAGAGCTATCCATGGTGGGGACAAAAAGTACCAAATGATTGCAAAACAGAGAATATAATGTAAGATTAGTACTGCAAGCCACCAGATGCTTTGCTGCTGTTGAAGGCCTGCAAAAGAGTAGCAAATCAAGTAATTTCAAAATTCCAAAACAACAACCATATACATTCTTAAAGAGTGAATACTGATGTTAAGCACTAACCCTACAGCAGCTGGAAGTCCATTCCCTTAGTACAAGCATTCAACATGGTTTCAACTATTGTGAAAGTCATTGAAAGCACCACAGCTGCAATTATCACAATTAATACCAACTAGGATGTGAGACCAAAAAAAGAATAATGCTTGCAAAGAAACAAATGAATTTGTAAGAGAAATTGGAAGAAGATACAGCGAGTAGCCCTCTACCACCCAACTTTGTTAGAATTCATACCTGGTTAAACTTGGGCTCCTGAGAGGACTGAATGTCCACATAGGGATGAAAAATTCTAAACAAACAAGCCTTTTATAGCAGTTTCTGATCAGCAGTTTATAAAACCCTTCCTCAAGATCAAAAAGCTTTTTATTTTCCGATGCTTTCTCAGCAACCACAAAAATCACAAGCAAATAACTCCTATTCCCCAAAGAGACAAATACGTACATTCCATTTCCTGGTAATTAAATTAAAAAAATTTGTTTAATTAAATAACTCCTACACTTGCTGGGCAAGTAACTCCAATTCCCCAAAATAGGCCCATTTCTTTTTCCTTTATTTAATTTAAAAATACTTTATTTTCCATGCTCTGCCTGCAGTTTCCTGGAAACCAAACTGAGTAAGAGCAAATAACTCCAATGCCCCAAATACCCAAATCTAATTTCTCATTGATTAGATTGAAAATTATTTAATTCTCCATCACATGAATACCAACCTAACAAGCTAAATCCATTCGGATTTAGGTAGGATCTACATGCATATGCAAATTGTCCCACATACGATTACATATCAAGAGATGGCATACCCATGAAACATGTAGACCATCCTCCTACTCACAAGTTGGAATTGTTTTCAGACTATTGCAGAGATAACTTCATCTTTGAAACACAATAACCATGCAACACATGCACAAGATCATAAAAATAATAGATAAAAGCAAGAAAATCACAAGAACAGAGTATGGTAGGGGGATGAGGTATATGAAATTCCTCAAATAAATTGAAATTGCTACAAGGATTCAATGTAACCAATTTTTACTTTAGATGCATTTTAGATAGTAAAAGCCGAAATTTTGCAGTCCCAGATCAGTTTCAAGGGTACAAATTATATTAGATTAACCTATTTTCCTCAATATAATAGTAGATCAAGTTACCTGGTGAATTACTAGTTGGTAAAAGCTATGCTGCCCATTTGTTCCTGGATCATCAAAATCAATTGCACCAGCCTCAAATGGAAGTAGCTAGCACACCGTAGACTCCTTTCCTTTACTCTCCACGCCAACCTAAATCTGAAATAATTTTGCATGTTGAGAAGACACTTCTAAGATTATAATGCAAGCAGGAGGCCATCGTACACACCTATTGCATATAAGGGCTAGGCAAACTTCTCTAGGGCTTAGGAGTATGGTAAGATGGCCTGAAGACATATTAGAAGTCTCAGCATTACAAAAAAAAAAAAATGGTATACTAGCATCATTAGAACAAACATTATTACTGGTAGTTTAGAAACAGTGTAAATAGATTATCAGTACTCACTCTTGTGGAATATCCAAGAAATAAAAATATCAGCATCTGAAGCACAAATGTGATATAATTGAATATATATATATATATATATATATATATATTGGACAAAATCTATCTGCAAGAGAGAGAATGTACCGTATAATTAGTACTGCAAGCAACCATATGCTTTGCTACTGTCGAAGGCCTGCAAAAAAGTACCAAATCATACGTCTGTTATGACCAGAGAGACAGAGGAGCACAGTCAGACATTATTCACTCTCAAAGTTTTTGAAATTTTTGATGGAACAAAAAAAAAACAAAACCCAATGTATTCTATAAATTATTCACAAATCTAGAACATTGCAAATAAGTCCAAAGTTATTTACAAAACCCTATAATTATTCCACAGAACTCAACATGCCTCTTTCATCCCTCAACATGCATCACCCGTCTTACTCTAAAATTTATTCTCATACACTCTAATGAAATCACTTATGGTTCCCAATCCCAATCACAAGTTAGAAATTGTCTGATGCTAAGTGATTTCTAAATTCCAAAAAAACAACCATGTACATTCTTGAAGAATGAATACTGATGTTATAGCACTAACCCTAGAGCAGCTGAGGTCCATTCCCTTAGTACAAGCATTCAGCATAGTTTCAACTGCAGTGAAAGTCATTGAAAGCACCACATCTGCAATTATCACAATAAATACCAACTAGGATGTGAGACCAACAAAAAAAAGTAGTTGTTGCAAAGAAATAATAAAATTTAATAATATGATTAAAGAGTTATGATTTACCTAAAGTAGTTTCAGGGTTCAGCCCTGTGATAATTCTAGCAACATCAACAGGATCAACATTTGCAAGGCTACAAGCAAATGTAGATAAAAGAATAGGTTGTGATAAGGAAAACGAGGGTAATAGTATTAAGTGACATAAGTAACAGATTACTTACAAAGGCAGTTGGCCTCTTTTGCAGATTTAATAGCCTCTGGACTCGCAGGTCGTCAAGATTAAACTATAAATATCAGGTAGAGATTAATATGAAACAATCTCAGACATTGAAAATGGAAAACAATAAACAAATTCCCCTTTCGAAAAGACAAAATCAAACTACTTTACAAGGCTGCTGACTAAATTATGAATCTAATCCTGTTTGTAGAGCAGTGTGCACAAAGAGGGTGTAGCTAAGAACCTGTCACCAATGCCAACAAAAATTACATCCATCAATGCTTTTCTAGCGTCTCCAACCTACCAAAATTTATTTACTACTTTTTTCGTAGGTCAACAATTAATCGCTACTTGATATTTATGGATTACATATCTGAATTAGATTTATAAACTTTAATTACTAAGGAACCACTATAGGCAATCTAAAAAAAATACTCTGATCTTGTCTAGAACCTTGTAGGCATCTGGGACCATACTCTTTTCATCACTCTATATAATAGCATCCTTTGGTGCACAAAGGGCATCATGAACTACTGACCTGTTCTCTATATTGTTTATCTGTACATACCACCCAAATTATAATGTAAAAGACCAAATAATGAAATAATCAGAACATCTTAAATTCTTAACATTAATGTTTTTATTACTTTAAGAGATACATAACAAGTTATCATATATAACAAGATTAGAGGATAAGATCAAATAGCGAAACAGACCCCTAATGGTTGAAGTAAGAAGCCAAAGTTTGCATTTATGACAGAACTTAAACAGAAGTAAAAGAGACAAGAAGACAACAATTTCTTCTTTACATAAAATGGTGTCTAACCAGAAAGAATGAGTGTCTAAATATGTGAATTTTATTATTTATTATTTACAAAAAAAAAACCCATTTCATGTTAATTTTTATATATGACTTCATTGCTAAGAAAACACTCGACTTACACACTATCATTGCATGTGCAGATGATATCTATGTGGTCCTTTTAATGAAGTTGTGAGTGTTATAGTTACGTTGGCAATTTCGAACAAAATGCCTAAGTGTCTACTAGCTATGGTTCTCTAAATCCGTTGTTGGACTACTTGACTTATGAAGATCAAGACATTGGATTTGCTAAGAAGTCAAAGTAAGTAGCTGAGTTTATGTTGAATGAATTTGAATCAACCCTATTTTTCAAAATGTTGGTTGCCTTGAATCATTTTAAAAAAGTTAGGGAAGCATGGGAAAAATATTTTTTGCTAAAAGTTTTAAGTTACCTTGTCTCTGAATCGATCCAAGTGTAGGGGTAGATCGATCTAAATTACTCCTTTTTGAGATCTTTTTTCAACCATTAGATTAAGTGTTTCATTTCCCTTTTAAAAACAAATTTATCCCATGTATGGACAGTAGAAAGCAACAGTTGGTGAGTGAGCTCTTCATTCCCTTCCCCTTTGGAGGTTGTTTGCTTTCCAAGAAAATCTCATTCAAGTCTTCAAGAAAAATTTTCTAATAGATTTTCTAAAAAGAAAAATGGGTTGAGTTCTTTGAACATTCATCTCTTATTCATTTGGGTTTGGGTGAAAACCCATTTTCTTCTTGATGAGCTTCAAGAAGAAAGCCGAGATCAAGCTTGGGAAGGACTCCAAGCATGTTCCTGAAGATGAAGGCGTGGTGGAGAGATGTGAAAGTGCTTGTCAAGTAGTCTGTGAGGGATTGGAGATCTTGAGCTAGGTAAATCCTTGTACACCTTGATTGCTCTTCATAGTGGAATTTTTGATCGGTTGTAAGCCTGTGGTTTTTGACCTCCTAGGAGGTTTTCCACGTAAATTTTGGTGTTGTCTCATTGTCTCTCATTCTCCTCTTCATTTTAGTTTCAGTTTTAACTATCTTTGATAATTTGGACATCTAATTTTTGGTTGAATGTTGAAGTAAAAATAGATATAGGTTTGCCTTTAATGCTATTTTTGAATATTTTTCATAGGTATACTTGAGATATTTTATTCTTGTTATTAATCAAAAACCGTTTTAAGGTTTTGTGTTGGGGAGTGTTGAAACATGTGCATGTTAATTGTATTTTATTCTTGTTGGGGAGTACTGTTACATTCATATTTGCATGTGATTTATAATTTGTGTTTTTAAGTGTTTGTAAAGAGAATGAAAAACTGTAAAATTTGTTAAGGTTAGTTAACTTGTGTTGGGAGACCTTAAAATTGGACAAAAACACCTATTCATCCCCCCTCTAGGTGTGTTCTATCATTGAGATTCACATTTCAAAAGTCATTTTTGTCATGACATTAAGAGTGCATAATCAATTTCTAAGTGAAAGGCACTAATCTTAAGAAGCAATCAACCTTGATATTTTTTTCTCTAAGATAAATCTAATCCTACCATTAGAATTATCAAACTTGACTGAAGAAAACCCATATAGTGGTTGTGTGTCAATTTCATCAAGTTTTGATGGTACTCTTGTATAGTAGTCACATATCTTTATATGGAACTCATGGCAGACTTCCAACATGTCATTAAAAACATCAGCATGTCATACATATATTCCAAGCCATCAATTGTAAATATTTCCATGCATAGCTTATAGACCATACCTTCTCAGACAAGTTCTTCCTCAAACTCTGCAAATGTGTGTATGCTTCTTGGTGAATATCATTTCTGGCCTTAAAATGAGCTTGCAACTCATTCAGCTTTTTATTTTCACCTTACTACTCCTTTTTAGCAGCTTTTGATATAGCTTTAGCTTTCCGAACCTTGTATTTGAGTGAATCTACTTTCTCCTTTCTCCCTCAAAAACTGCAAATATTGAAAACTAAATCAATCATTGAAAATTTCATCCACCTCTTATACATTAAGAAAAGAGGGGGCCTATCTCAATTTTGACTTTGTTTTTAGTTTTTAGAAATTTCCTTAACATATTGAGCTAATTAGATATAACAGATAATCTGATAATTAAAGAAAGTTGACTATAACATGTTTCCAATTTAATCTTCACTATTTCAACATAGAAAATCAAGAGTAGTTGCAAGCATGAAAATTCTAACTGAAAAATAAATATAGTATCACAGAACAAGAGCTCATACTATTGATACTCACTATCATTCATATAGGCAGTATCATTTTTTCTTTAGCATAGAATTCAGCATCCTACTTACCGATGGAATGACCAAAGAACAACTTAGTCTTCCTAGGAAGCTCTTTAGGTGCCTCCACATGGTTATCCTTACAAGAAAAGCGTGCAATTGATTAAATAATTAACTCACATTCTTTAGATTTCAACCCTGCATTTGAGTTTCCTCCAAGTATTGATAGATTTAATCGAACCTAAAATGCTAACAATTGAGTTATTGCTATTCTGAACTCAATGAATCTGGAACCTTTTATAGGCAAAAACAGATATAAGTAGAACGCAAAAATTTGCTTTCAGCTCAAACATCGCATCAAATTAATTTTAATAAGAAAAATAAAAAAGTGTTCATGGTTGGGAGTAGCAAAAATTTGCAACAAATTTGAAAACTCAACTATAGCATTTTTAGGCAGATTGGATTCATGTGTCATGAGTGGTTCAAGGAAAGATGAACTCTTTTAGTTGGCTTGTTTAAGGTGAGACGATAGTTGTAATCTAAAGAAATATAGGATTCCTTTCAAAGCAAGCATCATTTAATAAAGAAATTTATTGTACTACATAAATGGAATTCCACTTGAAGTAGGAAAAAAAAAAACAAGAAGCAGTAATATGTGAATTCCAAACTTTCAGTAAACTATCTGACTTTGATTTCCTGAATTTTGATTTCTTTTCCAAGAAAGTTGTTAATTCATATAAGCTTAAGGAATGGACCCTGATGAATGCCAGAATCCTAAGAAGCAGAGTTAATTCCATCAGTTGGAAGAAAGATACAGTCATTAGCCCTCTACTACCCAATTTTGTTAAAATTCATAACTTGGGCTCCTAGGAGGACTGAATGTCCACCTAGGGATGACAAATTCTAAACAAACAGGCATTTTGTAGCAGTTTCTGATCAGTAGTTTATAAAACTCTCCCTCAAGATTAAAAAGCTTATAATTTTCCGACGCTTTTTCAGCAACCACAAAAATCACAAGCAAAGCACAATCTAAAATCCACACTAGCAGGGCAACAAATAAAACACAGGAAAATAACTTCTATTCCCCAAAATACCCAAATCTAATTTCTCATTGATTAGATTGAAAATTATTTAATTCTCCATCCTCCTTCCACTCTTTCTCAGCAACCAAACAGGCAACAAGCAAATAATCCCAATATCCTAAAACAGACGCATTCCATTTCCTGCTAAGAAACTCTGGTTCCATAAATCACCACCATAAAAAAAGTGAACAAGTCACCCAAAACATCCCAAACAAAGTCATAAATAGATAACATTACAAACTTCTAGAAAAAAGAACCCTAGAAATGACTCAGACAGTAGGTAGTGAGATTGAAATGCTCAAATGTAATTGAATTTCATATGGAAATATGAGGTTGAAGAAAATGCAGAAAAATCTAGGGAGAGACGGTTGGAGAGAGAAAAACAAACTTGGGAGGTGTACAATTGAAGTTTGCACCCATGGGTGATAGCCTTGAATTTTTATTTATCTTGGGGAAAAAAGAGAAAGGAAGATGAATTACCAGTAAAGAGAACATTGGTGATGCCAGTGTGGTTGAGCATAAAACTTGAGATCAGTCTTGGGTTCCTCTGAATCTTTTATGGTGTGACTCCTCTCCTCGGCTCTGTTCTGTGGGATTCCTTTTATTGTGAGCTTTACTATTAGTATCTTCTGTTGCTGATCCATGCTCACCAAAATTCCCATGAGAAGAACTGTCTTGTGCCATTTTTGGATGCTTTTGTTCCTAATCTTCTGCATATATAAGACGGATCCTGCACTGTTCCACTCTTCCGAAACCGCCAAATGAAGCCATAAAGTGTGTCCATTGATTGGAGCGATACAATTGCTTAATAGCTTCCTTAAAAGCTACCTTGGGATAAAATATCACCCACACTATATCTGATGCACCATCATTAGCACAGTAAGAACCCAATTTGAAAGAATCCACGACTGCTGATTGATTATTTCCTCGGATACTCAAATTACAATAGAACTCCACTGGTTCTTCATTATCAGATGTATGAGCTGTTTCATTTTCAGATTCATAGGCAGATCCATTGGCGGGTTCATTATCAGATGTATCATCTGATTCATTCTGAGATTCATAGGTAGATTCATAGGCAGATCCATTGTCAAGTTCATTATCAGATGTATCAGCTGATTTATAGGCAGATCCATTGTCGGGTTCATTATTAGATGTATCAGCTGATTCATACTGAGATTCATAGGCAGATCCATTGTCGGGCTCATTATCAGATGTATCAGTTGATTCATACCGAGACTCAAAGACAAATCCATTGTCGGATTCATAAACACAGCATAAAGCAAATCCCAACAAGTCCTTATTTTCATACCAATTTGGGGGGAGCTCTATTGTTACTTTATAACCTCCCATACTCTGATACCTTATCCACTCTGGAATTCCACTACTTCTAGGAACAACAATACTAATTCCATTGCCTACGAAGAATGTACAACCAGCATGAATCCTGGGTACCTGCACAAAAGCACCATGTAAATTCAATGGGCACAAAAGAAAAAGGAACCTGACATGAGAATCATACCGGAATTTCTGGTTTGAAGCAATTGACCATAGAATGAATAGGCAGAGGCGAGGGGCTTGATGAAATACCACCCGAACAATGTGCATCTAAGAAACGTAGACTTGATGGAAGCTCTGGAATTTGTTGAAGGTTCTTGCAGTGACTCAAGTCAAGGACTCTTAGATTGGTAAGTCGACTGATGCCAGCAGGTAGACTACTGAAATGGTTCCCATCCAGATATAATTCTTCCAATGATGATAGGTGCCAAATATGATTGGGGATCTCTCCTTCCATTAGATTACAGTTTCTTAGATATAATCTTAGCAGTGAAGATAGGTTCCAAATATAATGGAGGGTTCCTACTTCCATCAGATTGCATTCACTAAGAGATAATTCTACCAATGAAGATAGATGGAAAATGTCATCGAGGATTCCTCCTACCATCAAAGGGAAGTTCCTTAGAGATAATATTTGCAATGAGGATAGGTGGAAACTAGCACTGAGGATGTCTCGTTCCATGAGATTAGAGTTTCTTACAGATAATTCTACCAGTGATGACAGGGGGCACCGTGGGTTTAATGCTTTTAATGAGGAAAAGCAGTCATTATCCCAGATTACTCCTGAATTTGAAATGTGACAGGTCAGATTCAAAGATCTCAAGGAGCATAAATCAACCCCTAGGTTCATCTTTAATATTCCCTTGAGTTTTGGACAATCTTTAATCCGCAGAGTTTTGAGAGAGCTCAAATTGCAAATGCTCATTGGAAGACTCTCAAGCTTTTCGCAACATGACAAATCTAACAATTCAAGAGCTTTTAGACTTCCAATATTGATATCTGGAAAGACCTTCAGTTTTGAACACCCATTCAGCCAAAGAGTTTGAAGAGAGGTCAAACTACAAATACTGTCCGGAAGACTCTCAAGGCTTTCGCAATATGACAAATCTAACAATTCTAGAACTTTTAGACTTCCAATATTGATATCTGGAAAGACCTTTAGTTTTGAACACCCATTCAACAAAAGAGTTTGAAGAGAGGTCAAACTACAAATACTGTGTGGAAGACTCTCAAGGTTTTCACAATATGACAAATCTAACAATTCAAGAGCTTTTAGACTACCAACATTGATATCTGGAAAAGCCTTTAGTTTTGAACACCCATTCAAACAAAAAGAGTTTGAAGAGAGGTCAAACTACAAATACATGCAAGGAAGACTCTCAAGGTTTTTGCAATATGAGAAATCTAACAATTCAAGGGCTTTTAGACATCCAATATTGATATCTGGAAAGGCCTTCAGTTTTGAACACCAATTCAGCAAAAGTGTTTGAAGAGAGGTCAAATTACAAATACTGTCCGGAAGACTCTCAAGGTTTTCGCAATATGACAAATTTAACAATTTAAGAGCTTTTAGACTTTTAATATTGATATATGGAAAGGCCTTCAATTTTGAACACCCATTTAACAAAAGTGTTTGAAGAGAGGTCAAACTACAAATACTGTGCGGAAGACTCTCAAGGTTTTTGCAATATGACAAATCTAACAATTCAAGAGCTTTTAGACTTCCAATATTGATATCTGGAAAGGCCTTCAGTTTTGAACACCCATTCAACAAAAGTGTTTGAAGAGAGGTCAAACTACAAATACTGTGCGGAAGACTCTCAAGGTTTTTGCAATATGACAAATCTAACAATTCAAGAGTTTTTAGACTTCCAATATTGATATCTGGAAAGGCCTTCAATTTTGAACACCCATTCAGCAAAAGAGTTTGAAGAGAGGTCAAACTACAAATACTGTCTGGAAGACTCTTAAGGTTTTCGCAATATGACAAATCTAACAATTTAAGAGCTTTTAGACTTCTAATATTGATATCTGGAAAGGCCTTCAAATTTGAACACTTTTTCAACAAAAGAGTTTGAAGAGAGGCCAAGCTACAAATCCTATCCGGAAGACTCCCAAGGTTTTCACAATATGAAAAATCTACCAATTCAAGAACTTTTAGATTTGCAATATTAATATCTGGAAAAGCCTTCAGTTTTGAACACCCATTTAGCAAAAGAGTTTGAAGAGAGGTCAAACTACAAATACCGTCAGGAAGGCTCTCAAGGTTTTCACAATATGACAAATCTAACAATTTAAGAGATTTTAAACTTCCAATATTGATATCTGGAAAGCCCTTCAATTTTGAACACTCTTTCAGCATAAGAGTTTGAAGAGAGGTCAAATTACAAATACTGTTCGGAAGACTCTCAAGGTTTTCGCAATATGACAAAGCTAACAATTCAAGAGCTTTGAGACTGCCAATATTGATATTTGGAAAGGCCTTCAGTTTTGAACACCCATTCAGCAAAAGAGTTTGAAGAGAGGTCAAACCACAAATACTATCTGGAAGACTCTCAAGGTTTTCGCAATATGACAAATCTAACCATTCAAGGGCTTTTAGACTTCCAATATTGATATCTAGAAAGGCCTTTAGTTCTGAACTCCCATCCAGCAAAAGAGTTTGAAGAGAGCTCAAACTACAAATACCGTCCCGAAGACTCACAAGGTTTAAGCAATCACTTAACTTCAAGGTTTTAAGCCCATGTAGAAACCTTATTGATGATGGTACTTCAATTATATCTGTTTCACTTAAATCAAGCTCTCTTAGCCTTCCCATATTACCCTTGATTTCTGGAAAACTCTTCATCTTCGAACAACCATAACAAGAGAGTGTTTGAAGGCATTCCAACGTATGAAGGTTCCTTGGAAGACTCTCGAGTCTTATGCACCCTATTATATCCAAGAAAACAGTTAGTTAATGACTAATAATAACATTAGACATGGGTGAAACACTTGAGTAACGTTGTACAACCTTCTAGAATTAAAATCTCCAAATTTGGCACACTTGAGATGCTTGAAATATCAACCAGATGCTTGGAATGCCGAAGATTAATGACTTTTAACTTTTTAGCAGGCTGTAAGAGAAGATAAGTTGTTTCAATAAGTAAACTTCAAAATACCTTAAAATTAGTCTAGAGCAAAAGTATAACTAAATAATAGCAATACCATGTTTCCTTCCCAAAGATGTTTTATGTTGCTGTATTGGAGGTTGAGTTCAACGAGATTGTCTACATGAAAATTTGATGGCAAAGATTCTAAAGGGTATTCAACCCAATGAAAATATACTAAATCACGACAAGGAAATTCAAAGTCTTGGGAAAGCTGCACCATATCCTCTTCAACTTTGAGTAATCTAAGTCGATTCAACTTTTTGAAAGCTTCAACAGTAAATTGTATAGGTTTTGCTTTAGTATAATTTATGAATATCCCCTCGATGTTTTTTGTTCCCTGAAAACAAGCATTGATAATAAACAGTATAAGATGCATAAGGATTCATTAAAATTATATAGATAAGGTACTCAAACTATAATAATAACAAAAATAAATATTGTTTAATCTTTTGTCTTTAGATCTAAATCTCAAGTATATTCATATATTTTTCTCTTACCATATTTTTTGTAAATACACTTTCAATATCCTCATATTCCCACAATCTGCTCCATTTTCCAGGATGTTTTGGATACTTTTGGCGAACAATTGCCCAACCCATTTCTTGTAACAAGTCATGCATCCTTATAGTGCCACCCAATATAGAAATGAGACACCTCTCATCAAGAACTTTTAGTCCAATCTTGGGATGGAGATCACAACCTTCTAGTATACTTGTAACAAATTCTTTATTGTGATCTTTGAAGAAGCACGCAATATCAAGGAACAACTTCTTGCATATATCATCTAGTCCATCATAACTTATCTGGAGCACATTTTGAATATCCTTGAAAGGGGTTGTTTTTAGTTTATGCAATGTGCTTTCCCATTCATCCACATCCCTTTGATAAAGAAAAGAACCCAAAACTGCAAGAGCCAATGGAAGGCCTTTAGCATAATCCAGCATACGATTAGAGAGGTCCACATAATTGTCTTTTTGATGGTGTTGCTTAAAGGCATTCCAACAAAAGAGCTCCTTAGCTTGCTTGTGTGCTAATCCCTTAGCCTCATATAATGAATATGACTTATGTACATAGAGGCAACGTTTATTTCTTGTGGTCACGATGATTATGCTTCCTCGATGAAAACATTCAGAATTAGGAGCTAAGAATTCTAATTGTCTTGGACAATCTACATCATCAAGAACAATAAGAACCTTTTCAAAGTAACACTTACTCTTTATCTCTTCTATTCCTTCACCAATATTACTTATCTTCGGATCTTTCTCCATGAGGATATCATAAAGAAGTTTTTTTTGTAATTCAAGCAAACCAGGATCATCTTTAGATTTCTCTCTCACATTTTCAAGAAAGCTGTGACGCTTAAATTGATCTAACATACCATTGTAAACAACCTTGGCGATGGTAGTTTTACCAATCCCACCAGTCCCATAAATCCCAACCATACTCACTTTATTTGATTGGGCATCTATCAATAACTTGACTTCTTTCAAATTTTCATCCATTCCAACTATGTTCTCACCAACATATACCAACTTAGGAATTAATCTTCGAATATCACCAATGATTTCTTCAATAAACTCTGACTCAGGGCTGTCCATTATAAGGTACAATAAAACACGCAGTGAGTTAGAATGAATTGCCAAAGAAAACAAAGATGAAGTAAATGGAAATTATAGAATGGTGTTTTGTTTCATTCAATGCAACTAAATTAAGGTCAAATAGAATGTAAATTAAAAATGTGTTGAGTCGCATGTTTAAATAAAATTTCATTGTGTTATGTCAGGTATATGTGCAATAAAATAATGTAAATATCTCAATTGCTTCTAAAGGTCCAAATTGAAGTTGAACTTTCTAAAGTATCATTATCCTTTATGATAAGAGATTTTATTATAGAGACCAATACTAGTTTGGCTAGAAATCTACCAATTTGTCACCCAAGTTCCGTAACCTAGCAATGCTTTTATTAATTACACCATGACTTATGACCATCCTCTATTCTTGTAAGACTTTCAACTATTTATTTTGTAAATAAGTAATTTTTCACTTTAGTTCTATTTATATTTAGGTTGCTAATAATTGCTACATAAGTTTCATATTTTGATGAAATCCCCATTTTTTCCCAAATATAAATTAGAATGACAAGGAAAGTGACACATGTTTGTTTGTTGGTCAAAAGCCTAGCAATAGTAAGACTCATGGAAAAAGATTTTAAAATGATACTTAAAAGAAAAATGCTTGTATAGATATTGTTTTTGAAAATAGATTTTTTTTCTTTAGAATATAAAATAGTTTTACAACTTACATATATATTTAATTTTCTTTTCTACTAAAAATTATTTTCAAAAATTTGTTTAGTAAACAACTTCATCTTTAAGAGCACATTTGAGATGTTTTCAAGTATTTTCTTATAGAGTATTGTGATTAAGAATTGAAAATATAAATAATATTTAGAGAATTGTTGAATTGTACATAAATTTATAGTACCTTCATAGTTAATAAGTCAAGAAAGGCATTTTCCATCTTTGAATTTTCAAATAAAATTTTATTCATTACTTTCAACATTGGGTGGGGGAAAACTATTTTTTGAACATTATTTTCAAAAATATTGTCAAACAAGCTCTAAGGTTACTTGATTTTATTTGTAATTGAGGCATAGAGGAATGTAGAACATACTAGAGAAAAAGAGAAAAATAAATAAATAAATAAATGCAATTTCGATTGCAATATATTAATCCCATGAGTACACAAAGTAGAATAGCAAGGGAATAATTTCAGTATTAGATGATTCAACGAGAAAGACAAGGTCTTAAGAAGAGATTAATTATCTTGATGTCATGGGATAATTAGAATAAAACGAGATACAAACATTAGATTAAAAGGCAAATAAATTTGATAATCAACTTGCAAATATAGAGGAAGAAACAATACTAAGGAAAGAAGAAATGTAAACTCATGTAGTGCATAGAGAACATGAGAAAATTATTTTAGTAATAGAAAATTCCTCTAAAATTGAAAAAGGTTAAGGGTGCAGTAACTAAGTTTTTTGTCCCATAAGAGGGTCCAAAAAAATTTAGGGGAATATTACAATTTTCTGAACAATCATCCTAGATTATCTCCTAATTTACAAAGCATATAAATAAGCAATTTTAACAATTTATTTGATAGACTACCATTTTTTGTTTTAGTTGATAGAAATTATGGCTGAAATGGATTGATTAGAAAGGAAGAATACTTTGGAGTCTTAAATATTTTTTAATAATACAAAACTTCGCATTTGGTATAATTATTTTATTTTATTGACTGTTATTACCTGCTGTGACTGAATGAGCCCACAACAGCTACCATACATTTTCTAATATTATTCCTATTATAGTTTTCCAATGTATTTTAATTATATTTTATTTTCTTTCATATTTTTAATAATAAATTAAATATAAGAAAATCATTTTTTTTTTAACTCTTCTTATTACTTTCCAAGAAATCAAACATATTAATGTCTACTACTTAAAAATGTACTTTGATTGATACATGTAATCACAAATATTTTATTTATTATGAAGAATGAAAATAAACTGACAGAAAATTGGAAATGGAAAAAGTGAAGTAGGGATTACCTATCATCCTTCAGATGAGATCCACTCAAATTACCGGCTTTCCATAAGGCAGTCCTCCACTTCTCTATCTTCTTCTTCTTCTCCTCGTCTGCATTGCTCTCGTGATTGTTAAATGATTCTCCATAAATCCCAGTCTGTTTCCTGACTTCAGACGGCTGTACATGATAGAAAATAGGAAAAACCTTTTGTCCCTTTTCTTCCTTGCACTCCATGATCTTGACGAGTTCATCCAAGCACCACTTGGAATCAGCATAGGTTTTCGAGAAGACAATAAGGGCAATTCTTGATCCTTCAATAGCTTTTAGGAGCTCGGGTGCAATCTCTTCTCCCCTTCGAAGTTCTTTATCATCTTTAAAGGTTTCAATGCTGGCATGATCCAAAGCCTTGTAGAGATGACTAGTAAAGTTGTTGCGGGTATCCTCGCCTCTGAAACTCAAGAACACATCGTACCTCCATTTAGAATTAGAAGAAGAAGAAGAGGGTCTCTTGGGATTGCTAGTGGAAGCCATGGTTGGATTGTAACAAAATTACAAGAACAGAATTTGGAAGAAGAAAAAAGAGGGGCGCTTTGATGCTAAGACAATGGTGGTGGGGATGTCCCGTTCTTCTCTCCCATTTATCCTTTGCTTAGCTGTAACCCTTTAGCAATGAGTGACGGTGGGGGGTTCACAAAAGTCAAAGTCGTACCTCAATTAATAATTGTAATATCTTTCTTTTTGAGTTTTTAGAACTTTTTTTTTTGTTTTATTTCCTACGAGTGGATATGACAATAGATTGCTAAAGCATCATTTCTTTTCTTTTCTTTTCTTTTTTAATAAAAATTTGTCAAATTCAAATGGTTGAACTAGAGACCAAATAAAAATAAATTTCAAAAATAGAAAATTAAATAAAATTAAGAAATTTGGCATTAAAATTTTGATTTATTGATGGATAGAGACAAGAATTTTCAGGGAAGAAAGACTTCTTAAAGTACTATCACTATTCTCAATTACATTTCTTTTACAACTTTATTCCGTTAAAATTACAAGTACAAAATTTGGAAAAAATAAAATAAAGTCTTTGGATGCCGGGTGACTTTGCTTTTCGCTCAATTTGGACGATAGTGGTGAGATGCCCCTCTCTTTACTCTCAATTATTCTGATTGGCTACATCCCTTTTCCATTCAATAACAGGGGGGTCCACAAGACAAAGAATCAGAGTCTACCTCAATTATTAATTTCACTCTTGAAGCATTTTTTACTTTGTTTTTTTTCACATTTTACTTTTTCTTTTTCTTTTTTTTTCTTTTGTACAACGAACGATCTTTCCTTTGCATTTCTAAAGTATTATTTTGCATTTTTCTTCAACATATATATATATATATATATATAGTAAATAGTAAAAAAATTTACAAGACACTACATATTACCGTGTTGTAGATTTGAAGAAGATTGAGTTCATCGCCTAGATTCCAAACAAACACTTTTTAAGTCTATGAATTTTTATTTTCTTATAGGTTTTATTTTAGATATATATACAAGCATTGATGACAAAAAAGAAGTATGAAATATAGATGATGACAAAAAAATAGTATGAAATTTCTAAAAAGCTTCGAGGGACATGACTTTTAAGGCAACAAAATTAAAACCTTTTTATCGAGAATATGAGCTTGTTAAGAAGTCATTGATTCTTTTGTTATTTTATAATTTTAGTTATTTTTCTTTTATTCATTTGATGATAGCGGAATTGGATTGGTAGAGTCAAGAGTTAATGATTTTTTATTTTATTTTATTTTATTTTCTTACAATTACCATTCATCTTCTTTTTCTTCAAATTTCTAGAACGCTTCATAAAATGAGAGGCATGACTTTTAAGGCAACAAAATTAAAATCTTTTTATAGATGATGGGATATGAGTTTGTTAGGAAGTCATGGATTCTTTGCTTGTTCTTTAATTTTAGTTATTTTATTTTTATTCATTGGATGATGGTGGGGTTGGTTTGGTGGAGTAAAGGCCGATGATTTTATTTTTTTATTTTCTTCCCACTACCATCCATCTTCTTTTTCTCCACATTTCTCTTTAAAATAATTGGGTTTGAGGTTCATAATTTAGCCAACATATGTGGAAAGATGCATAATTCATGTTTAGTACATGAAAATTTATGAACAAAACACTCTTTTTTATCCTTCACATATATCTATTTGCATAATTTTTTTTTTCATAATTTATTTTCCATATTAAATCATTTGGAAATATCATTAATTTATATATAATGTGCAAGTGTCAAATCTATCTTAGACTGGTATAAGTTTGCATTAATTTATATATAATGAACAAGTGTCAAATCATTTTTAGACTCTCTCTCTCCATTCAACAACCAATATTTTCAGAGCATATTGGTTAATATTGATTTGATTTTTTCTCCGCTTTTTCTTTTAAATTTTACGTTTGGATTTTATGCGTTCCTTACAAAAGAGGTGTCTTGTTTAGTATATCTTTTCCATCTTTGCTAATTCTTTTCATTTTTATTGATGTTTATATTTTTTAAATGAGTCAATGGAGTATAATATTTTAAGTGCTCTAATTTTTTTTTTTTTTTAATTGTTAAACCTAGATAGGACATTGTAAAAAAATATGGACTTATATCTTTAAAATTTATTTTATAATTTTTAAAATTTGAAGAAGTAATTTTTTTTAATATCTCAATTTATCTAAATTTTTAAAAATTATTATGTTTTTAAAGTAAGTTTGATAGAGTACTATATGAAGTTATTATTATTATTTTTATTTGTAAAAATAAAAAATAAAAAATATAACCAAACACATCATGTTGGCATATTATAAGACTGGATTCACTTTTCCTTATTTTTCAAACAACATCAAAATTAGTTTAAACTCTTAGAGCCTTTCTTTGAAAGACCTCTTTTTTTTTTTTTTTTTTTTTGAAAAACTTCTCTTTTCTAAAAGATTTTTTTTTTCTCTCACTTTGAAATATGTGTCTCAATAGGGTTTGTGTGAAATATAATCCTTCCCTTATAATAGAAAATGAAAAATTAAGGTATTATTTGAATATATTTTTTTTTTTTTTTTTTTGTAAAACAAAAATGATAATAATTCCTATATAATGTAAAAACTCCTATTTATATTTTAAAAGATAATAACTTTTAAAAATCATTTTTTAAAATTGAAATATTAATATATATATATAAATGTTATAGGTAAAAGTCCTTTATCCATGTTGTCTTTTACTTCTCCAACCATGCAACGTTTTTTAGATGTACCTTTTAGTCATTCCAAGGCCATCAACCCATGTGTCCTTGTGGACCTCGCATTTCAGCTCGAGTTTTTCATTCGATGGCGAGTTCGATTTTTTTTTATTTGAAAAGTGATTTTATTTTATTAGAAAATGACTTGGAGTCGCCACTTATTTTTGTTTTATTTTAAAATGGTCAACAAAATAAGAAAGAAAACTCTAAGTACAACTCCTTGTTTTGGAGAAGGTGATCTATGAAAAACAAGATCAGGTTCGAGATCAAGTTATTTATCAGGAAGGTTCGATAAAGACCATAACACCCCTCTAAGTCCCTAAAGTCGGGTCTTTACTAATAAAATGAAGTTAATGTGGCAATTAATAGGAAAATCAATGGATACTCAAATCGATTAAGCGCATATAGGAATCAAAACATGCAATAGAGAATGATCAAAATAGGAGTAGATGTGTAACTAGGTCACGAACGAGCAACGCGCTATCATAAAAAATGGAGCCAGTGCATAATATAGAGCACGAAACATATCACATGTATCACAAAACAGAAATTAAAATTGTTCGAAGGAAAACTGGATTTTTGAAATTTATTTGAAAATTGGAGTCTTAGACGTTATTTGAAAATTGGAGTTTTAGAGATTATTTGAAAATTGGATTCTTTAGGAATTAAATGTAAGAATGAGAATTTTAGAAATTAAATTTGAAAGAAATTGAGATTTTGAATAATTATTTGAAAGTTCAAGATTTTTATGAAAAAAATTAAGTTACGAAAATTGGGACTTTGGGAGTTAAATTTTGAAAGAAATCAGAATTGTAAGTTATTTGAGAAGTAGAGATTATGAAAGCCGATTTATAAAAAAGTTGGAAATCTTGGACATTGCTCGAAGACAGAATTTTTTTAGAAATAAATGAATATAATAATAATAATAATAATAATAAGTAATGGAATAAATGCGAAAATTAGAGCGTTGGAAACTGGAAATTAAGTTCGGAAATGAGAATTGAAATTTCAAAGAACTAAATTTGGAAATCGGAATTTTGAGGAACTATTTAAAGACATTAATTTTAAATAAATGAATAGGTGAATAAATAAATGAATGGAATAATGATGACGAAATAGGATTTTAGAGATTGGAGATTAAACTTAGAGGTTTGAAAATTTAAGAGATTATTTAGAGATGAGATCTTTAATATATGAATAAGTGAATAAATAAATGGATGGGATAACGTTAATAACGAAAATAATCATTAAACAACTGAATGTGAACAGTGGAGTTTTTGAGATTGGAAATTAAATTTGGACATTGGGTTTTTGAAGAATTGGACTTTAATGATTGGAATAAATAAATAAATATGAGATAATAATACTAATTAACGAGAATAATATTTAAACGAATAAAGATGAATAGTGAAATTTTTTGAATTGAAAATTTAATTACGATATTGGATTTTTGAAGAATTGGGCTTTAAGGAATGAGATTTTTAAAGGAGGATAAATAAACACATGAGAAATAATAATAATAATTTACAATCATAATATTTAAACGAATGAAATTGAATAGTGGAAATTTTGAGATTGAAAATTTAATTAGGACATTGGATTTTTGAAGAATTGGGCTTTAAGGAATGAGATTTTTAAAAGAGGATAGAAAAAAAAATACATGAGAAATAATAATAACAATTAACAAACATAATATTTAAACGAAGGAAATTGAATAATGGAAATTTTGAGATTGAAAATTTAATTAGGACATTGGATTTTTGGAGAATTGGGCTTTAAGGAATGAGATTTTTAAAGGAGGATAAATAAACATATGAGAAATAATAATAATAATTAACAATCATAATATTTAAACGAATGAAATTGAATAGTGGAAATTTTGAGATTGAAAATTTAATTAGGACATTGGATTTTTGAAGAATTGGGCTTTAAGGAATGAGATTTTTAAAAGAGGATAGAAAAAAATACATGAGAAATAATAATAACATTTAACAAACGTAATATTTAAACGAAGGAAATTGAATAATGGAAATTTTGAGATTGAAAATTAAATTTGGAATTCAGATTTTTGAAGAATTGAATTTTAATGATTGAAATTTTTAAAAGAAATGAATAAATAAATAAATATGGAATAATGTCAATAATTAATCACAAATGATATTTAAACGAATGAAAGTGAATTTTGAAGGGTTATTTGAGGATGGGATTTTTATAAAAAAAAAAAAAAAAATGTACATTTGTATCATTAAAAAAAAGGTGAAGACTAGAGAGGGCCGAATGCTGGGCCCAATGGGGCTCACACCAAACAGGCAAAGGCTTAGAGCAATTTAATAAAAAAATGCCAAGTTGCCCGCAGGGAAACCTAATCATACAAAGCCCTATATATACTAACCAGACTTAAACTCAAAGAATGAGGCTTAAGGCCCACATTAAAGCCGTAATTGGGCTCAAAACCCCATGTTTAACATCATCAGCACATTAAGCCCAAACCTAAAGCCCATACTAAACGTTTCAAGACCATCAAACAAGCCCATAATAAAAAGACAAATCTCAAATCTCATAAACAGAGGTGCTGTAGGAATTAATGAGAAATTTACCTTAATTTAAACCTTTAAATGAGGTGACTAAAGAATGAAATGGATGTCGCGAGAGGGGGGAATGCAAAAGTATCGCCTGAATACAAGCTCCTGACCTAGCTTGCTTATTTCTAACAGTCTCACCATCTTTACCAATTATAACGCCAACCCTCCCATTTGGTATATCAATCGTTTTGCTCATACCTTGGTAACCATAGTAAACTGGAATTGCCGAAGGAGTCGAAATCATAGGCTTCTGTTCAACGTCAGAAGGAGCAAAGTTGAACCCTTTTTCACTGGAATTAAAACCACCATCAACGACACCGGAACCATTCTTGACACTAGGGCGCCTAGCTTCGTTGTTGCTAGCTCATCTAGGCACGCTGTTTGGTGAGCTGGATCTCATCTGTAGGAAGCGGAATGCTGTTGTAGGGGGGTGGGGCATGAAACGAAGTGGGCAGCCGGCAGTGGGTACCATGAGCATGAAAGATGATAAGGTGGGTATGGAGGTTGGAAATGGAACGGGATGGGGGTGGCTTTGTGCATGAGGCTTCATGCATGATGATAGTAAGTGAGAGTAGCGGTGGAGTGGTAGATGAATATGGAGGGAACCATTGAGGATGACGGGGAACGGTAAAAAAAAGAAATGGACGGAGGCATGAGAACTTGACTGTTTGGGTATGAAGATTGGTGATGCCATGCGTGCATGAAGGTTGATGAAAGAAATGGGTTTAATGAGTGAGGAAAATGGGTTTGAGATGGCACATAGTGTAGAGAGAGAAAATGTGGCAACATTCATGGGTATTGTGAAAGGTGGGTATGGAGAAAAGAATGGGCATGGAGACGAGAGATAAATGGGTGAGGAATAGGTGGTGAGTGAATTAAGGAGAGGAAGTGAGTTCAGTGATGGTGGGATGAGTATATACATGCATGTGGTGTGCATGGAATGGGTTCAATGTGGCCATGCATGGCCATGCCAAGATGGGAAGAAATGGGTTTAGCGGGGTAGCTTGATGGGTATAGTGGATGACAATGGGTATGAGGGTGTAAGAGGGCTTGACTATGGTGAGTATGGTGTTGGGAATGAGCACGGGATGGATAGGATATGGCCATGCATGGCCATGCAAAGGTGGAAGCGATGAGGTACGTGATGTGCTGATGGGCATGAAGACTCTTGAGAGGATGGGAGGTGGATGAATGACCCCATTCATGCATGACATCCAGTGCATTGAAAACGCCACAGTCCACCTGCTTTGTAAGGGTAAGTGCATCGTTCACCAAGCTGAAGCAAAAAAGTCTTTGTCGAGGCATTATGGTAGGAATAAGTTGCTTTTAAAGTGGGGTAATCCTGAGGACCAAGGATGAACGAGGGCAGCGTATAGAAACTGTAGGAATCAGTAGCCTCATGGGTCATTGGGTTGTCAAACGGATAGCTGGTCACCACGTTTTCTGTTGGAAGAAGTCAGCGCCCCACGTCATGCTCATCAAAACCTGGTGTAACTACAAACTGGCTCTAGCAGTTTCTCAGCAGGCGAGCAAAAAACAAGCATGCCCCGGAGCCCCATTCAACAAGAAACAAAGTGATAAAGAGAGGAAGCAAAACATAGAGATATAGTATGAACCTAGCTCTATTTTATGGGAAGTTAAAGGAGCTAGGGGCAGGTATCATAAACAAGGGACAGAAGCATGTTCTCTTTTATCCATATCAAGTTCATGAACGAAGCCATGCGTCAAATATTTGCAGAGGAAGCCCAGGGAGCCAAAGAAAAATTAAACAGAGCATATATACACAAACAACTTTAGCAAAACAAATCAGTAGTCTTTGATGCCCAAGCCAATCAACAGAGAATAAAACGTACCTAGGAATCCGGAGACTTTTCTCTGCGTGACAGCAAAGGCACCACCTCCTTTGTTTTCTCTCAGTCACCCTTCCTCTCAAGCAACCAGCCACGGAATACCTCTTTCCCACTAGTCCTCTCAAGCTAACCTCTCCTCCTTTCTGTTCTTAGCCTCCTCCTGGAAGGAAACTCCTCTAGCTTGCTTCTAAGGAATACCCCCTGTAGCTTACTCTGTTTCTCTCCTTTTTTCTCCCAAAAAAAAATCCCGACCAGTCCAAGCTCCCGCCCGGTCCTCAAACTCCCTCCTCACACTATATCCAACCCCTTGTTTCTATCTTCCGCAGCAAGCCATTACCAGCTCCACTGTTCCTCCATCAACCAGCATGTCGTCTTCAACCACCAGCATGGTCGCCCCTGCCTCTTGTCGTGTCCACGCGTCCAATGCAGCTCCTTCCTGGCGGAAAAGGGGTCCCCCTCCTCACTTCAAAAAAAATCTCCCGGGTGGTCCCCCAAACCAAATGGAAAAACCCTTGGTCTTTGAAGGGGTCTACAACCCTCTAGAGGTCATAATTATGAGATAAGAAATTCATGACTAGAACCAAACAACTATTTTTCTTTGCAATTGGTCTATTGTTTTGTCCTTCATTTTCATACTTGAATTGTATTATATTTCACTTTCTTGTTTGACATTTCTCTTACACTTTGATGTCATCGTTTCTAAGAAATTCTAGTTTGATATTTTTTTTACACTTTAATGTAATTATTTTTAGGAAATCTTGGTAGTGAATTTTCTATTGCCCTCTAAGATTCGGACTCCATAGAAAATTTGCATCAAAAAACAACTACCCGTAACAACCTTTCACATTAGACTTTTTATATGAAATATCCACCTAACTCATTGCAAGGATATGATATTTCATTTTCCTCTTCTAATTATATTTAATTATAAATTAAACCTAATTTAGTGTTAATATTAAGAAACATAGAATCTAATTACTACTGCATGGAAGCCCAAACCCAATCAGTATTAAGCCTGCATAGCATGAGGACCATCAAGCCCAGCCCAAACTATTCGTCAATGATTTATCTAGCTGGGCCAAGAAATTCAAGCCCAACCACAAGTTTGGATTGGATGGGAGTATGACCCGAGCCAGGGTTCAAATTCAGACCCAATCAATCTTAGTGGACGAAATTTCAATCTAATTATATATTTATACTACATTTAAATTAAAATTTGAGTCCATCATGAAAGAAGAATGTAAGACAATACTGTGACTACAACAAATATGAGATTTTGCCATAAATTAATTTGTGATTAAAAGGAAAATAAAACTATTATGCACTAATTAATAAAAAAATTCTTCACAATGTATATTATTTTTTCTTATGCAAATACTTGATATTTGTTAATTCAATCAAATATTTTTCAAATACTTTTAGTTAATTTAAAGTTTCAAATATTTTTAAAAATATCTAAAAGTTTATGTACTCTCATGTTATTTTTCAATAAGTGGGTGTTAGAAACTCTCTAGTGAACTCTATGTTAAAATCTTCTCCAATAATCCATAGGAGGATGGAAAATTTTCTTTCTTATGAGAGTTAGACTGGCAGATTCCAATCTATGGCTGGGGAAAATAAACGCCATGTAGAGTTAGACTGCTTTTAACATCCATTATTATGGCTGTATCATGAAAAGGTGGCAGCACTCACAGAGAAATTGGCCTTTTTTGCAGTTCCTTGTTTCCTTTCCAGTGCCTCCTTAACGTTGGCTTTCTCCTCCAACAGACTTTGCTCCTTCAACATGGCTGCTTCTTCTTCACTTCTCAATTCCTCTACCTTCCTGGCCAACTCCTCTTTCTTCTTTGTTTGCTCATGCTCCTTTTCTTCAGTCACTTCTATCTCACCAATTTAGTAGCAGGCTTCATGGACTTTTTAGTTTTTGCTGTCTGATTCTTTTAGTTGACCACCTTCCTCACCAATTTATCATCTGCCCTCTCAGCTTCAGCAGGTACCATTTGTTTTACTTGTTCCACAGTCGAGACTGCTTGCACAGAGTTATCCTTGGTTGGGACAAAAAGTACCAAATGATTGCAAAACAGAGAATATAATGTAAGATTAGTACTGCAAGCCACCAGATGCTTTGCTGCTGTTGAAGGCCTGAAAAAAAGTACCAAATCATACGTGTGCTATGACCAGAGAGATAGAGAAGAGTGCAGTCATACATTATTCACTCTCAAAGTTCTTGAAGTTTTTAATGGACCAAAAAAAAAAAAAAACCTAATGTATTCTATAAATTATTCACAAATCCAGAACATTGCAAATAAGTCCAAAGTTACTTACAAAATCCTATAATTATTCCAAAGAACTCTAGGGTGAGATACATCCCTCTTTCATCCCTCAACATGGATCACCCATCTTACCCTAAAATTCCTTCTCATTCACTCTCTAATGATAACTTATGGTTCCCAATCCAAATCCCGAGTTAGAAATTGTCTGATGCTAAGTAATTTCAAAATTCCAAAACAACAACTATATACATTCTTGAAGAGTGAATACTGATGTTATAGCACTAACCCTAGAGCAGCTGAAGTCCATTCCCTTAGTACAAGCATTCAACATAGTTTCAACTATTGTCAGTCATTGAAAGCACCAGAGCTGCAATTATCACAATTAATACCAGTGATCAAGCCACCCAAAACATCCCCAAACATGAAGTCTTAAACCAATAACATTACAAACTTCCAGAAAAAGAAACCTACAGAGATTGAAATGCTCGAATGTAATTGAATTTCATATGGAAATATGAGTTTAAAGAAAATGCAGAAAAATCCAGGGAGAGACGGTTGGAGAGAGAGAAAAACAAACTTGGGAGGTGTACCATTGAAGTTTGCGCCCATGGGTGATAGCCTCAAAGTTTTGTTTGTCTTGGGGAAAAAAACAAATAAAAAGGAGAAACACCATAAAAAAAATTCTGACCTTTGAATTAGAAAGAGAAAGGAAGATGAATTACCAGTAAGAGAGCATTAGTGATGCAAATGTGGTTGAGCCTAATACTTGGGATCAGTCTTGGATTTCTCTGGATCTTTTATGGTGTGACTCCTCTCTTGGGCTCTGTTCTGTGGGATTCCTTTTATTGTGAGCTTTCCTATCAGTATCTTCTCTTACTGATCCATGCTCACCAAAATTCCCATGAGAAGTAGTGCCTTGTGCCATTGTTGGATGCTTTTGTTCATAATCTTCTGTGTATACAAGACGGATTCCGCACTCTTCCACTTGGGCACCACCAAATGAAGCCTTGAAGTGTGTCCATTGATTGGTGTGATAACTTTTCTTAATAGCTAACTTGGGATAACATATCACCCACTGCATATCTGATACATCACATGGAACACAGGGAGAAAAAAAAGAGAAAAAACCCACGTTTTTTGGTTGATTATTTCCTTCGATTGTCAATTCACAATAGAACACTGGTTCTTCATCTTCAAGTTCACTGTCATCCTCAGATATAAGACCTGATTCATACTGAGATTCATAGGCAGGTGCAACATAAACACAGCATAAAGCAAATCCCCACAAGTCATCATTTTCATACCAATTCGGAGGGAGCTCTATTGTTACTTCATCCCTTCCCATATTCCGATACCTTATCCACTCTAGAATTCCACTACTTCTAGGAATAACAATACCAATTCCATTGCCCGAGAAGTAAGAATAACGATTAATAACCTTGCGGTCCTGCACAAAAGCACCATGTAAATTCAATGGGTACAAAAGAAAGAGGAACGTGGCATGAGAATCATACCTCAATTTCTGATTTGAAGCAATTGACCATAGAATGAATAGGTAGAAGCGAGGGGCTTGATGAAATACCATCCGAACAGTGCGCATCTAAAAATCGTAGACTTGATGGAAGCTCTGGAATTTGTAGAACGTTCTTGCAGTGACTCAAGTCAAGGGCTTTTAGATTGGAAAGTCGACTGATGCCAGCAGGTATGCTACTAAAATGGTTCCAACCCAGGTATAATACTTCCAAGGATGTTAGATGGCAAATATGCTTGAGGATCTTTCCTTCCATTAGATTGCAGTCACGTAGAGATAATTTTTGCAGTGGAGATAGGTTCCAAATATCACTGGGGATTCCTTCTTCCTTTGGCTTGCATTTAGTAAGAGATAATTCTACCAATGAAGATAGATGGAAAATGTCATCGAGGATTCCTTCAACCCCAGTAGGGAAGTTCCCTAGAGATAATATTTGCAATGAGGATAGGTGGAAACTGCCAGTGAGGATGTCTTCTTCCATGTGGTAAGAGTTTCTTACAGATAATTCTACCAGTGATGACAGGGGGCACCGTGGGTTTAATGCTTCTAATGAGGAACAGCAGTCATAGCAGTAGTAGGATTCATCATCCCAGATTATTGCTGAATTTGAAATGTGACAGGTTAGAGGTGAAAATTGCCAGGGGCTTGGATCAACCCCTAGTTTCATCTCTAACATTTCCTCGAGTTTTGGACAATCTGTAACCTGCAAAGTCTTGAGAGAGCTCAAATTGTAAATGCTCTCGGGAAGACTCTCAAGGTTTCTGCAACTTGAGAAATTTAGCGATTCAAGAGCTTTTAGACTTCCAATATTGATATCTGGAAAGCCCATCAGTTTTGAACAGTGTGTCAATAAAAGAGTTTGAAGAGAGCTCAAACAACCAATACTGTTCGGAAGACTCTCAAGGTTCATACAAAAGGACAAATCCAAAAATTCAAGTGCTTTTAGACTTCCAATATTGATATTTGCAAAACCCTTCAGTTCTGAACAAAATTTCAACGAAAGAGTTTGAAGAGAGCTCAAACTACTAATACTGTCCGGAAGACTCAAAAGCTTATTGCAACTACTTAAGTCCAAGTCTTCAAGCCCATTTAGATGCCTAATTGATGATGGTAATTCCATTATACCTGTATAACTTAAATTAAGCTTTCTTAGACTTCTCATTTCTTCCTCGATCTCCGGAAAACTCTCTAAGTTTGAACAGCCACAACAAGAGAGTGTTTGAAGGCATTCCAGCTTATGAAGGTTCCTTGGAAGACTCTCAAGTCTATTGCACTCTATTATATTCAAGAAAACAGTTAGTTAATGACTAATAATAACGTTAAGCATGGGTGAAACACTTAAGTAACATTGTACAACCTTTTAGAATTAGAGTCTCCAAATTTTGCATACTTGAGATGCTTGAAATGTCAACCAGATGCCTGGAATAACTAAGATAAATGACTTTTAACTTTTTAGCAAGCTGTGACAGAAGAAAATTTGTTTCAATAAGTAAACTTCAAAAGACTTTAAAATTAGTCTAGAGCAAAAATATAACTCAATAATAGCAATACCATATTTCCTTCCCAAAGATGTTTTATGATGCTGCAGTAGAGGTCGAGTTCAACAAGATTGTCTGTATGAAAATTTGATGGCAAAGATTCTAAAGGGTAGTAATCCTAATCAAAATATACTAAATCATGACAAGGCAATTCAAAGTCTTGGGAAAGCTGCACGATCTGATTGAATTCGACTTTGAGCAATCTAAGTCGATTCATCTTTTTGAAAGCTTTAGCACTAAGTTGTATACGTTTTTCTGTATCCCGAGACCAATTTATGAATATCCCCTCAATGTTTTTTGTCCCCTAAAAACAAGCATTGAGAAAAAGTAGTATAAGATGCATAGGGATTCAATAAAATTATATAGACAAGGTACTCAAACTATAATAATAATAAAAATAAATCTTGTTGAATCTTTTATGTCTTTACATCTCAAGTATATTCATGTATTTTTCTCTTACCTTATTTCGGGTAAATACACTTTCAATATCCTGTAATTCCCACAATCTGCTCCATTTTCCAGGGCATTTTGGATCAATTTGGCGAACAATTGCCCAACCCATTTCTTGTAACAAGTCATGCATCCTTATAGTGCCGTTCGTTATAGAGATAAGACACCTCTCATCAAGAACTCTTAGTCCAATCTTGGGATGGAATTTGCAACCTTCTAGTATTCTTGTAACAAATTTTTCATCCTCATATTTGAAGAAGCATGCAATATCAAGAAACAACTTTTTGCATTTATCATCTAGTCCATCATAACTTATCTGGAGTACCTTTTGAATATCTTCGAGAGGGTTTGTTTTGAGTTTATCCAATGTGCTTTCCCATTCATCCACATCCCTTTGAAAGAGAAAAGAACCCAAAACTACAAGAGCCAATGGAAGGCCTTTAGCATAATCCAGTATACGATTAGAGAGGTCCACATAATTGTCTTTTGGATGGTGTTTTCCGAAAGGCATTCCAACAAAAGAGTTCCTTAGCTTGCTCATGTGCTAATCCCTTAGCCTCATATGATGAATATGACTCATATACATTTAGGCAACGTTTATTTCTCGTGGTCACAATGATTATGCTTCCTCGATGAAAACAGTCAGAATTAGGAGCTAAGAATTCTAATTGTCTTGGACAATCTACATCATCAAGAACAATAAGAACCTTTTCAAAGCAACACTCACTCTTTATCTTTTCAATTCCTTTATCAATATTCCTTAACTCCAGATTTTTCTCCATTAGGATATCACAAAGAAGTTTTTCTTGTAATTCAAGTAAACCACGACCACCTTTAGATTTCTCTCTCACATTTTCAAGAAAGCTGTGACATTTAAATTTATATAACATATCATTGTAAACAACCTTAGTGATGGTAGTTTTACCAATCCCACCAATCCCATAAATCCCGACCATGCTCACTTCATTTGATTGGGCATCTATCAATGACTTCACTTGTTTCAAATTTCCATCCATTCCAACCATGTTCTTACCAACATCTACCAACTTAGGAATCAATCTTCTAATCTCACCAATGATATCTTCAATAAACACTGCCTCAGATCTGTCCATTATAAAGTACAATAACATATGCAGTGAGTGAGAATCAGTTGCCAAAGAAAACTAAGATGAAGTAAATGGAAATTATAGAATGGTGTTTAGCTTCATTCAATGCAACTAAATTAAGGTCAAATAGAATGTAAATTAAAAATGTGTTGAGTCGCATGTTTGAATAAAATTTCATTGTTTTAAGTCAAGTATATGTGTAATAAAACCATGTAAATACCTCAATTGCTTCTAAAGGTCCAAATTGAAGTTGACCTTTCTAATGTATCGTTATCTTTTATGATAAAAGATTTTATTATAGAGACCAATACTAGTTTGGCAAGAAATCTACCAATTTGTCACCCAAGTTCTGTAACCTAGCAATGCTTTTATTAATTATAGCATGACTTATGACCATCCTCTATACTTATAAGACTTTCAACTATTTATTTTGTAAACAAGTACATTTTCGTTGTACTTCTATTTATATTTAGGTTGCTAATAATTGCTACGTAAGTTTCATATTTTGATGAAATCCCCATTTTTTTTTCAAATATAAATTAGAATGACAAGGAAAGTGACACGTGTTTGTTTGTTGGTCAAAAGCCTAGCAACAATTAGACTCGTGGAAAAAGATTTTTAAATGATAAAAGAAAAATGCATGTATTGATATTGTTTTTGAAAATGGATTTTTTTTTCTCTAGAATAAAAAATAGTTTAATAACTTAAATATATATTTTATTTTATTTTACTAAAAATTATTTTCAAAATTTTTTTCGGTAAACAAGTTCATTTTTAAGAGCATATTTGAGATGATTATAAGTATTTTCTTATAGAGTATTGTGATAAAGAAATGAAAATATAGATAATACTTAGAAAAATGTTATATTGTACATAAATTTATAATACCTTCATAGTTCATAAGTTGAGAAAGGCTTTTTTCATATTTGAATTTTCAAATAAAATTTTGTTCATTATTTTCAACATTGGGTTGGGGAAAACTATTTTTTGAACATTAGTTTCAAGTCAAACAAGCTCTAAGGTTGCTTGCTTTTATTTGTAATTGAGGCATAGAAGAATGTAGAACATACAAGAGAAAAAGAGAGAAAAAAAAAACAATTTCGATTACAATATATTAATCCCATGAGTACACAAAGTAGAATAGCAAGGGAATAAGTTTAGCATTAGATGATTCAACGTGAAAGACAAGGTCTTAAGAAGAGTCATGGGATAATTAGAATAAAACGAGATACAAACATTAGATTAAAAGGTAAATAAATTTAATAATCAACTTGCAAATATAGAGGAACAAACAATATTAAGTAAAGAAGAAATGTAAACTCATGTAGTGCACAGAGAACATGAGAAAATTATTTTAGTAATAGAAAATTCCTCTAAAATTGAAAAAGGTTAAGGGTGCAATAACTAAGTTTTTTGTCCCATAAGAGGGTCCAAAAAAATTTAGGGTAGTATTACAATATTTTAAATAATCATCTCAGATTATTTCCAAATTTACAAGGCATATAAATAACCAATTTTAACAATTTATTTGACAAACTACCATTTTTTTAATTGATAGAAATTATGGCTGAGATGGATCGATTAGAAAGGAAGAATATTTTGGAATCTTAAAGATTTTTAACAATTCAAAACTTGGCATTTCCACCTGCTGGGCAAATATAATTTTTTCTGATATATTTTAATTATATTTATTTTTTTTTATAATTTTAATAATAAATTAAATGTGAGAAAATCATTTTTTTATTTATTTTTATTTTTTTACTCTTTCTTATTACTTTCCAAGAAATCAAACATATTAATGTCTACTATTTAAAAATGGATTTTGATTGATATATGTAATCATAAATATTTTATTTATTAAGAAGAATGAAAATAAACTGACAGAAAATTGGAAATGGAAAAAGTAAGTAGGGATTACATATCCTGCAGAGGAAATCCACCCAAATTACCAGCTTTCCTTAAGGCAGTCCTCCACTTCTCTATCTTCTTCTTCTTCTCCTCGTCTGCATTGCTCTCGTGATTGTTAAATGCTTCTCCATAAATCCCAGTCTGGTTCCTGACTTCAGATGGCTCTACATGATAGAAAATAGGAAAAACCTTTTGTCCCTTTTCTTCCTCGCACTCCATGATCTTGGCGAGTTCATCCAAGCACCACTTGGAATGAGCATAGGTTTTCGAGAAGACAATAAGGGCAATCCTTGATCCTTCAATAGCTTTTAGGAGCTCGGGCGCAATCTCTTCTCCCCTTGGAAGTCCTTCATCATCTATAAAGGTTTCAATGTTGGCATGATCCAAAGCCTTGTAGAGATGACTAGTAAAGTTGTTGCGGGTATCCTCGCCTCTGAAACTCAAGAACACATCGTACCTCCATTTAGAATTAGAAGAAGAAGAAGAGGGTCTCTTGGGATTGCTAGTGGAAGCCATGGTTGGATTGTAACAAAATTACAAGAACAGAATTTGGAAGAAGAAAATTCAAAGGGGTCTTTGAATGCTGAAAGTCTGAGACGATGGTGGTGAGGATGTCTGGTTCTTTACAACTGTATCCCATTAAAATTGCTACTACAGACTTTGGAAAAAGTAAAAATAAAGCGTCCTTTCAATTATTTCTGGTTGGGTGAAGCCCTTTTGCATTCACTAACAGTGGGATTCAATTATGTCCTGTTTTATTTTTTATTTATTTTAAAAGTTTGTTTTACTAAAAAGAGAAAAAAATAATCCAAGTCATATGACACATTTTGTGGGGGGGCATCAACGATCATTTATTTTATTTTTTTAATTTATTAATTATTACCTATTTTATTAATTATTATCTTTTACATTTTAAAAAGTTATACAAACAAGAAAAAATGCAAAATGCTAAGTGCTAACCGACAATGAAACACATTACATCATTTATTTTCAAATTAAATGATTTTTCACATGAAAATTATCTTCTTATCCTTTTTTTTATTTACATGAATTTACAAATTAAAACAAACTTAACCAGCAAAAAATCAATTTTCTAATTAAATCAAATTAAAATTAATTTCCAACTTATCTTTTTAAATGAAAACCAATTTTTAATCAAATGCTTTGGTTACGAATATATTTATTTATTTATTATTCTACAATTAATTTTTAAATGAAAAACATTTTTTACCAATTTTTAATTAAATCAAATTAAAATTAACTTCCAACTAATTTAATTTATTTATTATTCTACATAAATTATTGTTGGGTGAAAAACAATCTTATTTGGTGAATTGAATATAATGTCAAAATATCAACATAATTTTCTGTTAATTATCAAATTTTTATCTTCATTAATTAATTATAAAAAAATTATTAAATTATTTGCATTCAAGAGCTGCAAACGAATATATTATATATACTCATGGATGTTGTTCTTTATTTTTAATTATTTTCTTTTCATTCAATAAGTGAATTGGGAATGGTTTGGTGAGTCAAGAGTCAATGTTGTTCTTGTCTCTATTTAAATTAATTCAAATTATGCTTGATAGTTTGATACTGATTTTATAAAATGCTTTTTGATATTGATTTTAGATAATGTTTTTAATATTTTTTATATTTTAAAAATTTTATTTTTAAAATATTAAAAACGTTGAAAATACTTTTGAGTATCACTCTCAAACACACTTTAGTATTTACCATTTAAGTCTACATTTTTTTTAAAAAATCCTTCCAAAGTTATGATCTCACTCCCTTTGTTAAAGTTTGATGATTCCGAATTCTTTTTTATTCGATTCGAAAAGCTCGCGATGCAACATATGTAGTAAAGTTAAAATTATAAGATTTTTTGAGAGATTTGTGGGGGTAGTGAAGGGATCGGGTCAATAGACCTCATCCCATAGTTGTTCTCAACTCTTATATATATATATATATAATAATGATGTATAGTTTTAGGGTTATGATGATTATGCTTTTGTTGTAGTCACTTTCAACTCTCCCATTTTGTACCAATTTTTGACATAACGAATCTTCTTTTCCTCTTCGATCATGGTTTTTCTCGTTTAGAGTTTTCCACATATATCTATGTGTTCTTATTCTATTTTTCTTATTATTTATTCTCATTATTTTGTAACACCCCCATTGGTACTCTTCATCAGTCTATAATGTTGGTGATGTATTGGCAATTTAGTTATAGCCTTTTGCACCTTTTGCACAAAAAGCACCCAAAAGGCCCACGAAAGATGAGGAAAGTTAGCAATAATCAGACTTACTTTGTCTAGTTACTCTAGCCCACTGCCCATCCTCAAATCGAGCATTAGAGTGCCGATGTTGCAATTTACTGCAAGTTAATATCATATCCTTTGTAATTATCGTATGATTTATAATGAAATCCTCATCTCCTCTATGTATGGTTTGTGGCTATTCATTTACAGTAAATAGTGCACAACATGTATGGTTTATGATACCTAGACTATCGAATTCGATTGAATATGGTGCAATCAAATAACAATTTATCTAAGATGATCTCATTAAAGAGATATTTTAATTATGTCAAATGAAAAATAAAGATTGACCCATTAATCATGTCTACTCAAATTTCATAAACCCACTAGAAATCAAGGATATATGTGAATATGTTCGGTTCCAAAAAGCATGATGGAAAATATGAAAGAAAGAAGATAGAGGAAAAAGAGAAGGAAAGAAAAAGTGAAGTAAAACAAAAAAAAGATTTAAAGTCAATAAATTACTTGTATATTATGTTTTAAACTCGTTTTACTTATTTAACTCTTTTATATAAAGATTAAGTAATTTAAAAATATTTAAATCTATTACTAATTTTAATTATATTATTTTTATATTGTAAAATCAAATATGAAAAAATTATTTTCTTTAATATTTATTTTTCTCGAGTATTTTCAAACAATCAAACATAATTGAAGTGTAATTCAATCACATCATTTGCTCTTCCATGAAGCAAAAATAATGAAGCTCTCATTGACAATGTTACTTAAATGTCAAAAGTCAAAGCTCCATATTATTAAATAATAATAGTTGATCTATCCTTATATCAAATCGTATTATGTCAAAAACATGAAGGAATTCAAGAGCATACATTTAATGTGTTTTAGGATAAAAAATATGAAGGAAACATAAATATACTAATATATAATTTAAAACTTATGTATTTTTAAATTTGATCTCTATTATTACCATGAGTTGTATATAAGCACATTCTCATTTATAGCAAATTACCTTAAATAGTATTACCATGACGTTTAGTGATTTTAGTCTTTATAGAACTAAAATGTATACAATTATGAGTTGACATTTTCAAAATGATTGTAAACAACTCAAAATTTTTTTAAACAAAATGCAAGCTTGAAAAATAAGAAAAATTCTTATATAACAAATACTTAGATGCTAAGAACTATGCTAGGAAATGATAAACTATAATAATTACGCCTTATAATCAAATAGGCATAGTTTTGAGATCTTGTTTTCAAAGTTGTAGGTATTTCACGTGGCTACCATGTTGTCAATAAGGAAACTATGATGTAGTCCAAATAATGGAGACAATAGTATAGAGATGGGTCACATTATTTTCATATTGGTGACCTCCTCTTGGGATTTTGAAAGAAAAAAAAAACAATAATTTTTAAAAAATATCTTGTAAAATATGATAACTAGGACTTGCCTTAAAATATTATTTAAATTGAAGTTGTGTTTTAGAAAACAATCAATGGTGATGGTTACATGGACCATCATTAAGATCTTGATGTATAACTTACCGTTTGACCAGCTTTGAAGTACTTTCAAGGAAGTGTTTTTAAAAGTATTTTTATAATAATTATTTATCAAATGTTTCTTAGAAAGTACTATAATTATTTTTCAAAAATATTTTTAAAATTTTATTAAATATTTATTTAAATAAAACACTTTTTATTGTAAAAGTGATAGTTAAAAAGACTATTTTACTCTAATTATATTCACTCAAATCAAATTTTATTGACGGACAAAAATTGAGCATATCCACCATGTTCTATTGAATCCATTGCAATCAAATGATAATTTACTTTTAATTATGTCATTTTTAGTTAAGTGTAGGTATTTATAAATAAGAGATTATGTAACATTTGAATAAAAAAGAGAGTGGTAGAATACAATAAAATTTTAATTCTTCCAAATTTTTATCTTCTTTAATAATTGTTTGTGTTTGACTGCTTTCAACACAATTACTCCAACATTACCAAGTCATCAAAATTTGGAACTTGCATTCACCATGCAAAGAAGTGTAGAACCAATTTTAAGAGGCTTTTGAGGCTTATGCCTCTAAAGCCTTACCTCAAGGCACAACCATGAAGCAAAAATGGAATTATTGTTTGACAAATCACATCCATGGTGTAAGGCTCTCTGGTCAAACATCGAGATCACTTCTTGAGACTCGCAACTCACCTTATAATCAAAATATCCACCTCATTATACGCTGACTAAATACAACCCTTGAACCAGTAATAGTTGAATAACATGGGCCCTTTTAGTGGCTTTATGTTCATGCATTGAAATTCCAAAAACTTCACTATGATGATTCACCTGCTAAGGTTATATTGATATTGATTTTACCTGGACTCATTGATTCGTTCCCAATTGGTGTCTCAGCTGATTCATGTCCTCTCAATGGTCCCTGACAGTGGTGCCATTTGATACGTGTCCAGCTGGTGTCCCTTGATTTTGGTCCTCAGAAGGGAGTAATCAACAAAATTTATAACCTATTACACCATGTACTAGGATAGCATTAGCTAGCATAACATAGTGGCTCTAGGATCGTTCACTAGGATGGGTTTTCACTCCACAATTGATATTAATTCAAAGATGAATTGGTGCCTTTTCATTTCAAGGTTAGCTTTAAAAGAAAACATAATCTTTGGTGGAAAAAGGATTGGTTTTAAACTAACCAAAATAGTAACTGATTTTACTTACAAAGAAAAGTGTTTCTTGGAGTTTAGATCACTAGGCTCAGGTTCCTTATACAAAAAGGGAGTTCCAGTCACTTGTTTCTTTTCCTCGCATTAGAGAATTAACATATAGTTAATTCTCTAACTGGTGTGGTACAGATGCTTCCCCTTAATGGGTTCAAACACTAATTCCCTCTCACTGATGCATCTTGCAATGGCTCATACCTCTCACCTAGCATTTGCCATTCAAGGTGATCTTTAACCTTGGATTACCTGTCAAAAGCTCGCAAGAGATAACTAATGGATGTCTCCTAAGAGTCCAAAAGCTTACCAAGTGTTGGCTATTCTAGAAAATCCTACCTTCAAACCACCTCCCAAAGGCTCGCAAGAGGTAAACTAGTGCATCTCAATGGACGGAGATCACTTGCCTTACCAAGTGTTGGCCCAGGTGATTTAAAGGCGTTTTAAGTTAACTAAAAAGATAAAAACCATTAACGGGTCACACTTTCTCTTCATTAAAAACTAAAACAACAAAACTTCCAATTTATGCATGAGAAAACTTACCCGGATTTCTTCACTCCAAGAGACGAAGAGCCTAGCCTCTCATCCTCTGAGAAAACATCCTCAGAGTTTGATTGGCTAGAAAGAAAAATAACGAGAAAACAAAAATATGAAGGAAAAACAGAGCAAGTGCTCTGTAAAATATATTTCTTCCTTCCGCCGATTACATAATGATTATATGTAAAGAAATTTACAAACTATATATAAGAGGTTATTCACCCTTTGTTCTTACTTAAAGACTAAGGAATCCTATGATAGGTGGGTTACAAGGAGAGTTTGGGGATTTAGACATCAAATATCTAAAGCAAAATATCTCAAAATGTCGGTCACAAATATCGGGAAGCTTTAGGAGAACACCGCAGCTGTGCGTGCAAGAGGGCTGCAAAATTTTGCAACAAAAGGACAACATTTTCGCAGCCCAAGGCTGATTTTGCAGCCGTGTGAATTTTTTCTTCAACTTGGAGTGATCGGCTTCCAATGGCTGTAACTCCTTCATTTCAACTCCGAATCATGGACTGTTTGAAGCATTGGATTGTTGACTTCCTGAGCTTCGAAACGATATATAGTATGCATAAATTGAACTCCAGGAAGTGCTCCAAAAGTGGCTGACATGACTGTCATCTATAATGCTTCATGGCAGATTTCTCTTTGCTTCTCCTCCTTGCATTCCGGATTTGCTTATGTCAAAGGACTTTAAAGCTTCGGTTCTTCATGTTTTTGAGCTTTCCATTGCTTTGCCATGGATTCCAAAGAACTCTCCTCAATCTTGGATTGCTTTGGTGATCAAATTACTAACAAAAACACCAAAACTTACACACTTTGATTAGAAATGATTGCAAAGGTCCTTAATATGTTAATTGGGTTAAAAGGTAATAACTACTACTCAAAAGTGTTTAAAAGAGTTAATTACAAGCTATAAAATAGCACTTTTTGAGTAGTAATCACTCCCCCCAACCGACATATTGCTAGTCCCTTAGCAATGGAAGAGAGAAAAATAAAAATAAAAATAAAAAGTACTATAATTTACAATATCATGCTGATTAAAAAACAATTTTCAAGTGGCTTGATGATCTAACTCTCACATGGAACATTAAAGAAATAAAACTCAAACTTCAACAAGAGTTATCAAATAACTTGTCTAATCACAATTCTTAAAGAGAAGACATTATGCAAATTTAAGCTTTTAAAAGAGTTTCCACTCCCAAAGGGCCAAATCTTACTCTTCCACAAAAATCTAAGTGTTATTTATTAGCTTTCGAATATAGTATGTTGAACTAATCTCTCCCTCCAACCTAGTTTTTTTTCAAAGCTTAGCAAACCGATCAACCTCCAATAGGCTAAGAACGCACCTCTTTTCTCACAATTTTTTTTTTCATTGTAGGAGTACAAGGCTTAAAGGTATTCTTTTCTAAATTGTCCATGTAACGAGGGTCCATCGATGACTCCCAACCAATTAAGGTTTAGGGCATCAAGCTTTAAGGATCTTTCAACCACTAACTCCTCGGATTTTACCCCGGACTTTTGAGAATATATTTTAATACCCAAACACCTACAATATGTTAAACTCCACCTATTCACCCTTGTAACGAGCATTGAGGTTAGTGACTCCCAACCAATGAAGGCTTAGGGCACCAGGTTTTAAAGATTTTCACCATATACCCCTCAAACCTTGCTCGGGTTTCAAGGCAAGCAAACATTTTTTCTTTCTTTCTTTTTTTTTTTCCAAAGACTCATTGGCCTTTTATAAGGTGTCCCAACACTATTAAATGAGGTCAAAGGTACCAAGTCTAAATTTTTCCTAAGTCAAGAGGGAAATAGTTTTTCATCTTATAATCGGAACCTATTGTGCACAGTGTGTGAATAGCTTAAAGTGGAAGAACTAAGGTTGAATTCAATAGAAGTTTCAACAATTCATCAACTTTAGTAAGCATAATACAAACTCTAAGTCAAGTAAAAAGACAAAAATTCAATTTCTCCCATTTCATTTTGAAAATTTTTCCTTAATAACCATGGAAAGTAGAATAAGAACTGAAAAAATTTTAAAATTAAGCAAAAAACAACTAAATTACCAAAATAACTTAGCATTAATAACAATGCTTACTTCCTCAACTCTCCCCCCAACCTAGCTTAACATTGTCCTAAATGTGACAAAAATGATTGAAAAATAGGGAGGAAGTGGTACCTCCTGAGTGACATGGAGTCTGAGTCCTATAGGAGAAACCACATGTTTAAAAAAAAACAAAAGAGTTAGTGAGTAGAGGAAATAGAAAAATGCCAAGTTTAAACAAAAATGATGTCTATATATGATGTATCATCAGTAATACATTCAATCCCAAAATATAAGACATCAAAACATTGAATATAATAAGTAGAGACAAAAAGTAAAGAGATGATCAAGTAATGGTAGGGTCCTGTGGAGCTTATGCATTTGTGGTGGCCTCTTAAGTGGGTTGGATCAGGACTTTGACCTCTATTCTGGTAGTCTCCTTAGATGGCATAGTCTCCTCAGCTGGAGCTATGGGCTTTGATGGTTTAAGGAGGTAAGAAATGAAGTGAGAGACTTTATGTGTGTGATCTTAGTGATAGGGCTCTTCTCTTTAGATGCATGGTGCGGGGCTTTGTTGGCATTTTCACAACTTTCCTTGGCTTTGCAAAGTGTTTTCGCAAACCTCTCTTCATTTTGTAAGTCATTTTTATAGCCTGGAGGTCATTTCGTATTTTGGAAGTCATTTCGCAGCCAAAGGAAAAAAAAAAGAAAAACATTTTTGCAGCCCATGGAAAAAATAGAAACATTTTCGCAGCCATTTTGAAGCTTGGAGATCATTTCACAGCCATTTTGAAGTTTGGAAATCATTTCACATCCATTTTGAAACTTGGAGATCATTTTTGCAGCGAGGGGAGGATTTTGAAGTTTGGAAAATCATTTCACAATCAAAAGGCCATTTTCGCAGCAAATGGAGGATTTGGCAGGGGGTAGCTATGGGGCTATGAAATCATTTCGCAGCCAAAGGGGAGTGAAGAAAACAGAGGACAGCAGCTGCAGTCTTCCTTCACACTTTTGGAGCACTTCTCGAAGTCCATTTTCTACATGCTATATACCATTTCAAAGCTCAGGAAGTCAAGAATCCAACTCTTTAAACCGTGTACGATTTGGAGCTAAAATGAGGAAGATATGGCCTTTGGAAGACAACTGCATCAAGCTAAGTGCGAATTTCGCACAACAGCCCAAGCAAGTGCGAATTTCGCACAGCAGCCTAAGCATGTGCGAATTTCGCACAACCAACCATGCATGTGCGAATTTCGCACAACCAACCATGCATGTGCGAATTTCGCACAACCAACCAAGCATGTGCGAATTTCGCACCGACCCATGTGTCTTTGGTGCGAAATCTCCTCTGTTCTGCCGACTCCACATTAGATCTTTTCTTTTGTATTTTTTTGATGTAAATCCCTTTCTTATCCTTGTAATTAGCCAATCACAGGCTTTGCTTTGTAAAGACTATAAGAGGGGTGGAAATCATCTCTCGGAACGGATGTTATGTTTTACACTTAGTAAAATACAGGGCTCTCTTTGCTTTCCTTTTCTCTCTACTATTTTCTTTTTCTTGGAAGCCAAACAACCTCTGAGGATGTTTTCCCAGAGGATGAGAGGCTAAAATTTTGGTTTCTTGGAGTGAAAGAAGCTAGGTGAAAAGTCCAGATGCTAAAGTGGAAAACTCTCGTGCATTAAATACAGGTAGTTGGAGTTCATAAATGGTTTTTAAATATAAAGTTTTGCTTTAAATCCCTTAGAATCACTTTGAATGGCCAATACATGTTAAGCTTTAGGTCTCTGTGAATACTTATTGCTAGATCCATATTAGACCATTAGTTATCATGTACGAGCCATTGGAAAGTGGCTCAAGGTGAAGACCCATAGTGTCTAAAGCCATTAATGGAACCTGACTACCATTTCTATTGACTTTTTATGGATTAAATCTTCATTGTTAAACCTATAGCGGTTCGGGAAACAACCATCCTTTATGTTGTTGTCCCCAATACGAGAAGAAGAATCCGGAATTTCCACTTTGCATTCTGAACTTGATCCTAGCAACCCTTAGCTCCGGGAGACTTTCTTTCTTCCATTTTTACCTAGTTCTATATTAGTTTAGTTTCAAACACCACTTTCAAAACAAATTTTATTTTCTTTTAAACTTTAAGTTTTTGACAAAGGAAATCATCAGATTCAATTTCTAATCTTGAGTATATCACTGGTAGAATGAAAACCCATCCTAGAGTTCGACCCTAGAGCTGCTATACTATAGTAGCTTTGCTACGCTAGTATAAGGTCATAGGATTTATAAATATTTTTGATTAAAACACCCGATTGGGCATGAATCATTAAGGTGTAAAAATAGCTAAACCTGAGCGATCATTTTGATCAAAAGTCGTTTGATTCTCAGCAAGCCACAACCTCTTTCCTCTGTTCCTTGCTTCGTCTGTGAAAACTCTCTCTTCTCTCAGGTTCCCTCATCTCAAGCCAACAGCCAGTCACCGGAATCTTCCTCTCCTTCAAGTCACTCTCTGTTTTCTCTTACCCCCTGTCTCGCCTCTCCTCACTACCCGACTTGCCCCTCAAGAAAGAATCCTCTCAAAAAAATATCTCCAGCCAGCATGCAAAGCACCCGCTCTCTGGTAACCAATTCTCTCTTTCCTCTGCTCCTCCTAATGACCTCAATTTTTTTCCCAATCTTTTTGACACGTGTCAACCTCTTGTTTGCTCATTGATTCCACTACCTGATGCCATATCAACACGTGGCTACTCACAGCTGCGACACCTCACAAAAAAATGTAACCTGCAGAAACAACAAAGAAAAAATGAACCATGCCTAAATGGGGGTCTACAAATATGCCCCTCTTCGGTAGAGCTCACGAGTGTAAGGAATATGAACACTGGAATGAAAAGAAAGTGTGAATAGTGAGTGTAATGAAGTGAACTCTACCGAAGAAGAAAGGAGACCCCCAAAAGAATGCTAGTGAAACATGAACTCTCTTAAGCCAACAGGTGAACAAAAGGCTCTAACCCTAAAAGAAAATGATGTCTTAAAATGTCCTAAAGCCACACTAAGGACTTAGGTTCCCTCTAAGACGTCTCCAAAAGTGACTAAAAAAAAACATATCAAAGATGAGTGATGGTCGAACCGCCCTAGAGCAAGGAAAAGTCTACGCCCAAAGGAGACTACCCTATCTGAACTACACGAAAATGATAAGTGTAGAGTGCCCAACAACACGATTGAAGTATGTGTCGTGAACTCAAGAGACTATGTCATGTGCAGTGGAACAAGAATTTGGACAAGCAATGATGAATAAGTGATAAGCACAGGGTAACAAGGTGAGGTAAGTGAGGATGGATGCAAAATTATGAATGTTAGATGTGCAATGCCAATGAATATAAATGTCAGGGACCATGACTCTGAATGATACGACTGAGGAGAAATGACTCTGAACATCATCAGGAGGAGAGAAAATGGTGACTCAAAGTGCCTGAATGGATAAGTACAATGGCTTTGAACGCCAAAACCAAGAAAAGAAATGACCTAAAAAGGCTCGAAAGAGTGTGCCCAATGGCTTTGAACACCAGAATGGAGGAAAATGGTGATGGATCAAAACGAAAGATAGACATAAGGACTCTGAGTGACGAACTGAGAATGTGACTCTAAACACCAAATAGAAAACCAGTAATGGCTCTGAACACTGAAACTAGGATAAGTAATAGCTCTGAATGCCAAAATGGATGATGTAATGGCTCTGAACGCCGAATGAAGACATGACTCTGAACGTCGAATAAAGCAAAACATGGCTTTAAACCCCAAATGAAGATAAATAGTGGCTCTGAATGCTGTAACGAAGATGAGTAATGACTCTGAACGCCGAAATGGATGATGTAATGGCTCTGAACGCCGAACGAAGACGTGGCTCTGAACGCCGAATAAAGCAAACATGGCTTTGAACGCCGAACGAAGATAAGTAGTGACTCTGAATGTTGTAATGAAGATGGGTAATGGCTCTGAACGCCGAAATGGATGATGTAATGGCTCTGAACGCTGAACGAAGACGTGGCTCTGAACGTCGAATGAAGCAAACATGGCTTTGAACACCGAATAAAGATAAGTAGTGGCTCTGAATGTTGTAACGAAAATGAGTAATGGCTCTAAAAGCCAAAATGGATGATGTAATAACTCTGAATGTGGACCCAAAACCATGGCTTTGAATGCCAAACCGAAACAACAGCCCCGAACGCTGAAATGAAAACGTGGCTCTAAATGTCGAAACGAAGATAATATCTGCGAATGCCATGTAGAAACGCTGGCTCTAAACGCCAAACTAAAACTGATAACTATGAATGTCTAGCTAAGAAAGATGACCCTGAGCGCCATAAACGAGAAGACATGGTGGCTCTGAATGCCAGGCTGAAAAATGATGGTGGCTTTCAACGCCGAAACTGAAAAATGAGACTCTGAATGTCAAACTGAAAACCGATGATGACTCTGAATGCCGAAACTAAGAATGTGATTCTGAACGTCAAACTAAAAACACGATGATGGCTCTGAACGCCAAAACTGAAAAATGCGACTTTGAACGTCAAACTGAAAATCGATGATGGATTTGAATGTCGAAATTGAGAATGTGACTCTGAACGCCAAATAGAAAACCAGTAATGAATGATGGCTCTGAATGCCGAACTGTAAGGAAATGATGAAGGGGGGATATGCCCCAGTGTAGCAGGCCGCCACAACTCTCAATCCATTGGAAAGGTCTGAAAGAGAATCCATGAGTCTCTAAAAAAATATCCCACTAGTAAGTCGAGATAATCAAATCGACTGTGAACATAGTCTCACAACTCACCCGACTAGATCACGACGCTTGACGGGATGTCATAATGAGTTAGACGCCTTTAACTCGAAACAATCTGCTAGAGAAATTCGTTGTCATCTGAAATGAATAATCTGATAGGGTCTCAAGGGAATAGTCCGCTAAAAGACATACCACAATCTCAAAGTAACAATCCACCAAAGAGTCATGGCTAGTGGGGCGGTCAAAACTCGAACATCGTGCTACACTGAAAGCTCATCTCGACAAAAATCACAGGAACGGTGACCAATAAAGCAAACAAATGTCCATCGATCGAGTGATGAAAAACTGTAATAGATTTGTGAGAGAACAATCGCCTACGCAGCCGAAGGAGGGAAATATCTCCCAGTATAACGTCTGATGTATCCGATATGTCATAATAACTCGAGAATAACTCCATGGGGGATGTACAAAAGATCTTATATGTACCCCACTGAAATGATGACGTGGGAAACCAGGCACCTGAGGTAACTTCGTCTAAGAATCACGACTATATCAGAGAGTATGAATCTGGTTGAACGACTCAAGCGAGGCTCCTCGGAGTATCAGGACAAAATGAAATCAAATCATTAACTTGACGTGTATCTCATAACAGAAGATGATCATGCAAATCAGTGGGGGATCTACAAATCTCGACCGAAATGGGGAATATGCCCCAGTATGGCATCAAAAATGTGATAGGTCGAAAAATCAAATGAGCTCAAATCATCCATGCCTGCAACTGAATCAGGCCCACAAATCAAAGAGGCGTCTCTCGGAAGGAAGCATGACGACATCTAAGTGTTGAAAAGTGCGGGTTTAACTGGGTAACTCCCAAAAGGCTCCCTTGAGGAATCATCGTAAAGATAGCGAATAGATCATCGTCTCGGCGTACGTCTCGCAAATGAGGATAAGCGTGCAACTCCACCAAGATCTGTAAATCTCATTCATAACGAAAATATGCCCCAGTATGGCATCGAATGTATGATAGGTTGAAGATCGGGTGACAAGAAATCATTTATCATCGAACATGTGACCTTTGTGAAGATCCATAAATCTCATCCGAAATGGAAATATGCCCTAATATGGCATCGGATGTGTGACAAGTCAGAAGAACAGGTGACATGAAATCATCTCTCATAAAATGTATGATCCCGATCATCCAAATCTAGGACAGAATTGGGTCCAAGCGTCCAAAAGGCATCTCATAGAGGTAATCATGGTGACATCAGAATGCCGAGACGTGCGAGCTTAACCGGATGGCTCCCAAGAGTCTCTACTAAGGTATCATCATAAAAATGGCGAATAAGTCATCATCCCGGTGCACATCTCACAAGTAAGAATGATCATGTGACTCCATGAAGATCCGTAAACATCATCCGAAATGGAATATGCCCCAGTATGGCATCGGATGTACGACATGTCAGAAAAACAAGCGACATCGAATCATCCCTCATCAAATGCGTGATCCCGATAATCCAAACACAGTTGAAACAAATCTAAACATCAGAGAGGCGTCTCCCAGAAGAAGAAACATGACAATATCTAAATGTCAACCAAATCTCAAACACCTGTCCAAATAGAAGCCGTAGAAGACGATATCTGATCCCATGGCCTCAGGTGGTCTTAAGACATGGGACGTAATATAGGCTAGGGTGATAGAAACAAAGGGAAACTAAGCTCAAATACCCAATGATCACAACCCATGCCCTCGTGTATGAAATGCAACATGTATAGTAAATCCCGTGAGCCATGGACTTGAAGATGCCTATTGTGAACATGGTAACAGTGATGATGCAATGAAGAAAATCGAACTGATGACGAGATGTATAATGATGATGCGAAGAGAGTATTAAACCCAAAAATGAGGTCACTATAAGAACGGAATAAGTGGTGAAATGAAAATGATGAATTAGAAGTGAAAACGAGTATGATGATGAAACATAGAATACGAGAACGAGTGATGATCAGCTCAAATCAAATATGAAAGGAGGTCACGTGAATAACGAACACAATGATGGAATGGACAATGACTTAGAGCTCCTAAGAGAAGGCCACTCATCTCACTCTCAAAACATATGACAAAAATGAATACAAAGAATGAAGGGTCTCGAAAAGCTCACATACGAACTCTCGTCAACAAACATAATCAATCAAATGACCCTCGAACATCCATATACACACTCAATGATAGAAAATAATACACATACGTGTCTTTTTTTATTTTTCTTTTCAACCCCCTTTGGTATTCTTCATCAGTCTATAACGTCGGTGATGGATTGGCAATTTAGTTATAACTTTTTCTCTTTTGCACAAAAAGCATCCAAAAGGCCCACGAAAGATGAGGAAAGTTAGCAATAATCAGACTTACTTTGTCTAGTTACTCTGAGCCCACTGCCCATACTCTAATCTAGCATTAAAGTGCTGATGTTGCAATTTACTGCAAGTTAATATCATATTTTTTGTAATTATCGTATGATTTATAATGAAATCCGCATGTTTTCTATGTATGGTTTGTGGTTGTTCATTTATTGTAAATAGTGCATAACATGTATGATTTATGATACCTAAACTATCGAATTCGATTGAATATGTTGCAATGAAATTACAATTTATCTAATATGATCTCATCAAAGAGAATATTTTAATTATGTCAAATGAAAAATAAAGATTGATCCATTAATTAGGTCTACTCAAATTTCATAAACCCACTAGAAATCAAGGATATATGTGAATATGTTCGGTTCCAAAAAACATGAGGGAAAATATGAAAGAAAGAAGATAGAGGAGAAAGAGAAGGAAAGAAAAAGTGAAGTAAAAAAAAATATTTAAAGTCAATAAATTACCTTTATATCATGTTTTAAACTCGTTTTACTAATTTAACTCTTTTATATAAAGATTAAGTAATTTAAAAATATTTAAATTTATTACTAATTTTAATTATATTATTTTTTTATAGTAAAATCTGAGAAAACAAAGGCTATGCTTAGTTAAGAAAAACACCCAAAAGGAGGGGTGAATTGAGTTTTTAAAATCTTTTCAATCACAACAAATTCAAACACAATATAAGCAAAGTAAAGAGATAGAGTTTAGAGAATTCAAACTCGGGTTTATAGTGGTTCGACACTTCCTTGCCTACGTCCACTCTCCTCAACCTCCTAACCGAGTGAGGGTTCCACTAACTTGAAGCTTCAACCAAGCTTCCAATCTTCTTACACTTGGATTCCGGCTCCAATGGGCTCTTACATAACCTCTTCAAGATTCAACCCTCTTGAAAGCTTTAACACTCAGATTTTTACAAGATATAATCCCTCAACCTAGCTTAAGGATAGCTCAAATACAAGACAAAGCTAGGATGACACACAAGAGTGCACTAAAGGATATGCAAGTGGTGATTTAATGCACTATGAAAGAAATGAGAGCTTTTTGATCAAGAACAGATAGGTAGGCTATTGAATGCAAGTGTTCTCTTGTCAATAAATGAAGTGGAGCTATCAATTTATAGGTTTCTAAGCTCGAAAATCAAAAACAGCAAAAGGTAATCTCATCCGGTCGAGCTAAGGGTCGATCGGTTTACTAGCCGTTGGAGCATTTAATGCATGACAGGTTACTGTTGCCTCAATCGGACCTCGACCGATCCTCGACCGGTAAGAGAATCACCTCGACCAGGAAGAGAAGGCCACTGGGAGAGAGAGAAGGGTTTGGTGCATCCTTGACCGGTCCTCGACCGAACGAGGTCAACTGGTCAACCGGTTCCTCAACCGGTTGAGCCGGTTGGCCATAGCCTTGACCGGTTGAGTCTTTTTGGCCCCGAAAACCTTTTTTTTTTTATTCCTTTCTTTTCTAACACTTAGGCAAGGTCTTTAGGAAAATTATTAAGCCAGTTATAAAACATTTTGCCTAAGGTACATTAGTTAAAAACTCGATTTTTAATGAAATCAACGTTTTAAAGAATAAACTGAGTTTCCTAAGATGCATGAAACGTGTGAAAATCCTAAGTGCACTCATGCATTCATCTTACATTAATTTCCTATGATCACAAGTCTTCTAAGCATCTCGATCTTGTATCCATTTGGTCATTTGATGAATTTTTGAGTTTATACCTGAGATTCTTAATCATTAAACCAATTAGTCACTTAACCATGGTTTGTTATCGTCAAAACCCGATTAGGAGAACCCTTGGGCTAACAATCTTCTTCTTTTTGATGATGACAAACCTTGGTTATCTAGGAGAAAAAAAAATCTCTCCCTCAAACCAATCATGGATCAATCAAACGATTTTTAATAGGAAGTAATGTAAAACACGAAAATGAACAATGGATCATAAAAATATCATATCATATATATATATGGAAACCTCACATGTACAAACAAGATAGATATGACAATGATGACAATGACATGTATGAGGGTCTCTGACATGCATGAGGGTCTCCTAGATCCTATATATTTCTCCCCCTTTGGCAATATAAAAAAGAAAAGGAGGGGGAACTGGAGACAATCTCAAGGCTGAGGGGGTGGAGGAAGAAACACAGAGTGGAGGTAAGCCATCATCTCCTCATGCTGACTCGCCTGACGACTCTCAATGCGATCAATGCTCTACTGGAGATGCTCGAATGTAGCCTGCTGTTGATCCATACGCTCCTGTATAGGCTTAAATCTTTGTTGAAAGTGATCAAACCGGAAAGTGACTCTAGTCTGATACTGATCCATGTGCTCCTCCATAGAGTAGAAGCGAGAGTCATGGACTAAAGCAAGCTCCTCCATACGAGTCCCAAGGGAGCTGATCTGAGCTAAGACATCCATTCAAGGCACATGATCAGGAGCGTGAGGTACCTGAGATGGTAGCTCGATAAATGATGGCTGAGATGATGGTCCTGCTATGAAAGACAACTCAATCATCATAGGCTCTGAGAAAGTAGCCTCAACATGAATGCCCTTTGACTGAGGTGGAGGCGGAATGTCAAGCTTGGGTCCTCTCTGCTTAAAGTCCCTCTGAGGGTCTAACCCATCCTCCATCTCTCTGATCTCGGCCTCCTCCTCTGCCTCGGGATGCATCTGTCCCTGTTCTTGGGCCTGTTACTCAGCTCTCCTAACCCAGGAACCATCGGGTGCCTTCTTGAACTTCATGCGCCCCAAGGACTGCTCATCATACGTGTCATAGCTAGTTGGGGTCTCGAAGTCCGTCTCTCTACTCAAGTCAACCCCGGCATCCTTGAATACTCGGGTAAGGAAGCGACCGTAGGGGAGTACTCGTGTCGTGCTCTCAACGTAGGAGATCATATGCATCATCATCAGATATTCCACGTGAATCCGTCTCCTAGTGAGGATCGAGTCTACAATAAATGCCTCAAGGTAGGAGACCTCGTCTCGATGTCCTCCTCGTGGCAATAAAATGGAGCATATCATGTGGTGAAGGACTCGGTGGGCATGGTCAGCCTGTGTGCTGATGGTTTGCCCATCCCCTGGGCATCTGCGAGTCCGCACAACCTCTGAATAGCCTCTCTAGGCTCGAATCCCGACACAATGGGCCATGCCTTAGCCTCATACACTCGGAGTCCAACTGAAGAGATGTCAAGAATGCAGAGAGATACTCTCGGGACTCAATCTGATCTCAATTCCCCTCACAATGGACAATACGGGTCCTCCAAGCCCATAGGTTGCCCGTGAATAAAAAGCCCGCACCAGAGTCGGGAAGATCGGCTCAAAAATCGTCACAACTGGCAGCCATCCCATTTGACCGAATAGTCCCTCAAACACGAAGTGCTGAAGTTGGGAGAAATCGACACTTCTCCCTGGGACGACTTTCCTCTGGGCGAACTTTTGCTTGTAGCGCTAATAGTCTTCAATCGAACTGAAGAGGGTCGTGTCATACATTGCCTTTCGGAGGTGCCTGTCTCTCGCATTGGAGCCATCCAATGAACGGATATGAGAAAAAAGGAGTCCAAAAAGAGAATGAAATCAAATAAGAAGGAGCAACCACCAACTCGAAGCCCTAGGCGCACGGAGATGAAGATGAATCAACCCTGAGGTGCGCGGTGCAGAGAGAAGACGCTCCCAAATCTGAAAACCCTAGGTTTTAGATTGAAACCCTAGCTCAAATACGTCCCAAAATCCACTTAAAGCCTTCAATCAGTCCAAAATCCAACCCAAAATGGCCTCTGGAAGCAAGTATGTGAAGAGGCTTCAAGCTATGGAGGAGAATAGGTGAGAAATGAAGTGCGGGGTTCCCAGCCTCGACGAATCGGTCGATCGATTTCTCAACCGGTCGACCGCTTGGTCAAAGGTCAACGGTCAAATTTTCCAAATTTTTTGCATTTTCTTGTCTCGTGATCCTCCCTCTACCCTTATAAGTTGAAATCCCCAATTTTTTTATGTCCAATGCCACGGGAATTTTGATTTTTGGTCAAAATTTGACCTTTTTCCTAGGATTATTTCTATATGATGCATATGATATGAATTTCACGCAATTATAAGGTATATTCAATCAAGAATTCATCAAGCAATCATTTGATCATAAAGAAATTACCCCTGGTTTGTCTTCTAATATCAACAAATTGCTCTTCACTTAAGGGTTTTGAAAAAATATCGGCAAATTGATCATTTGTGTTTACAAATTCAAGTGTAATGTCACCCTTTTATGCATGGTCTCTAAGAAAATGGTGTCTTATCTCTATATGCTTAGTCCTAGAGTGTTGTATCGGATTTTTTGAAATGTTTATGGCACTAGTGTTATCACATTTTATAGGAACATGCTCAAAAATCAAATTGAAATCACCAAGTGTTTGTTTCATCCAAAGGATTTGTGCACAACATAAACTGGGCTGCTATGTATTCGGCTTCTGCCGTAGACAAAGCTACTGAATTTTGCTTCTTACTATGCCATGAAACAAGTGAGTGTCCTAGGAAATGATAAGTGCCACTAGTGTTTTTCCTTTCAACTTTATAATCGGCAAAGTCGGCATCCGAGTATCCAATTAATTCAAAGTTATCACACTTAGGATACCATAGGCCTATGTCCATAGTCCCTTTTAAATATCTAAGAATTCGTTTTACAGCACTTAAATGAGATTCTTTAGGACAAGATTGAAATCTAGCACACAAGCATACACTATACATGATGTCGAGTCTACTAGTGGTCAAATATAGCAAAGAACCTATCATGTCTCTATACATAGTTGAGTTGATGGGCTTACCTTTCTCATCCATGTCAAGCTTGATGGATGAACTCATTGGAGTTTTCATTGTTTTGGCTTCCTCCATATTGAACCTTTTGAGGAGATCTCTTATATACTTTGCTTGATTGATGAAGGTTCCTTTCTTTAGTTGCTTGATTCGAAGTCCAAGGAAGAAGTTAAGTTCTCCCATCATGCTCATTTCGAACTCATTATGCATGCATTAAGAGAATTCTTCACAAAGAGAGATATTAGTAACTCCAAAAATGATATCATCAACATATATTTGCACTAAGAGCATGTCATTTTCTTTGGTTTTTATGAAAAGAGTTGTGTCAATTTTTCCCATTTTAAAACCCTTTTTCAAAAGAAATTTACTTAATATTTCATACCATGCTCTAGGTGCTTATTTCAAATCATAAAGTGTCTTTTTAAGCCTAAAAATATGATTAGGAAAGTTAAAACTTTGAAAACTGGGTGGTTGTTCAACGTATACCTCTTCATTTATAAAGCCATTTAAGAAAATCACTTTTCACATCCATTTGATATAAAACAAAGTCTTTAAAACATGTAAAGGCAAGTAGCATCCTAATGGCTTCCATTCTAGCTACGGGAGCAAAGGTTTCTTCATAATCTATCCATTCTTCTTGATTAAAACCTTGGGCTACCAATCTTGCTTTATTCCTTATAATTATATCATTTTCATCCATTTTGTTTCTAAAGACCCATCTAGTTCCAATAACACTTTGATTTTGAGGTCTTGGCACTAATTCTCATACTTCACTTCTTTCAAATTGGTTTAACTCTTCTTGCATGACAATCATCCAATTTTCATCAACTAGAGCATCTTTTATATTTTTAGGTTCAATTTGAGAGATAAAAGTAAGATTATTGCAAATATTTCTAAGAGATGATCTAGTTCTTACCCCACTAGATGGATTACCTATAATGTGATATTGTGGGTGGTTGATGACAAACTTCCAATCTTTAGGGAGGTCTTGGCTTGATTCACCTTGCACTTGTTGAGGAGGAGGTAGTGTCAAAGGTGATTCTTCTTTCTTGGGATCCTCTACAACTTCTTCTTGTTGCCTTCTATCTTCAATTTGTAATTTTCCCATGGAGGTCTCCAAGCCTAAATCATCATCAAAGCTCTCTCTTTCTTTGAGAGAATTGTTAGATTCATCAAAGATAACATGGATGGACTCCTCAACAACCATGGTTCTTTTGTTAAAAACTCTAAAGGCTTTACTTGAAGTTGAGTAACCAAGAAAAATTCCAACATCCGATTTTACATCAAATTTTCCAAGATTGTCTTTGGTGTTTAAAATAAAGCATTTGCACCCAAAGACTTTGAAATATCTAATGTTGGGTTTCTTGTTTTTTCAAAGCTTAGAGGGAGTTTTCTTAAGAATAAGCCTTAATAAAATTCTATTTAAAACATAACAAGAAGTGTTAACCGTTTCGGCCCAAAAGTATTTTGGTAAATTGTTTTCATTTAGCATGGTTCTAGCCATTTCTTGAAGAGTTATATTTTTCCTTTCAACTACCCAATTTTGTTGAGGAGTTCTAGGAGCCGAAAAGTTGTGGTTAATACCATGCTTATTGCAATAGTCTTCAAAATCAATATTTTCAAATTCTTTCCTATGATCACTTCTTATACAAGTAATTGAAAAACCTTTTTCATTTTGAACCTTGTTGCAAAGCTTTGAAAACTCATAAAAGGTTTCATTTTTTTGACTTAAAAATAAGACCCAAGTCTATCTAGAGAAGTCATCCACAATAATAAAAGTATAAGATTTTCCTCCAAGGCTTGGTGTCCTAGAAGGACCAAATAAATCCATATGCAACAATTCAAGAGGCCTAGTTGTTGAAATGAAATTTTTGTTTTTAAAAGAGTTTTTGATTTGCTTTCCCATTTGACAAGCTTTACAAACTTTATCTTTTTGAAAATTTATTTTGGAAAGGCCTCTAACAAGTTCATCTTTGTTGAGTTGGGAAATGAGGTCCATGTTAGCATGTCCCAACCTCCTATGCCACAACCAACTTTGATCATGCATGCTTGAAAAGCATCTATCATGACCATCATATTTTGAAATATTTATTGCATAAACATTGTCACATCTATGGCCCATGAAGATGGTTTTATCATTTTGAATATCTTTGATGATGCAATGAGATGCTTCAAAAATCACTTTAAAACCTTTGTCACAAAGTTGACTTATGCTCAAAAGATTATGTTTTAAACCATCCACTAATAAAACACTTTCAATAAGAGAGGATGTGCCATTACCAATGTTGCCTTGACCAATGATCCTTCCTTTGAATTGTCTCCAAAGGTAACGTATCCTCCACTTTCTCTTTGTAAGGAAAGCAAACTTGGATTCATCCCCGATCATATGTCTTGAGCATCCACTATCCAAGAACCACTTATCCTTCTTTGATTCCTACAAAATAAAATTTAAGTTGATTTAGGTACCCATATCTTTTTGGGTCCTTGAGGGTTAGTGACCTTGGATTTCTCAACCCATAACTTTTTAGCTTTAGCATTTGAATTCTTTTGAGAACCATTTCTTAAGGGATATGTACTACTAATGTGCCCTCCTCTTCCACAAAAGTGGCAACTGGTGGAAAGGACTTGCACTTACGGATTCTTTTACAAAGTAGTTTTTAAAATACTTTTGATTTTTTGATGATTTGAATCCTAGCCCTTGTTTGTCAAAGACACATTTTTGGCTAGCTAAGATCATTTCAAAAGATTTTTGTCCACAAGAGAAAATTGAAAGAGAGGAGGTTAGCCATTCATTTTTCATTTTCAAAATCTCATTTTCACTTCTCAAAATCTCATTTTCTTTTTCAAGATGAGTTTTAGATATTTCAACAATTGAAATTTTTTCTTTCACTTCTTCAAGTTCCTTTTCAAGTTCTTGAATTTTCTTTTTAAGAGAATTATTTTTCAAACTAAGTTTTTCAAAATCCTCATATAATTATTCAAAAACATCATGCATATCTTTACCACTAAAGTTAGAGTTTACCTCATCAAGATCATCTATTGCCATGAAGCACATGTTTGCCACTTCCTTATCCTTTTATTCTTCGGATGATTCTTCACTTTCACTCCAAGTGGCCATCATTGCCTTCTTCATTCTTCTCTTGGCTTCACTCTTGTAGAGAGGACAATCATATATAATGTGTCCCGGTTTTTTGCACTTGAAGCATGTCAAATCTCTTTTCTCTTCCCATTTCTCCTTGTCACCATGGGATGAAGATTCCTTTTTAGAAGGATCCCTTCTAGAGGTGAATTTCCTTTCCTCTAAACCTTTCACCTCTCATGTATTTGTTGAACTTTCTTGTGATGAGGGCTAAATCATCATCTTCATCACTTGGCTTTTCTTCTTCAACATCTTCTTCTTCCTTGGTTGTAACTTTGAGGGCTATGCTTTTCTTCTTTTTGCCTTCTTCTTGTAGCTTATTTGTCAAATTGATCTCATATGTCATTAATGACCCTATGAGCTCTTCCATAGGTAGCTTAGTCAAGTCTTTTGCTTCTTGAATTGCGGTGACCTTGGTATGCCACTTTGATGGGAGAGACCTCAATATCTTCATCACCTTCTCGGATTCCTTGTAGGTTTTTCCCAAAGCTTCAAGACCATTGACAATATCACTGAACTTAGTAATCATCTCAACAATAGTCTCAGTTTCTTTCATTGAAAACAATTCATAGTTATGAACAAGTAAATTGATTTTTGACTCTTTCACTTAATTAGTTCCTTCATGAGTTATTTCAAGCAACCTCCAAATTTTTTTAGTTGATTTGCATTGACATATTCTATTATATTCATTTCTATCCATAGCACATTGCAAAGTAAAAATGGCTTTAGCATTTAATTGAAAGTTTCTTCTATCAAGCTCATTCCATTCTTGCTTGGGTTTTGGAACCAAAACTCCATCAACTAGTTTAGTAGGAAAAGTTGGGGCATATTCAATGACATCCCATACATCTAAATCAGTAGATTGCAAATACCAAGTCATTCTAGTTTTCCAATAGGGATAGTCGGTTCTCGTAAAGAATGAAGCTCTATGTTTTGAAAAAATTTTAGTTGGGGATGAGCTTGATAGAATAACCATTTCCTCTTAGACGATTAAGTCTTTTAAACCACAAGAGGTCTAGCTCTGATACCAATTGAGAAAACAAAGGCTATGCTTAGTTAAGAAAAACACCCAAAAGGAGGGGTGAGTTGGGTTTTTAAAATCTTTTCAATCACAACAAATTCAAACACAATATAAGCAAAGTAAAGAGATAAAGTTTAGAGAATTCAAACTCGGGTTCATAGTGGTTCGGAACTTTCTTGCCTACGTCCACTCTTCTCAACCTCCTAACCGAGTGAGGGTTCCACTAACTTGAAGCTTCAACCAAGCTTCCAATCTTCTTACACTTGGATTCCGGCTCTAGTGGGCTCTTACACAACCTCTTCAAGATTCAACCCTCTTGAAAGCTTTAACACTCAGATTTTTACAAGATATAATCCCTCAACCTAGCTTAAGGATAGCTCAAATACAAGACAAAGCTAGGATGACACACAAGAGTGCACTAAAGGATATGCAAGTGGTGATTTAATGCACTATGAAAGAAATGAGAGCTTTTTGATCAAGAACAGGTAGGTAGGCTATTGAATACAAGTGTTCTCTTATCAATAAATGAAGTAGAGCTCTCAATTTATAGGTTTCTAAGCTTGGGAGTCAAAAATAGCAAAAGGTAACCTCGTCCGGTCGAGCTAAGGGTTGATCGGTTCACTAGCCGTTGGAGCATTTAATGCATGCCAAGTTACCGTTGCCTCAACCTGACCTCGACCGGTAAGAGAATCACCTTGACCGGGAAGAGAAGGCCATTGGGAGAGAGAGAAGGTTTTGGTGCATCCTTGATCGGTCCTTGACCGAACAAAGTCAACCGATCGACCGGTTACTCAACCGGTTGAGCCGGTTGGCCATAGCCTCGACCGGTTAAGCCTTTTTGGCCACAAAAACCTATTTTTTTTATTCCTTTCTTTTCTAACACTTAGGCAAGGTCTTTAGGAAAATTATTAAGCCAATTATAAAACATTTTGCCTAAGGTACATTAGTTAAAAACTCGGGTTTGAATGAAATCGATGTTTTAAAGAATAAACCAAGTTTTCTAAGATGCATGAAACGTGTGAAAATCCTAAGTGCACTCATACATTCATCTTACATTAATTTCCTATGATCACAAGTCTTCCAAGCGTCTCGATCTTGTATCCATTTGGTCATTTGATGAATTTTTGAGTTTATACCTGAGATTCTTAATCATTAAACCAATTAGTCACTTAACCATGGTTTGTTATCATCAAAACCCGATTAGGAGAACCCTTGGGCTAACAAAATCAAATATGAGAAAATTATTTTTAAAAATATTTATTTTTCTTGAGTATTTTCAAAGAATCAAACATAATTGAAGTGTAATTCAATCACATCATTTGTTCTTCCATGAAGAAAAAATAATGGAGCTTTCATTGACAATGTTACTTAAATGTCAAAAGTCAAAGCTCCATATTATTAAATCATAATAGTTTATTTATCATTATATCAAATCGCATTACATAAAAAACATGGAGGAATTCAAGAGCATACATTTAATGTGTTTTAGGATTAAAAATAAGAAGGAAACATAAATATACTAATATTTAATTGAAAACTTATGTATTTTTAAATTGGATCTCTATTATTACCATAAATCGTAAGTTGTATATAAGTTCATTCTCATTTAAAGCAAATTACCTTAAATAGTATTACCATGATGTTTAGTGATTTTAGTCCTTCTAGAACTAAAATGTATACAATTATGAGTTGACATTTTCAAAATGATTGTAAACAACTCAAAAAAATTCTAAACAAAATGCAATCTTGAAAAATGAGAAAAATTCTTATAGAACAAATACTTAGATGCTAAGAACTATGCTAGGAAATGATAAACTATAATAATTAAGCCTTATAATCAAATAGGCATAGTTTTGAGATCTTGTTTTCAAAGTTGTAGGTATTTAATCATGGCTACCATGTTGTCGATAAGGAAACTATGATATAGTCCAAATAATGGAGACAATAGTATAGAGATGGGTCACATTATTTTTATATTGGTGACCTCTCTCTTGGGATTTTAAAAGAAAAGAACAATAATTTTAAAAAATATCTTGTAAAATATGATAACTAGGAGTTGCCTTAAAATATTATTTAAATTGAAGTTGTTTTTCGAAAACAATCAATGGTGATGGTTGCATGGACCATCATTAAGATCCTGATGTATAACTTACCACCCGACTAACTTTGAAGTATTTTCGAGGAAGTGTTTTTATAATAATTTTTTATCAAATGTTTCTTAGAAAACACTATAATTATTTTTTTTAAATGTTTTTAAAATTTTATTAAATATTTATTTAAATAAAACACTTTTTATTGTAAAAGTGATAGTTAAAAAGACTATTTTACTCTAATTATATTCACTCAAATCAAATTTTATTGATAGACAAAAATTTAGCATATCCACCATATTCTATTGAATCCACTGCAATCAAATGATAATTTACTTTTAATTATGTCATTTTTAGTTAAGTGTGAGCATCTATAAATAAATGGTTATGTAATATTTGAATAAAAAAGAGAGTGGTAGAATACAATAAAATTTTAATTCTTCCAAATTTTTATCTTCTTTAATAATTGTTTGTGTTTAACTCCTTTCAACCCAATTACTCCAACATTACCAAGTCATCAAAATTTGGAACTTGCATTCATCATGCAAGAAGTGTAGAACCAATTTTAAGAGGCTTTTGAGGCTTATGCCTCTAAAGCCTTACCTCAAGGCACAACCATGAAGCGGAAATGAATTGTTGTTTGACAAATCATAATGAAGTGAATTACGATTATAATGAAGAGATTAATTTGAAAGAATTCAAGATGCCATCAATGGAGTAGAAAGATTTATTGATATCTTTGTTGTGAAAACCCTTGGATCATAGGTGTATGCTCTCTAACAACCTAGGATTATTGGGTTTAATTATAACAGAATATAATAGTAAGTCTAGGTGCTGATAAAAATTTTTACCTTCGATATGAATGTTCCCATATCAAACTCTAGTTTATGAAGAGGATCTCAATCACCTCATCATCTTCACTAGATCATTCCTTTGAGTCTTGGCATTTGTGTAAAGTGGCTACGAACCTCTTGAGAGAGAAAGAGATGAAAGTTTTTTAGAAGACAATGGCTAATAGTGTCTAATCCTAAACCCTTAAGAGAATTTATATAAATTTTTTTGTGATTTGGATCTTTTGTACAAATTTTAATATACTCAAGTTATGTATAATATAAATGATATAGACATGAATGTAATTACAATAGACTAGTTTCAAATTTGATGGGCCACTTAAATATATGCTTACTTTCATTTCGATATATAAATTTCATATAAATAAGTAGAACTAATTAAATTTAGGCATGATAGAAAACTTTAACTAAATATAATTCAAGTCAACATATATACTATTTCAAACTCATGTCACTTATTTTAAATTTTTATAAAAAATTTAAATAATTTTATAAAAATATAAATTTTTAACTAATTTTAATTATATTTTATTTTACTTTATATTTTTCATAGTATAATTAAATATGAAAAATTATTTTTTATGATTTTTTTATTTTTTAAATATTTAATACTTTCCAGATGAAAATATAACCACAAGGAGGAAAAAATAAGAATAAAAAAATATTGAAATTAATTTTGTCACTATTTAATAATATTGAGATTCTCAGCTATAGTTATGAAAAAAATATTGAAGTTGCTTTTGCTCAAATATTTTGTTTGGGTTTCGTGTTTCAACTTCGATGAATGATGGCATCCATATGAATGGGGGAGGCTTTCAAAAAGTCTTTGTCCTTGTGCATGTAAGAGGCACCCATGTATTTTTTTTTTTTTTTTTTTTTTTTTTTTTTTTTTTTTTTTTTTTTTTTTTTTTTTTTTTTTCTTTTTTTTTTTTTTTTTTTTTTTTTTTTTTTTTTTGCCTTGTAAAGCCATTGTTGGATGCTTTTGTTCATAATCTTCTGTGTATACAAAACGGATTCCGCACTCCTCCACTTGAGCACCATAAAATGAAGCCTTGAAGTGTGTCCATTGATTGGTGTGATAACTTTTCTCAATAGCTAACTTGGGATAACATATCACCCACTGCATATGAAAAAAGCTTGCTTGTTCATCATATATAACACAGCGAGAATCAAGAGAGAAATAACCCACGTATCCTGATTGATTATTTCCTTCGATTGTCAATTCACAATAAAAGCTTGCTTGTTCATCTTCAAGGTCACTGTCATCCTCAGATATAAGACCTGATTCATACTGAGATTCATCCTCAGATTCACAGGCAGGTGCAACATAAACACAGCATAAAGCAAATCCCCACAAGTCATCATTTTCATACCAATTCGGAGGGAGCTCTATTGTTACTTCATCCCTTCCCATATTCCGATACGTTATCCACTCTAGAATTCCACTACTTCTAGGAATAACAATACCAATTCCATTGCCCGAGAAGGAAGAATAACGATTAATAACCTTGTGCACCTGCACAAAAGCACCATGTAAATCCAATGGGTACAAAAGAAAAAGGAACGTGGCATGAGAATCATACCTCAATTTCTGATTTGACCTCAATTTCTGATTTGAAGCAATTGACCATAGAATGAATAGGTAGAAGCGAGGGGCTTGATGAAATAAGATCCGAACAGTGCGCATCTAAAAATCGTAGACTTGATGGAAGCTCTGGAATTTGTTGAAGTTTCTTGCAGTGACTCAAGTCAAGGGCTTTTAGATTGGAAAGTCGACTGATGCCAGCAGGAATGCTACTAAAATGGTTCCAACCCAGATATAATACTTCCAAGGATGTTAAATGGCAAATATGATTGAGGATCTTTCCTTCCATTAGATTGCAGTCACGTAGAGACAATTTTTGCAGTGGAGATAGGTTCCAAATATCACTGGGGATTCCTTCTTCCGTTGGCTTGCATTTAGTAAGAGATAATTGTACCAATGAAGATAGATGGAAAATGTCATCGAGGATTCCTTCTACTACTCTAGGGAAGTTCCCTAGAGATAATATTTGCAATGAGGATAGGTGGAAACTGCCACTGAGGATGTCTTCTTTCATGTCATAAAAGTTTCTTACAGATAATTCTACCAGTGATGACAGGGGGCACCGTGGGTTTAATGCTTCTAATGAGGAACAGCAGTCATAGCAGGCATAGAATTCATCATCCCAGATTATTGCTGAATTTGAAATGTGACAGGTTAGAGGTGAAAATTGCCAGGGGCTTGAATCAACCCCTAGTTTCATCTCTAACATTTCCTCGATATTTGGACAATTTGTAACCTCCAAACTTTTGAGAGAGCTCAATTTGTAAATGCTCTCCGGAAGACTCTTAAGGTTTCTGCAATGTGAGAAATCTAACCATTCAAGAGCTTTTAGACTTCCAATATTGATATCTGGAAAGCCCTTCAGTTTTGAACAGTGTGTCAATGAAAGAGTTCGAAGAGAGCTCAAACAACCAATACTGTTTGGAAGACTCTCAAGGTTCTCACAAAATGACAAATCCAAAAATTCAAGAGCTTTTAGACTTCCAATATTGATATCTGCAAAGCCCTTCAATTCTGAACAAAGTTCCAACGAAAGAGTTCGAAGAGAGCTCAAACTACCAATACTGTCCGGAAGACTCAAAAGGTTTTTGCAATAACTTAAGTCCAACTCTTCAAGCCCATTTAGATGCCTAATTGATGATGGTAATTCCATTATACCTGTCTGACTTAAATTAAGCTTTCTTAGACTTCTCATTTCTTCCTTGATCTCCGGAAAACTTTTTAAGTTTGAACAGTCATCACAAGAGAGTGTTTGAAGGCATTCCAGCTTATGAAAGTTCCTTGGAAGACTTTCAAGTCTTGTGCACCCTATTATATTCAAGAAAACAATTAGTTCATGACTAATAATAACATTAAGCATGGATGAAACACTTAAGTAACCTTGTACAACCTTTTAGAGTTAGAGTCTCCAAATTTGGCATACTTGAGATGCTTGAAATATCAACTAGATGGTTGGAATAACTAAGATCAATGACTTTTAACTTTTTAGCAGGCTGTAATAGAAGAAAATTTGTTTCAATAAGTAAACTTCAAAAGACTTTAAAATTAGTCTACAACAAAAATATAACTAAATAATAGCAATACCATATTTCCTTCCCAAAGATGTTTTATCTTGCTGCCCCAAAGGTTGAGTTGAACAAGATTGTCTACTTGAAAATTTGATGGCAAAGATTCTAAAGGGTAGCAATCCCAATGAAAATATACTAAATCATGACAAGGCAATTCAAAGTCTTGGGAAAGCTGCACAATCTGATTGAATTCGACTTTGAGCAATCTAAGTCGATTCATCTTTCTGAAAGCTTCAGAAGTAAGTTGTATACATTTTCTTGTATCGCGAGACCGATTTATGAAAATCCCCTCAATGTTTTCTGTCCACTGAAAACAAGGATTGAGAATAAGCAGTATAAGATGCATAGGGATTCACTAAAATTATATAGATAAGATACTCAAACTATAATAACAATAAAAATAAATCTTCTTGAATCTTTTGTCTTTAGATCTCAAGTATATTCATGTATTTTTCTCTTACCTTATTTCAGGTAAATACACTTTCAATATCCTGTAATTCCCACAATGTGCTCCATTTTCCAGGATGTTCTGGATCAATTTGGCGAACAATTGCCCAACCCATTTCTTGTAACAAGTCATGCATCCTTATAGTGCCGTTTGTCATAGAGATAAGACACCTCTCATCAAGAACTCTTAGTCCAATCTTGGGATGGAATTTGCAACCTTCTAGTATTCTTGTAACAAATTTTTCATCCTCATCTTTGAAGAAGCATGCAATATCAAGAAACAACTTCTTACATTTATCATCTAGTCCATCATAACTTATCTGGAGTACCTTTTGAATATCCTCGAGAGGGTTTGTTTTGAGTTTATCTAATGTGCTTTCCCATTCACCCACATCCCTTTGAAAGAGAAAAGAACCCAAAACTACAAGAGCCAATGGAAGGCCTTTAGCATAATCCAATATACGATTAGAGAGGTCCACATAATTGTCCTTTGGAAGGCATTCCAACAAAAGAGTTCCTTAGCTTGCTCATGAGCCAATCCCTTAACCTCATATGATGAATACAAGTCATATGCACCTAGGCAACACTTATTTCTCGTGGTCACAATGATTATGCTTCCTTGATGATAACTTTTAGAATTAGGAGCTAAGAATTCTAATTGTTTTTCACAATCTACATCATCAAGAACAATAAGAACCTTTTTAGAGCAACACTTACTCTTTATCTTTTTAATTCCTTTAGTAATATTTGTTAACTCCAGATTTTTCTCCATTAGGATATCACAAAGAAGTTTTTTTTGTAATTGGAGCAAACCATTATCATCTTTAGATTTCTCTCTCACATTTTCAAGAAAGCTGTGACATTTAAATTGATCTAACATATCATTGTAAACAACTTTGGCGATGGTAGTTTTACCAATCCCACCAATCCCATAAATCCCAACCATGCTCACTTTATTTGATTGGGTGTTTATCAACAACTCCACTTCTTTCAAATTTTCATCCATTCCAACTATGTTCTCACCAACATGTACCAACTTAGGAATTAATATTCGAATCTCACCAATGATTTCTTCAATAAACTCTGACTCAGATATGTCCATTATAAAGTACAATAAAACATGTAGTGAGCTACAATCAATTGTCAAAGAAAACAAAGATGAAGTAAATGGAAATTATAGAATGATCTTTAGTTTCGTTCCATGCAATTAAATTAAGGTCAAATAGAATATAAATAAAAATGTGTTGAATTGCATGTTTAAATAAAATTTCATTATGTCATGTCAAGTATACATGCAATAAAATAATGTAAATATCTCAATCGCTTCTAAAGGCCCAAATTGAAGTTGACCTTTTTAAAGTATCATTACCCTTTATGATAAGAGATTTTATGATAGAGACAAAAACTAGTTTGGCTAGAAATCTACCAATTTGCCACCCAAGTTCCATAGACTAGCAATACTTTTATTAATTACAACACGACTTATGACCATCCTCTATGCTTATAGGACTTTCAACTATTTATTCCGTAAACAAGTAAATTCTCCGTTTTAGTTCTATTTATATTTGGGTTGCTAATAATTGCTACATAAGTTTCATATTTTGATGAAATTGCTTTTTTATTTTCCCAAATATAAATTACAATGACAAGGAAAGTTACACATGTTTGTTTGTTGTTCAAAAGTCTAGAAACAATTAGACTCATGGAAAAAGATTTTAAATTGATACTTCAAAAAAAAAAATGTTAGTATAGATATTGTTTTTAAAAATATAATTTTTTCTTTGGAATAGAAAATTGTTTTATAACTTAAATACATGTTTAATTTTTTTTTTTTTACTAAAAATTATTTTAAAAAATTTGTTCAATAAACAAGTTCATGCTTAAGAGCACATTTGAGATGTTTTCAAGATTTTTTTTTTTATAGGGTATCGTGATTAAGAATTGAAAATATAGATAATACTTAGAGAATTGTTATATTGCACATAAGTCTATAGTAACTTTATAGGTAATAAGTTAGAGAAGGTATTTTCCATATTTAAATTTTCAAACAAAATTTTATTCATTATTTTCAACATGGGGTTGAGGAAAACTATTTTTGGAACATTAGTTTCAAACAAACTCTAAGGTTACTTGCTTTTGTGTGTAATTGAGGCACAGAGGAATGTAGGATATACAAGAGAAAAAGAGAAAAAAAAACCAATTTTGATTACAATATATTAAGCCCATGCTTGCACATAATAGAATAGCAAGGGAATAAGTTTAACATTATTAGATGATTCAACGTGAAAAACAAGGTCTTAAGAAAAGATTAATTATCTTGACATCACGGGATAATTAGAATAAAAAAAGATACAAATATTATATTTAAAGTTAAATAAATTTGATAATCAACTTGCAAATATAGAGAAAGAAACAATATTAAGGAAAGAAGAAATGTAAACTCATGTAGTGCATAGAGAACATCTGAAAATTATTTTAGTAATAGAAAATTCCTCTAAAATTAAAAAAGGTAAAGGGTTTAATAACTAAGTTTTTTGGCCCATAAGATGGTGCAAATTTTTTTTCTTAATAATCATCCTAGATTACAAAGCATATAAATAAGCAATTTTAACAATTTATTTGATAGACTACCATTTTTTTTTATTGATAGAAATTATAGCTGAAATGGATTGATTAGAAAGGAAGAATATTTTGGAATTTTAAAGATTTTTGAACAATTCAAAACTTGGCATTTGGCGTAATTATTTTATTTTATCTTTTGACTGTTATTACCTGTTGGGCCGAAATGAGCCTCAAACAACTACTATAGATTTTCTAATATTATTCTAATGATAAACTATATATATATATATTTCTTTAATATTTTTTAATAATAAATTAAATATAAGAAAATCAATTTTTTTTAATCATTTTTAATTTTTTTATTTTTTTAACTCTTCTTATTACTTTCCAAGAAATCAAACATATTAATGCTACTTAAAAATGGATTTTGATTGATTAATGTAATCATAAATATTTTGTTTATTAACAAGAACGAAAATAAACTGACAGAAAATTGGAAATAGAAAAAGTGAAGTAGGGATTACTTATCATCCTTCAGATGAGATCCACTCAAATTACCGGCTTTCCATAAGGCAGTCCTCCACTTCTCTATCTTCTTCTTCTTCTCCTCGTCTGCATTGCTCTTGTGATTGTTAAATGCTTCTCCATAAATCCCAGTCTGTTTCCTGACTTCAGACGGCTCTACATGATAGAAAATAGGAAAAACCTTTTGTCCCTTTTCTTCCTTGCACTCCATGATCTTGACGAGTTCATCCAAGCACCACTTGGAATGAGCATAGGTTTTCGAGAAGACAATAAGGGCAATCCTTGATCCTTCAATAGCTTTTAGGAGCTCGGGTGCAATATCTTCTCCCCTTCGAAGTTCTTTATCATCTTTAAAGGTTTCAATGTTGGCATGATCCAAAGCCTTGTAGAGATGACTAGTAAAGTTGTTGCGGGTATCCTCGCCTCTGAAACTCAAGAACACATCGTACCTCCATTTAGAAGAAGAAGAAGAAGAGCAAAAGGGTCTCTTAGAATTGCTAGTGGAAGCCATGGTGGTGAGGATGTCCCGTTCTTCTCTCCCATTTATCCTTTGCTTAGCTGTAACCCTTTAGCATTGAGTAACAGTGGGGGTTCATAAAAGTCAAAGTCCTACCTCAATTATTAATTGCAATCATGAAGATTTTTCTAAGATGGTGTTTGTTTTTTTACTTAATTCTAAATAGAACCTTAATACTTAATAGTATTAAATATTAGGTTATTTGTTTTTGTAGTATTTTATTTCTATTAAGTATTAAAAAGTAAAAAAAACCATTGTGTTATTTTTTCTATTTAGAAAAAGCCACATATTTTAACTTTTTCTATTTAGTAAAAAGTTTATAATAAATCATGAAAAAGTAAAAAAACAAACAACCTAAATTCTAAAACTAAATGGTTTTTCAGCAAAAAGCCAAAAAAACAAACATCACCTAAGTCTTTTCTTTACACCTTACCATTTTCTTTTTTCTTTTTTGGGCATTCAATATCCAATACCTCAATTATTAACTACAATTGTGAAGCTTTTTCTGATTCTTTTTTTTACATCTTAACATTTTATTTTTTTTAATTTTTTTGGCATTTCAATTAACTTGTTCTTTATTTTGTAAATGTGTGAAAATATTAGAGCCGTCTTAACATATAAATCATTTTACCATCAACCTTTTTTATATTTTCTTGCCGGTTTTATTTTAAATATATACATAAATATTGACAATGAAAAAGAAGTATGATATATATATCATAGTTGATAACAAAGAAGTAAGAAATTTCTAGGAAGCTTCACGGGGGAGGGACATGACTTTTAAGACAACAAAATTAATATTTTTTTGTTGAGGATATGGGCTTGTTAGGAAGTCATTGATTCATGGGCTATTCTTTAATTTTAGTTTTCTTTCTATTCATTGGTTGATAATGGGGTTGGTTTAGTAGAGTTAAGAGTTAATGATTTTATTTTTTGATTTTTTTATAACTACCATTCATCTACTTTTTCTTCACATTTCAAGGAAGCTTCATCAAATGAGGGGCATGACTTTTAAGGCAACAAAATTAAAATCTTTTGTTGGTAATGACGTATGGGTTTGTTAGGAAGTCATTGATTTTTGGATTGTTCTTTAATTTTAATTATTTTCTTTTTATTCACTCGATGATAGTGGGATTAGTTTGATAGAGTCATGGTTTTATTTTTTTAATTTTCTTACCACTACCATTCCTCTTTTTTTCTTCAAATTTCTATGAAGGTTCGTGAAAGGATGGGCGTCACTTTTAAGGCAATAAAATTGAAATTTTTGTGGTGATATGGATTGGTTAGAAAGTCATTGATTCTTGGGCTATTCTTTAATTTTAATTATTTTCTTTTTATTCATCGGTTGATGGTGGGGTTGGTATGGTAGAGTCAAGAGTCAATGATTTTATTTTTTTATTTTCGTACAACTACCATTCATCTTTTTCTTCTTCACATTTCTCCGTAGGATAATTGTGTTTGAGGTTCATAATTTGGCCTACATTTGTGAAAAGATGCATAGTTCATGTTTAAGTACATGATAATATATGAACAAAAACACTCCTTACCTTTCACATATATCTATTTACATAATTTTTTCATTTTCATAATTTATTTTTTGTATTAAATCATTTGGAAATATTGTTTTTGTATAATTCGTAAATGTAATATACCATTTTTTTTTTTTACATTTTCAAATAGGATTTTTAAGATAGTTTTAAAAAATAATTCATAAACTAAAAATAATTGCAAATCTATCATAATTTTTGTCAAATAGAAAAAGGAAAAATAAAAGTTGTTATTTCCTTTTAAAATCGTCTTTTCAAAAAACGATTTATTTCATTTTTAAAAAATTTATAACAAAAAAATGGCCTTTTCAAGAGGCGATTTCTAAAATTTCTTTTAAAAAAATTTATAGGGGAGAAATCGTCTCTTTAAGACGCAATTTCTTAAATAAATAAAAAAAACACTTTAAAAATTGAAACTTATGACATTAAAAAGTGAAAAAAGATGAAAATTTGATATAACAAAAAAAAAATTATTTTCCTCAATTTTTTCTTAATAAAATAAGAACCTTTTCTTCTTATAATAAAAATGATTAATTATTTCTAATTCTAAGTGTATTAAATTATTTTTTAAAAAACATTTTATTATTTTTCAAATTACTTTAATTCTTTATTACTTATAATTACTAAATAAAATATTTTAATATACAAATGATTACTATTTCTTTTTAAATTGATTAATACTCAAAAAAAAAAAATTTATTCAAAATTAATTTATTGAATAATAAATTAATTTATTTTTCTATATTTTATTTCCTTTATAGTTAAATTTTAAATTAAAGAATAACATTTTTTATTTTAAAGTTTATTTTATAAAATTAATTTAAAAATTAAAGCAAAACAAAATTATTTATTTTGTAAATAATTATTTAATAAATTTTAAAAATAAATTAATAATAATTTTTTATAAACTCAATTTTTACATAAAATTGATAATAGTTTTTTTAATCAAATAAAAAGTAATAGATAAATATTATTTATATTAAAATAAAATAAATATAAAACTAAATTAGTTTTATTAGTTATAATTAATTGAATTAATTTAAATAAAAAGTAATAGATAAATATTATTTATATTAAAATAAAATAAATATAAAACTAAATTAGTTTTATTAGTTATAATTAATTGAATTAATTTAAATATAAAATTGAAGATAAAGAACAAAATATTTTTTAAATCAATATCTAACTTAATATAAAATAATATTTTTAAATATCAGATGTTAAACATAATTTATATTTTTATAAATATTATTGTTGATAAATATCTCAATAATTATAATTATTTTTATATATTAAATCTAGTAAATAAAATTAAATAATTTTATAATATATATAATTATATTATTAGTTAAAATATTATTAAAAAAGAGAAAATTGAAATACGAATTATTGAAAATCATCTCTTAAAGAGATGATTTTTTTATCTTTTTTTTTTTTTTTTTTAATTTTTGAAAATCGTCTCTTGAAAATATGATTTCTCTCATAATAGTATTTTTCAAAAATCGTAAATAAATGTTATAAATGATCTTTTGAAAATATGATTTTTTTGTTTTAATTTTTTTTTAAAATGAAGTAAATCGTTTTTTGAAGAGACAATTTTAAAAGAAAATAACAAGTTTCGGAATTATTTTTTAATTTTGCAACCACCGGGACAAATGGAGGGGTAGTTTGATTGAATATTGTTCCGTGTTAAATTTTTTATTTTATCTCCTTTGAATAAGACAAAGAACCATTGCTAAAATAATTCCTTGGATTAGGGGATTGTTAGTTTCCACGTTCATAATTTGTAATGGATTTAATGCTAAGCAACCAATAGAAAACATAGGCTTGAACTATTCTTCTCAAGCTATCAGTTTGAACTGGGAGGCTCTGGCTCGAAGTGTTGGATTGCTTTTCATTTTAGTTGTTTGATATTGCGATTGCATCATATTGATGGAGTTTGTCAAGATCATATTAAGCAGCTCAATTTTTAAATAAAAAGAGAAAAAATAACAAAATGCAGTCTTGAAAATGAGAAAAATTCTCATATAGAAAATGCTTAGATTCTAAGAATTGTGCCAGGAAATGAATAAAATAAAATAAGCTTGATCATTGAAGATGCATATTATTGAGATCTTGATGTCGACAAGGATGGCATGTCATATCAAAATAATGTGGGCAACAGTATAGAAACTAGTCACATCCAAACCTGTCTTGGAGAAGGAATAACCAATTTCAGCAAGAGAAACAATCAACTGGGCCAATGAACCAATATATATACAGCAAGGAAATCAGCTTGGAAATGCTCTAAGGAGCTCCTCAGATGATTTCAAACATCAACTTAGCATCATCAAGTTCAAATCTAGAAACTTTGATTCAGCATTTTTTGCAACAATAAGGGGAAAGATCAGAGTAGAAGATATTTAATTCTCAAATATCTCAAGCCATCTACAATATTCACATTACTTTGAGACAAATCTCAGCCAACTTGGCTCAAGAGAAAAGAGAGTTTTCATCTCAACCACAACAAAACAAAAAGAATGCTTGTGAGGTAGCAGAGTTGGGAACGACTGAAGAGGTCAAAGTTGTGATGACAGTGAGGAGTGGGGAGCATGAATCAAATATGGAGAAATCAAACGAATATTACCATGCTTTGCTATAAATCATGAACAAGTTAATTATTTATTTATTTATTTATTTATTTTTTTATTCAGAATGTTTAATATATATAATATAAACTAATATTATTATCATAGGAGAGTGGGCGCAGTGGTGGCCCATTTCTTTTATTCTTTTCTGGTTTCAAAGAATACCCATGTTCAATTCCAACCACTCAAACACACTCCATGAATATTGTGTAAAATATTTTCTAACTTGATATATTATTATAATATTATATTTCCTTATAAAATAAAATAAAAATTATTAAAAATATCTCTGTAAATATTCTAAATCATATAAAGAAAAGGTCACAAGATGGAAATAAATTTATGAAAACTATACAAGATGAATAGAGATATGAAAAAAAATGAGAGACATCTGGTAGAATGAGAGGACTTATGGTTCAAGGTGTAGATAAAGGAGTGGGGAAACATAAGATATTTTAAAAACTTAATAGTTGTATTTGATTTTTTTCCTTTATGATATTCTTTATGGTGTAGCAAAATGATCATTTTTTATCTATGAATGTAAGCATGGTTGATCAAACCATATTAAAGCCTCGTGTTCCTATATGTGAATTATTTTATCATTATGTTCTTAAACTAACATTTTTATATTGAAGTGTCCATTGATAAAACAAATTGGTCTCAACACCTAGGATGAAGATTTTTAGAAGAGCCAAAGAAAACAAAACACGTAAGAAGATGACAAAAGGAATTTTTGTTAAAGGTTAAGTCGATTGTTCTCTCATTGGGATTGATACAAAAAACATGTATTATAGAGAGATGGAAGATTAGTAGAATTTGATTTAAGGTAGAGATTATTGGAAAGTGTATTAAAAATTTCCTAACTTGATATGTTATATATGGTAATATTAGGCTTCTTTATTAAATAAGGAAACTTATTAGGAATAACTTTATAAATATTCTAGATCATGGTGGAAAAAAATACTGAGATGAAAATAAACTTAAATACTATACAAAATGAATAGAGATGTGAGAAAAAATGAAAGACACTCATTGGAGAGAGAGAGTTCATGATCCAGATTATAAATACGTACAAAGAGTGAATAAATATATGATAGTTTTAAAACTTAATAATTGTAATCAGTTTTTATTCTCTATGATATTCTTTATGGTATAGTAATTCTTTCTCATTTAAAGATATATGTAAAATTGACCAAACCGCGTTAAAAGATTGTGTCCTTTGTGTAAATTATTTTTTCTGTGTTCTTAAACTAACATATTTATGTTGAGCCTTCTGTTGGTAGTCAACAATTTCAAGAATTGGGTTAAAAGGTCCAACACTTGATGGATTGATGGTCCAACACTTGATGGATTGATGGTTCAACCAATTAGCATATTCGAGTAAATTTTAAAAATATTGGACATGATAATATGATACTACTCTTTCACCTACTCTCATGTCTACACCTGCATGCATAAAAACTTCTCGAGCGCATCACCCTCATGTAAGCTCCTTTCATGTGCCAGGTCATCTATATATGGTATCATTTAACGAAGAGTTTATTTAACCATTCACATGTAAGGTGGATGGGAGTGGTCACATACAATATTTAATGGAGAGTTAGGGTATTAGTAGTTACACGTAGGATTAATTACTTTTTATTTATCTCAATAAGAACTCGGCGTATAGATATTTGATATAAAGTGTGTTTGATAGTGATTTTAAAAAGTGTTTTTAATTTTTCTAATACTTAAAAGATAAAAATTTTTAAATATTAAAAAATTCAGAAACATTTTTTAAAATTACTATCAAACGCATCCTTACTCAAATGCATATAACTACTTAAAAAATCCTTGTAGGACACAAGATATCATTTAGCTAACCTATAATGCATATGAGAAACTTGGCGTAACAAACTTCAAAGGTAACTAATGTAACACTTTAGAACATAATTAAAAAAGAAATAAAACACTAAAATTTTTGTTGAGTAGAGAGTTTGTTTGAGTATTTACATGCAAGGTAGCTAGAATAGTCACATGCAGGATGTCATGGAAAATTTATTTGAGCGTTGGCATGCAAGGCGGGTAGGTGTGGTCACATGCAGTATTAATTTCTTTCTATTCATATTAATAGGAACTTTAGACTACATATATAACTCATACAATTAATCAGTCGAGGCACATATAACTACTTGGAAATTCTTACCACATCAAAATACATACACATAATTATCCTCTCCATTATATATGGTTTTAGTTGGTGGCTTCTAAAATGCCGATATTTTTCCAAAATTTCGTCCATTTTTGGCGAAATTTTAGTGCATGCACGCTCAAGTAAACTGTACATTAAATCATGCACGTGCCTACCCCACCCACCTTCCATGTGATTGCTTAAATAAACTCTCCAATTCAAAAGACAAGTTCAATATAAAAATACGGAACTCGAATTTTAAAAAACAAGTTTAATAAACTTCTTTCTTTAAAAGATAAATTTAATGTAAAAAGACTAAATTCATATTTTAAAAATGAGTTATACCACGATGAAAAAACATGTTAATTATATCAAACTTGTCTATTGTAAATACAAGTTCAATGCAAAAATACTGAATTCAAATTTTAAAAAACAAGTTCAATAAACTTCTTTTCTTTAAAAGATAAATTTAATGTAAAAAGATTCGATTCATATTTTCAAAGATGGATTGCAAAAAAAGATATGTTAATTATACTAAACCTGTCTTTTGTAAAGACAAGTTCAATGTAAAAATACCGAATTCAAATTTTAAAAAGCCAGTTCAATAAACTCCTTTTTTTAAAAGATAAATTTAATGTAAAAAGACTAAATTCGTATTTTCAAAAATGAGTTACACCACAATGAAAAGATGTGTTAATCATACTAAACCCTTTTTTTTTTGTAAAGACAAGTTCAATGTAAAAATATCGAATTCAAATTTTTAAAAACTAGTTCAATAAACTCCTTTTTTTAAAAGATAAATTTAATGTAAAAAGACTAAATTTGTATTTTCAAAAATGAGTTACACCACAATGAAAAGACATGTTAATCGTACTAAACCCTTTTTTTGTAAAGACAAGTTCAATGTAAAAATATCGAATTCAAATTTAAAAAAATCAGTTCTATAAACTCCTTTTTTTAAAAGATAAATTTAATGTAAAAAGACTAAATTCATATTTTCAAAAATGAGTTATACCACAATGAAAAGACATGTTAATCATATTAAACCCATTTTTTGTAATGACAAGTTCAATTACACCACAATGAAAAGACATGTTAATCATACTAAACCCTTTTTTTTGTAAAGACAAGTTCAATGTAAAAATACCGAATTCAAATTTTCAAAAATAAATTCAATAAACTCTTTTTTAAAAAAGATAAATTTAATGTAAAAAGATTAAATTCATATTTTCAAAAATGAGTTACACCACAATAAAAAGACATGTCAATTATACTAAACCTATTTTTTTGTAAAGACAAGTTCAATGTAAAAATACTGAAATCAAATTTTCAAAAACAAGTTCAATGAACTCTTTTTAAAAGGTAAATTTAATGTAAAAAGACAAAATTCGTATTTTCAAAAAATGAGTTACACCACAATGAGCTATTCTTACATGGAATTTGTCCATTTAAAATGCGAATACCATGTTATTCCACTTGCCATAAACCGCTAAATACTTTGAGGAGAACGAGATTTTTTTTCTTTTCTCAAACTTCTATACTTGTGCAAAAATGCCCTAATTCAAGGCAAAGAAGTGCTAACCCAGAGAGAAGGTACAGAAAACTTGCCAGTGCTGGCACAGTCATCAGTAGAAATATGATCAGGACATGATGCATCAACCATTTTAGTGGTTAAGTTTTCAGTGTTTGTCTTTCTTTACTGATGTTTTTGTGGACAGTCAAGTAAAACCAGAATAATTAAGAACTAGCTACTCCACTAGCCCTGCATTGAATTCCGTGGTCTAATTACAACCTGAAGTATACGTATTTCCTTGCTGCCTAGAAAGTTGGTGGGGATAATTACGAACTAGCTACTCCATCTGCCCTGCATTTAGTTCCATGGTCCAATTACTAAATGAAGTAGACGCGTTCGCTTGCTGCCTAGAAAGTTAGTGGGTATGTATCATCCCCTGTATATATATAAATATATAGGATCAGTGCTTTGTCCCTACCTATGAATAAGCTTCCTTCGAATAATTTAGTCAAAACTTGAGTGTTTTAATATTAAGCATGCATATTATCTTATAAAATGCCTTAATATGTGTTTTGCAGTATATATTTTGATTCAAATTATTTTTAATGAAAGTGTTTTTTTAAAAGCGTTTTTAAAAGAATTACTTATATAAAGAGTGTGTTTAACAGTGATTTTAGAAAGTATTCTAACCTCTTTAATATTTAAAAGATAAAAATTTTCAAGTATTAAAAAGATAAAAATATTTTATAAAATTATTACCAAACACATTCATAGTGTTTCTTCAAAAATCATTACAAGTGATTTTTTAATATTATAAATGATTTTTCAGATCTTTAAAAATATATTTTAAATTTTATCAAATGCTTATTTTTATTTAAAAAAATACTTTTTAGTTTAAAAACATTTTTTTAAAATCATTATCAGATTCTTAGTTTGAAGGTGACAGTTGAAAAATGAGAGAAAAATTAGAGCACCAAAAAAGAGAAGAAAAAGGTTGGAATGCAGACTGTAATGTGATCTTAGTAGAAGGGAAGTTCAGTAAAGGTACTGAGCCAAGCATGCAACTTCCATCTCAAAGTCCTTCACTTGCCTATATAAATTCCCAAATTAGTTTGGGATTTTCTATTTCCATCCTCTCCTTGTCCTCATTGTTATCATCGAGTAAAAGACATGGATCTCTTCTTCTCATATCTACTCTACCTTATAGTACTCTCCACTATATCTCTTGGCATAATCTTCCTTGCTTATCACCACAAATCTTCCAATTCAAAGCTTCCCCCTGGTAGAAAAGGCTGGCCCATCATCGGGGAAACAATGCAGTTTGCCTTAGCAGCTCAAAGGGGAAATCCAGAGAGGTTCATAAATGATAGAATGAACAAGTACTCCCCTGAAGTATTCCGGACCTCCTTGATGGAAGAGAACATGGCTGTGATGTGTGGTGCACCAGGGAACAAGTTTCTCTTCTCCAATGAGAATAAGCTTGTCACCTCGTGGTGGCACCGCTCCATGAAGAAGATTTTGTACTTCCCCTCGCTTTTTGATAACCCTGCAACACAAGATCAAATCAAAACTCCTAGCTTTCTTCCAGAATTTCTCAAGCCAGAAGCTCTGAAACACTATGTAGCCATCATGGATTTGATGGCAGGTATGCACATAGATATGGATTGGGCTCCTTATAAAGACGTGAAGGTTTTTCCACTCGCAAAGAAGTATGCCTTCGCATTATCTTGCCGGTTGTTTATGAAGGTTGATGATCCTCAGTGTGTTGCCAGAATTTCTCATCCTTTCGAACTTATTATGGCTGGGTTCCTTTCTGTGCCTTTAGATATTCCTGGTACAGCATTCAACCGGGCTATCAAAGCACGCAACATTGTCCACAAAGAGCTTCTAGCAATCATCAACAAGAGGAAAATGGAATTAGCACAGAAAGGAAACTCAGCAGCCAGAGACTTTCTGTCCCACATGCTTTTAGAAGCAAATAAGAATGGTGAGATTATGAGTGAAACGGAGATCAGTACTCACCTTATTTGTCTACTGCTGGCAACCCATGACAGCACAAGTGCGGTTATCACATTTGTTCTCAAGTATCTGGCAGAGTTTCCCAGTATCTATAATGAAGTCTTAAAAGGTAATCCCAGGCAAAGTATCTTTGCCTCCTCTCCATGGAATCTCTTTCAATCATGCATGCATGCATGGCTTTAACAAGTAATCTGTCGAGTCCATAATCCCATTTTGAAAATTCTCCACAAGTAATCCAAGCTAGGATCTATCAAATGGTGTTGATGATGTAGATAGAGTTTATTTCATGTAGTTTATGTTCAGTGGCATTAGATTGCCTAATAGCTACGGATTGTGACGTTACCTAATTTAAGATTTGACTTCTTTGATCAAATAGAACAAATGGAGATCGCAAAGAGCAAGGGCCCAGAAGAATATCTGAACTGGGATGACATTCAAAAGATGAGATATTCTTGGAATGTGGCAAATGAAACAATGAGGCTAACGCCACCTGTTCAAGGAGCCTTTAGGGAAGTCATTAAAAACTTCACTTACGCAGGTTTTACTAGTCCAAAGGGATGGAAGGTAGGTACATTAATTTGCCATAAATATGCTTCCATTAAAGAAAGTTCTGTGTTATATAGTCATGAATTTCTGCAAATTTTTGTCTTGTAGACACATTGGAACGTGAATACAACACACAGAAATCCCAAATGCTTTCCAGATCCTGAGAAATTTGATCCCTCAAGATTTGAAGGAAGAGGACCTGAACCATTCACTTTTGTACCCTTTGGGGGAGGACCTCGGATGTGCCCGGGAAGGGAATATGCTCGAGCTCAAGTACTTGTTTTTATACATAATATTGTGACGAAATTCAAATGGGAGAGAGTAGATCCAAACGAAAAGATTTCTTATAATCCATCTCCCATTCCAGCAAAGGGCTTCCCTATTTGCCTCCAGCCTCCAGAAAATATATATTGATTTAGGACTTGATAACGGAACTAGGTAAGAATTAAGCTATATTTGTGGTGCATTTTAATGTTTCAATAATATGGCTCCCAATATTGATTTCATGTCTGACTGGGGCTTGTTTGGTCCTATTCTCACTCAAAACGAATAGTTAATGTGACAGAAAAAATCTATGTTCCAAATTGTTGTTGATGTTATTGATTTTGTTGGCTACATCATGAGGGATCATGAGGATCCTTGGCTAAATTGTAGATGACGTAAAATCTCTTTAAATTGTTGTTGATGTTATTGATTTTGTTGGCTTCCAATTGGTCAATTAACTAGCTCATATTGGATATCAAGCTATTGTTGTTGAGTCTCCATGCTCCAACTCTACCTCATGTTGGAAAGATGATGGTGATCTAGAAAACTCAAATGGTTTATGGCCAAAAACCAAGGCCCCTTATATGTTTTGATCTTTGCCTCAAAATTTTTCTTACAAATTTCCACCTTAGTCATTACCATACTCCCTCTGCTACCGGCTTGTATTGGAGCTCTAACATCTTCTCCAATGAATGCAAAAAAAATCAAAATAAAACAAAAATGAAAAGGAATAAATTTTTTTTGATATAATCTCCCATATTTTTTACATATTCTTAAAATTATCTGTTGTATAATCAATTCAACATTGAAATTTCAAATTAGTCAATCAAATTAAATTCTAGTGCAAGGATACTTCTACATGCTTAAGTTTGTCATCACATAATAAATAATATTAAATTTCAAACAAGAATTTAGTATTCATATGCTAACATATTATTACCTTGACCTACAACCACTCATAACCTAGGGATGGCAATGGGGCGAGTTTTTCTGGTACCCGCCCCACCTTGTCTCTAATGGGACGAGTTTGAATTTTAACTAAATGAGTTTGGAATGGGTTTGAAAATTTTTTTAATACTCGGGTTGGGTTTGGGTATTGCCTTATCTTGCCTCGTCCCACCTCGATTATATATAAAATTAATTAATTTTTAAAATTAAATTAAATTAATTTTTGTTTTAATATTTTTAATATATAGATAATAATAAAATATTTTTTTAATAAAATAAGTTAGAAAAAATATAATAATTTAATTATTTATAAATATATTTATTTTAATGTAAATAAAAAATATAAAAGTAATTTAAAATTTTTTTTAAAAAAAAAAAGTTAAAAGGGGCGGGGTGGGACGGGACGGGTATGAGAATTTCTCATACTGGCTGCCTCGCCCCGTCCCGTTTAATTTTTTAAATGAGACAGAGATGAGAATTATTTTGAATAAACGGGGTGGGGTTGGGATAGGGTCAACTCGTCTCGAACCCGCCTCGTTGCCATCCTTATAATATAATCCTGAACTTAAGTTCAAATAAAAGAGGTATTCACAACTAGCAACTTCATAAATTAAGATTCTTACTAAATTTTAACATAATCCCTTCTACTTTTTGCTATTTCCAAAATTTTAGTAGCTATATACTTCATTTTCATTACACAATAAATATTATTTAAGTTTAAAAAAATTTAGTTATATACTAAAATGGTACCATTTCAAAAACACTCAAAATCCCAACTTAATTTAAGCAAGAAAATTTTAAATAAGTTACTCAGTTCATTAGATTGAATTAACTTTAAGATGATCATCGGCTACAATATTTTATGTACTTTAATGTAGTGAAATCCATAAACCATCAATTTCAAATAGTAAATCACAAAACTCATACTTAGCATCTTGTACATATCCCATCACCTACCATTATATTCTTCAAGTTGTCACGAATTTTAATATTAATAAAAGGAAAATAAATTCTGTCCAATCTTCTTAATATATATTATGATCATAACTTAATCATTAATTATTCAATTCCCTTGTTAAATTTATACTTCAACCCTCATATTTAGATTCATAATCAACAAAAAATTTAAAGAAATTTATCAAATCCTAGATATGCATAAACATGACCAAAGACTCCACCACCTACTATTATGCATTCGATTAGACTTATGAGTTAATTACTTGTTTTTCTTAATATTAGTTGTGATCAAATCACTAAACCTCTAGGGTTTGGAATAATCATTATGGCTATGTTTAGTTTCTGAAACAATGACATGCACATGTTGTCTCTTGGTGTTTGGACATCTTGTAGACACCAAAATTAGGTCCAAATGGCCATTAAATTGATCAAATAGAATAAAGTAACATATTCTCTTTTTGAAAAAATATCACAAAGGGTCTTCAATCAAGGAGCCAAATTAGGATATTAAAATCTGAGGGGCGGGATCAAGTCCCTCAATTCACCTCTGAATACAGATATTATCCTTCAATGCCCGTTTGGTGAGGGGACCCAAAAGAAAAGAACAGTTTCTAATACAACCAAAAACTCTTAAAGCATTCTTTTCTTAAGTTCAACGCAAATTAAGAAAGGGACAACTTCTAGAAGGAAACTGCTTAGTTCATTGAAACAATAAAAAAATTTCTTCATAAGTTTAATAAGAATAAGTCTTTTGGCCCTCATTTAAACTCCCTCTAAAACAGAGCAAGGAAATCCCTCATAAACTTGTGGAGGAATACCATACACTACACTCTTGCTCTTCATCCACCTTGAACAAGGTTACTAAAAAATAAGTCACCTCCCCTCGAGTAAACTTTTGATTCCATTGCCATTGGATTGAAATCAAGAGAGATTTATACTACAACAAATGGTTATAAGAATGCATGATTTGTTGGGGCTTGTAAAAAGGGGCATTATTTTTATTATAAGAAGGCGTCATCTTTTCTCATTTTTATTATAAATAGTGAAGGATCAAACGAAAAATATTCTTCCTGTGAATCATAAAAGATGGCACGTTCTTTTGTTGATTGTTGGAATTAATACAATTAATTTTTTTTTTTTTTTGCTATTTTAGTTGTTCACTTTATTTTGCAGGAACTGAAATTTATGCATACAGCCATCTTATTGAAACATTCAAATGCAGCACAAATATAGCTTCTTAAGTAACCAAATCTTAAATAGATCCATTTTGTAGAGGCTGGAGGCGAATTGGGAAGCCCTTGGATGGAATGGGTGATGGATTATATGCAACCTTTTCACTGGGATCTACTTTCTCCCATTTGAATCTTGTCACCACATTATGTATGAATGCAAGTACTTGAGCTCGAGCATATTCCCTTCCGGGGCACATCCGAGGCCCTCCCCCAAAAGGCACAAAAGTGAATGGTTGAGGCCCTTTTCCTTCAAACCTCGAGGGATCGAACTTCTCGGGGTCGGGAAAATACTTGGGATCTCTATGTGTTGTATTTACATTCCAATGCATCTGCAGGACAAAATTTTTCAGTAAGTTTCATGACTATATAACACAATTTGATTTTACAAAACAACATTTCATGGCATACCTTCCATCCCTTTGGAATTGTAAAACCTGCATAAGTGAAGTCAGTGATGGCTTCCCTAAAAGTTCCTTGCACAGGTGGGGTTAGCCTCATTGTTTCATTTGCCACATTCCAAGTATATTTCATCTTTTGATCAACGAATCCATTCACCTACCCCATGATCAAGGCCAAGACAAAGGAAAAGACAAACACTTCAAAAATTGATAAATGACAAAGAGTAGGTAGTTTGTTGCTTAGGGATGATGATAAAGATGTTAATATATAATGAGTTAGTATACACTTCAATAAGATATAAGTTATGGGAAAATATTCAACTGCTTTTGTTTTGTTTGTTAAAAAATAGCAATAGTTAGTAAGAGCCGATTTAACAATGTTTTAAACAATACTTCTTGTATGAAAAGCCTCAATGTTTTAAATAATACTTCTTGCATGAAAAGCCTTTTTATAGGTGTTAAAAAAATTGTAGAAAGCACTTTTAAAAAGTTGAAAAAATTACTTGAAATGTTTGTTATACAATGATTCTTCTTTAAAAAAAACATTTTTACTAAAAACAATTTGAATAGAAACACCACCAAAGTCAATCTAAATGTATGCATGTAAGCTTGAAATGGATTGGAGAGAAAGGAGACAAAGCTGGTTTACCTTTTAAGACTTTGCTATAGACATCAGGGAACTCGGCCAGGTACTTGAGGATGAATGTGATGACAGAACTTGTGGTGTGATGGGTAGCAAGAAGCAGGCAAATAACATGAGTACTGATCTCCATTTCACTCTTAACATTACCATTTTCATCTGACGCAAAGAGCATGTGAGACAATAGGTCTCTAGTAGCAGAGTCTCCCTTCTGCTCTAACTCCATTTTTCGCTTTCTGATGATTGCTAGAAGCTCATTGTGAATGAATTTGCTGGCTTTGAGAGCACGGTTGAATGTCGTCCCAGGAATATCTATAGGCACAGAAAGGAACCCTTCTGTCAAAAGCTGGAAGGGATGAGAAATCATCTCAACATACTCAGGATCTACAATGCTCATAAACAGCTGGAAAGCCAACGCGAAGCTGTACTTCTTTGCAAGCGGAAAAACCTTTACCTCTCTATTAGGAGACCAATTCAACTCGATGTGTTCGCTTGCCATCGAATCCATGGTGGCTATGTAGTGTTGCAGAGCTTCTGGCTTGAGAAATTCAGGAAGTAAGGTAGGGGGTCTGAACTTATCTCTGGTTAAAGTTTCGTTGAAAACAGATGGGAAGCACAAAATCTTCTTCATTGAACGCTGCCACCATGAGACTACAAGTTTGTCCTCGTTGGAGAAGAGAAACTTGTTGCCCGAAGCGCCGCACATCACAGCCATGTTCGCTTCCAATAAGGAGGTCTTGAACACTTGAGGGGAGTACTTGTTCATTCTATCGTTCACGAATCTCCCTGGATTCCCCCCTTGACATGCCAAGGCAAAGTCCAAAGTTTCTCCTATGATTGGCCATCCCATTTTACCAGGGGGAAGGTTTGGATTGGAGGATTTGTGCCTATAAGTAATAAGGAAGGCTACTGAAAGTGATATGGAGAAGAGTATAAGGTAAAGTAGATATGAAAAGAAGAGATCCATGTCTGTTATTCAATGATAAAAGATGGGCACAAGGAGAGGTTGAAGATGGAAAACCTAAAGCCAACTTCTAAGGTATATGTAGGCAAGTGGAAGGGCTCCAAATATGTCTTTCAACAACCATATAATACTTACCTTTATTTAGAAAGCCCAATAGGTTGGTCCCATTTCATTGAAGGAAAATCAACTCTTAATATCAAGTGTGGATACGTATGACTAAATCAAGATCATTGTCCCAAACTTAATTAAGAGCAAGAGTCTAATTGACAGTTAATTTAGAAAACACTATTTCTAAGTTTAAAAAAAAAAAAAAAAAACTGAAGTATTTGATTTAACTTGGAAAACACTTTAGAAAAAAGTTTAAAAAAATCTCTAAGAAAAAACACTAAGCACAAAGGTCGAATTTTTTTTTTTTTAAAAAAAAAATAGTATTTAATATATTTTAAAAACCTTAAAAATTACTTGTGATGCCATATGATATGACTCCTCACTGTATAAAAAACGACCGCCTAGAAAGGAGAGTCTGGAATAAAAAATGTTCGGGCTGCATTTTAAAAAAAAATGTTTGGCTGCCGGAGTTGAGAGACTTTGGTGCAATGCAAGTGGTGATGAAATGATTATCCTAATACAAAGCACTCAGGGGAAGGGGCCGCCCTCAATGAAATTAATGCGTTGAGTATCTTATCCCTGTCCTTTGTCATTACCAAGGCAGTCAATGAGATTCCTGAAAAGTATTAATGCGTTGAGTAGCTTCATAAAAAATATTGTGATATATGAATATGGCCAGCCTCATGACAAAGCTAGATTATATATATATATATCAGATCAGGCACGTGAAACACAATAATAAATAGAAGAGAATGGGTACAACACTACCATCAAATCTCAGAATAAAACTCCATCCCTATAAATAAGAGATATACATAAAAAAAGGGAATTTTATCTCTTTATTAATTAGTGAATTAATTCCTATAAAATAGGGATTTTTATTCTAAAATCCTAGAGAAATTTTATTTTGAAATCATGCACTCCCCTTCAAGTTGGGGATTAGATATTAATCATTCTCAACTCAAATCTTCAAATTTGACACGTGAAAAAAGCCTTTGTGAAGATATAAGCAACTTGGAGGCCTATTCAAGTATTCGTCAACTCGAGTATCCCTTCTTTAACCTTTTCTTCGATGAAGTGAAGATCAAGTTCCACGTGTTTGGTTCTATCAAGATGAACTGAATTCTTTGCAATACCGATTATTACTTAATTATCATCGAAACTATGTATTAATCTTTCAGTTTCAATTTGTAATTCTCCAAGAAACCTTTTTAACCACATTCCTTCACAGATGCCTTGAGCTAGGACTTTGAACTCTATCTTAACACTGCTTCTTGCTACTACTAACTATTTTTTACTACTCCAAGTTACTAAATTTTCCTAAATGTAGGTACAATAGCCAATTGTAGATCTTTGGTCATTCACATATCCTACCTAGTTTGCATTATAATAAACTTCAATCTCCCTATTGAATCCTTTTTGGAAAAAATAAACCTTTTCCTAGTGTCATCTTTAAATATTGAAGAATTTGTATACAATTGCAAAATGCTTTTCATTCGGATTATTCATGTATTGACTTACAACACTCATTGAAAAACCTATGCATGTCAAGTCATGTATGTGATGGGTAAATAAGTTTATCCACAAGGCATTGATATCTCCCTTTGTTAACAAGTGGACTATTTATCATTAGTCCAACTTTATAGGTTGATTCCATGGGTGTATTTGAAGACTTGCACCCTAGCATCTCTATTTCCTTTAGTAAGTTTAGTATGTACATACTTTCACTGAGAGACAACAATATCCTTTTTTGAGTGGGTTACCTCCATACCTAGGACATATTTAAAAGTTCCTAGGTCCTTAATTTCAAACTCTTTAGCCAACACTTCAATCTTCTCACTTCATCTATATAAATCCCTATCACAATATTATCATCAACATAGATAATGATAATGGCTACCTTTCTATCATTTGAATGTTTGATGAACAAGGATCCTGTCCCTATGTATACCCATGATTCTTCATAGCCCTTATGAACCTATCAAGCCATATTCTAAGAGACTGTTTAAGTCCATATAAAGACTTTCGAAGCTTATAGACTTTTCCGGTATTGACACTATTTTTAAATCTTAAAGGGATTTTCATGTAGACTTCATATTCCAGGACTCCATTGAGAAAGACAATTTTTTACATCCAATTATTGAAAAGGCTAATCTAGATTGATTGCAAGTGACAATAGTACTCTTATGGTATTAAGTTTGGCTACAAGAATAAATGTCTCTTGATAGTATATATTATACATTTGAGCAAATCCCTTAGCAATAAGTCTAGCTTTATATCGTTCTATGCTTCCATCTGGTTTAAACTTAATAGGGAAAATCCATTTACAACCAACCAGATGCTTTCCTTTGAGCAACTCTAGCAGTTCCCATGTTCCATTCTTCTTTAGAGCCTTGATTTCATCACCAATTGCTTGTCTCCACTCAGGTTGTTGTAGGGCTTCATGGATATTCTTTGGGATCTCTGCATTTGATAGATTAGTAACAAAAGCATAATACTATGGGGATAATCTATCATAAGAAATGAAGTTAGAGATTAGGTGCCAAGAACACAACCTCACAACTTTCTTAAGAGTAATAGGTATATCAAGATCGTTAGGAGCATCACTAACTTGAGTATCATGAATTTTACTTGGACTTTCTAGATTCAGATTGGATTCTTGGTTCTACTCAAGTTAAGTGTGGTACTCTAAATCCCCTTGAGGTTGTTAGGTAAATACGTAACTTAGTTTCTCTTGCATGTTGAGTATGAGTGGGTGTGGATAGAGTAGGTAAAGGCTTGGAATACTCAAGTGGCCTGGATGGCTCAACTAGAGGTTGATTGACATGAGTACTTGGTTGAAACTTAGGAGATAACTCTTCTTGAACCCAAAAATTACATTCTTGTATATTTTCCTCCCCCTAAATGGGGATTTTGGTGTAGAAGGGTTGTTTTTTTGAACAAGGTGACATCCAAAGTAACATAAAATTTCCTTGTAATAGGTGAATAACACTTCTAACCTTTTTATGTAGGAGAGTAGCTAAGGAATAGACATTTGGTAGCCTTTAGATTGAGCTTACTGTGATAATGATTATATATCTTAACAAAGTCGTACATCCAAATTTTTTGAGTTTGTTTCTTAGGACTATTAAGAACAGAAAAAAGATAGATTCTTGCACATTCCTTAGCATTGCTAATAATTCTCCCTTATTCCAAGTCCTAAAATTCACAATGTGTTAGAATAAAAGTTAGTGAAATAATTTAAGTCTCTAGAAAGCTTCCTAATTTATAGCAAATTGCAGGTAAGATTTGGAACCAACAAAACTGATTTTAGAATTAAGTCTTTAGTGAGACATATTGATCGTATTCTCACTACCTTGGACATAGAACCATTAGTAATACAAACTTTAAAGTTCTCATAACACAAGTTATAATTGTGAAATAAATCAGTATTACCAATTAGATGGTCGAAAAGCTCAGAGTCTATTATCCATTGATTATTCTTCTCCTTTTGAGAGCTCAAGGCAATTCAAAAATTACCTTTTTGAGTAACTGAAGTTGCTGTTGTTGAGTTTATTTGAGAAGCGACGTTTGGGAGATTAATTTTCGAATAATCTCTACCTGTTCTTTGCTGAAAGGTGTGGACTTCTTGGTTCACTACAAGAAAAAAGGTCTTCATTGACAGTTTTTCATCGTCAAGATAAGGTATATCTGTTAAGATAGATTAGTATTCACAAATGTTATCTATGCCAGTGTTAAGAAATGATAAAAGCTACCTTAACATATGCATGAAATAAGGTAGGCCTTATTTCTATCAATGTAGGAATCTTATTAATATGACATATGTTAATGTTTTTTCCACATCAGTCAAGGTTAGGTTAAACATATGTGAAGGTTGACTCATTGTTTTGTCAAGATTATATTTAATATATGTTAAGCTTAAGTATGATATATGTCAATGTTGTTGTATATGCTTTTAAATTTAATTTACACATATGTCAAGGATTTATTTATTTATTTATTTATTTTTTTGAAAGTTGAAATTTTAATATGTTAAGGTTCCTTTATTCTTATGTCAAGGACTACAATGTCTTTTATGTCAAGATTTCTTTATTCATATAAAAGAAATTGTTTTATTTCATATCAAGGTTGCATATGGAACATGTCAACAACCTAACCTGTTGCCCAAATGATATACATAAAAATTCAACTTGTTGTGTGTGTATATATATATATATATATATATATATATATATATATGGATAAACTACATGAATGTATAAAATACGCACATATATATATTTTTAAAATATGAACATGTAGGCAATTAAATATATTGACAAAAAAAAAAAAACTTAATATCCTTGCATAATCTTGTATTATCATCACATACATCCAAAAAAAGGCAAATATGTACCCAAAAATCCAATAGTTATACATGATAAATATAATGTATGCATGATCTTGTGCCTTCAAAAGTGCTGTAATTGCTGCAAATGCCACCTAACCTTCTGCAAGTAGGAAACAAACATCAGTATATGTTTATATTTAAAAGATTAATAAAATGATATAAATATGTATCCAAATGTATTCCCAAACAACCTAACAACTATATATAATCTTGTTATCTTGTCAAATATATATGAAAAAAGGATAGATATTTACCCAAAAATAACCAAATATCAAGTAGCTGTACATGATAACAAAAATTTATTCATGATCTTCTCCTCTAAAAACTACAGCTATTGCAAATGTCACCTAACCATAGACAAGAAAGAAAAAAGTAACATTATTTTATGTTTGTGTTTGAAAGTTCATTAAAAATATATAAATATGTATCCTAAATATATCGAAATGTATCCACAAACAACCTAACAAGTATACATGATCTTATACTATTATCATATATATATATATGAGATATTTACTAAAAAAGAACCAAAAATTAAATAATTATGCATGATAACAAGAACTTATACATGATCGTGTACTCTAAAAATTGCAAGTGCTACAAATGTCACCCAACCTCTTGCAAGTAAAAAAAAAAAAAAACAACATTACTTTATGTTTATGTTTCAAAATTAAAATAAAAAGATATAAGCATGTACCCAAATATATCCAAATGTATTCACAAACAACCAAGCAACTATACATGATCTTGTACTCTTATCAAATATATATATATATATATATAATGACAGATATTTACCAAAAAGTCTAATAGCTATACATGATGACAAAAACTTATGCATGATCTTGTACTCTAAAAATTGTAAATGTTGCAAATATCACCCTACCTCTTGCAAATAAGAAAAAAACAACATTAGTTTATGTTATATTTAAAAGTACTAATTGAAAAGATATAAACATGTACCAAAATACATTTAAAAAAAAAATCTAGCAATGAACTTTTAGGGAAAAAATATAGATAAGATATGTACCTAAAAATATCCAATAAAAGAAAAAACTAAGTGCAACTTTACATACATGATAGCAAGAACCTATGCTGATGTTGTATTCTCAAAATTCCAACTACTACAAATGTTATTCAACTTCTTGCAAGTAGATAAAAAAATTACATTACTTTAAGTCTATATTTAAAATTTTACTAAAATGATATTAACATGTATGAAAATCTATGCAAAAAGAATCCAACAAACATACATAATAAAAAAACATTAATTGGTACTTTCATCAAATGTATCTTTTAAAAGATATAGGTATGTACCCAAAAGTATCCAAACTTCAGCATCTATGCATGATAGTAAGATCTTACGTATGATCTTGAAATCTCAAAATTGCAACAAATGCAAATGTCACCCTATACCTTGCAAAGAGAAAAGATGCAACATTAATTAAAATTTATGTTTGAGATTTTATTAAAAAATTATACAATTCACATATCCACTATACTTGGTTTAAGATAAGAGTGGTAAAAAATGAGACCCATTCAGATCTCACTTCATCTAACTCAGCTCGTGAATAGGTTTTTTTCCCTTCAAACTAAAATATATGAGAAGAGAAAATATGTTAACGTGAAACATTAAATATATGTATAAGTTCTCATGTACTTATGAAAATACATAGGTAAATAAATCTGAGATGTTAGGAGACTTCTATTTGCAATTATATCTCGCATGTATCACATGACAAAATATTTGCACATCTACCAGAAAGACTAATCCAATCCATAATGATATACCGGAAAATACAATATTTTTGTTACTTGACCAACCATCAGGAGAAGCAAATACAACGGGTACACTAATCAGTAAGATTGATGAAGTAGCAATTAATGCAAAAACAGCCAATTGGAAAGCAATAGTCATGCTTCTAATCCTCCAAGCTACCAACAAAAGAACTATACCATTTGATCCCTCGATCAGCCAAAAAATTGTAATAAAATGCATCATGGAGGGATTTTACCATGAATCATTGATTCTGATTCTATATGACTTATTACCACTTTTTTACCACTTTATTCGGACACGGGATCGGGGGGAATTTTTTTTACTTCACAAATAGGCATGTTGGATCATGCATCTATCTATCTATATATACAGATAGATCGATAGATCGACCTATAGATTCACACCTTGATATATTTCTACAAATAGTAATGGTATCGACTCATATGGATATGACCATGTTCTATTTGGGAGAATAAAAATAAAATATAAATTGTCTTTCGGAGAGATGGCCGAGTGGTTGATAGCTCGGTCTTGAAAAACCAGTATAGTTCGAACAAAGAACTATCGAGGGTTCGAATCCCTCTCTCTCCTTTTTTCTCGGTGAAGAGATTTTTTTCTTTATTGGTTTTGCCTGGCCCGGTATCATATATCATAAAGGGAATGGCTCGGCTAGGTGGGATAGCATAGCCAGAGCAGAGAAAAAAAAATAGATTAAATATAAATAAAAAATAAATGGAGTTGAAAAAGAAAGGAAAAAGGAATGCTTTTTAAGTATGACTCGACACCAATATGTATGGTGGAACCAAATAGATTCCTACTTCAAGCATTGGATCTCCGTCTCGGCTTAAGAGGGGTCATAGAAAGAACAGGTTCAAAATCACGATCAATTCCTTTTTCAAATCCTGCTGCGCACCTGCACGAGCCCTTCCCGCGTGCCACAAATGACCTACGAATAGGAAGAATCCTAGAACAAAATGAGAAGTAGCTAACCAACTTCTAGGAGAGACATAATTGACTGCATTGATCTCTGGTAGCTACGCCACCCACGGAATTTAAAGAACCTAAGGGAGCGTGAGTCATATATTCCGCGGAACGCCGTTCTTGCCAAGGTTGTATGTCTTTTTTCAGCCTACTCAAGTCAAAACCATTGGGACCCCTTAGAGGTTCTAACCAGGGAGCACGCAGATCCCAAAAACGCATAGTTTCTCCTCCAAAAATGACTTCTCCAGTCGGGGAACGCATTAGATATTTACCTAAACCAAGAGGTCCTTGAGCGGATCCCACGTTAGCCCCAAGACGCTGGTCTCTAACTAGAAAAGTAAATGCTTGAGCTTGAGACGCTTCGGGTCCAGTTGGCCCGTAAAACTCACTAGGATAAGCAAAATTATATCAACAAAATTTCACGATCAAATATGACATCATATAAATTTGGTCAATTTTTTCATCCTTCACATTTAAAATTTAAAAAAACAATGAATGACATAATGTTAGTTTCAAGTAAAATTTGACCTAAATTAAGTCAATACATGTCTAGCATAATACCCTAAGCTTCCATTTTCACAACTTGGAGGGTTAAATTGGGTAAAATATAAGAATGTCAAATAACATGTATATGTGAAATATGGACAAAAAAAGGAATAGATAAAGGTAATGATTAATTATATTTATTAAGAATAGTGATTAACTTTTAAAAAAGAGAATAGTTAACTTTTGCCTGTGTGAAAATATCCCTTAGAAAAGATCATGACTTTTAAGACTTCATTAAGGTAAATCAATCAAGCTTCAAGAGCAATTATCAATAATATATTTGGAAATATGTAGTATTAGAATCCTTTTACATCTCATAGATTGACATTATAGAAGAGAAATGCAATTAGTAATTATAAGGAATAATGTTTTACATATGAACAATTTGATTGAAGATGGATAAAAGAGTAAAGAGTTTAGATTAAAGAGGGAAAGAGAGAGAGAGAGAGAGAGAGGTTGTGCCTTACAAGAAATGTCTAAACGAAATATAGGATGTATATAAGACATACTAAGGCCAAAAGAAAGATAGAAAGAACAACTCACACCTAAGTAATATGATCAAAGCTATCTAAATGAATCCTCATTGCTTCCTTACCCACACATACATCTAAATTGTTGTAAAGGATTGTCAATACTATGGGTTTGTTCTTTTTTAGTACCACTTCATTACTAGTGGAATAATGGACAAATGAGTACATTGTATTCATAGAAATTTAGATTATATTTTCATAAGGTGGTGAAACAAACATATATGGTATCCTTCTCAACTCAACTTAAGAATAGAAAATAATAACAAAAACAATTATAAGCTAAGAAAATTCATATGTATAGGTATATATTCATGTGAGAGGAAGCCATATAGAATCTTTACATTTCAAAAATCAAGTAAACTTTAATTCAAGAAAGCAACTTAAATGTAGGCAAGTCTTCAAAAAGTTTAGAATAAGAAAAAAATGTAACCTTAATAACTTTCCACTTGAGCTCTTTTTTAGATCCTTTCTTCTTTTGAGATACAAAAATTCGAAACCCCCTACAAAAAATAAGATTACATTAGTGTTTATTTTGAGACATGAAAACTAAAATTATGGTAGACTTACATGTTCACAATATCTTTTATATCTTGGTATGGCTGTTGTAATAGCGAGTCTAAATGGTAGACGGTTTGTGATTTGAGGTCAATTACAGCCAAAACCCAATGAAACCTACAATATATTAACATATAATTTAGATAAATAGCATTTATAAGGCTAAGAAATTAAAAACAATTATAATTAACAACTTACCTTGGGTTATACGGAAGAAAAATCAGGTCTGCCAATTTGGAGTTAATTAGGCGATCAACAATGATCCTTGCTCTTTTTTCAATTTGTGGGGCTATTGTTCCAGCCTTGGACACCAGTCCTAGATGAACAAATATAATTTTCTCATGTAGTGTATCATCCAGATGTTCTTGCAGCCACTTAATGAAATATCACCCAGTTTAGAATTACTTAAAAAAAAAAAACGGCTTCTACTTATTTATATCATGAATGTAACATAAAGATTTACAACAAAATCTCACCAAATATAGAAACATATACAATTCATAGTAAACTCTTTTGCAGAAATTACATCTTTCATTTCAGTTGTCAAGAGGAAGGTTTGAAATTTCATCCCAAAAACATTGATTGGAAAGTCAACTTTGGGTGCCGGTTGACCCTCCAACATTGCTGAAACTGTTTTAGAAAACAATCGTACATTTCTTGGATTCTCATATTTGATTTTCGTTGGGGATGCTTGTATCTTCTTCATTTTATTCTTCCTCTTGCAAAATCCTAAACACATAAATAGATGCATGACATTAAAATGAAAAATAAATAAACCAAGAGTGTAGGAAAATATAAGTCAACTTTGAAAGTTTGGGTATAACGTTATTCACCTCATCATTTTCATCATTTATCACAAATGCAACAGGCCAAAAAACCTCATATCCAACACCCTCCCTTATTGTACTAATGTTTTTAGAAAGTGGGAATGGAAGAAGTGCATTAGGTTGAAGAGGGTAAAGGATGACCACTAATATATCAGTTCCATAAATGGAAATCTTTGAATCTTGTAAATAAGTTCCATATGCAACAATGTTCTCTTCAGTTTCAAGAGCTAATTTGCATTTATAAACTTGTAAAAACATATTTTCTAATCCTTAGTCTTTCATTATAGTTATTTTATATAATGTTTTTATAAATTTAACTTAGGAAAAGCCATATATACCTAAGTTAGTGGAGAAGCTTTTCAAGTCCCTTCTACTGATAGGTTCTCCACAAGAGCACTGTAATGAGTCTTCCCTCGTATTTCTTCATGTTCTAACAATTGTTTCCTTATGTTTGTGTTGCTCACTTTAGAGTGGGGTGTGAGGGGTTTTTTTTTTCAGCTTTCAAAGAAATGATCTCCTTTTCCAAGCTTTTTACTTTCTCCCTTAACATCCTTTGACATTCCTCTTATTCAAGAGTTTTTATGGGTTTTGATGTGTTGAAGAATTGTTTGGGATTTTTTTTCCCACATTTTCCTCTAACCCGTCCAGGATGCTCGGATGTACCCAATGCTAAAGTGAGGATATCCTTTTGGCCAACACATGTGATCTTCCCTTCCTCAACAGCCTTTGCCAACTCATCCTCCAAAAAAATATAAGATGCTTCAAGAGTCATATTAAATAAAATAAAAAAACAAATGAAATTGACTAAAACTAAGTATAGGTTTGACAACTTACAATCTTTTCCGCTACAGGTCTCGTAACATCATCATATTCACCTTTTTTCAATCTTGCTAGCTTCCACGAGACCCATCTATCAATAGGTTTCCTTGAACTTGTCTTTTGCATCTATCAAAAAACAAAAAAGTGAAGTAATTAAACTTTACAAAAGTAAATGTCCAACAAAATAAAATACACTAATTCAACTTACTAATTCTTCTTGAAGTCTTGCATATCCTTTCCTACTCGATGAATATAAACTTATTTTGCTCTCCTTTCTTTTCATTTTTTTTATTTAACTTGAAACTCTATTGACAACCTATTAGCCACTAACTTTCTCCAGTCTTCAATTGGAATGTAATTATATTCAATTGGTGGCTACAAAAGGTACTCGGGCTTATCCTTATAAGGCAAGATATACTCTTTCGTCAATGTGTGCCTGAATGACCTAAAGCTAGTCCCAATTGATGATATGACATTGTATTTTCTATTCTCATCAACCAAGAATGCACCATAAAATATAAGATCTTGATTATTTAATAAGCATGTAAGGTCTACACAAAATATAGGAAAATAAATTTCAGTACATTACTATATACCTTATAAGAAGATCTTGATTATTTAATAATCATGTAAGGTCTACACAAAATATAGGAAAATAATTTCAATTAATTACTATATACCTTAACGCAATCCCATAATTTATCCTTTAATTCCACAGGCACTACTCTCCAATCAGTATGATATACTAGCACCATGGTTCGTGCTAGCACCCCCAAGTATGATACAAGTTGTACATATCCCCCACCCACTCCCTTACCATCATCATTATATTGAATGTCAATTTTCATTCATTCACTTCTCTTTTTAGCAATTTCAGGTTTTACAGTTGGGCCTCTGAACCTTTTTGGTGAAGTAATCTTTTGTTTTCCTTCATTTCCATCCATCTACATGACAATCAAAAGAATATGATCAATCTCATAATACATACATACATACATACATACATACATACATACATACATACATACATACATATATATATATATATATATATCTTACATTCAAAAGTAAAGCATGATATTTTAATAGTTACCTGCTCTTTATCTCTTCTTGGTTGAGACATCCGTAAAGATGTTGCACTTTTCGCCCAAGTTCCCAAATAATTAAGAATTATGCACTAATAAACAACACTTGAAAATGTATCTCAACTAAATCTAAAGAAATTAGTTACAAAATAATTTCATAAGTAGGAATAAATCATTGTTGTACAAACTTTGCAATTCATGAAAATTAATCTTAAATCTCAATATATATAAATATGATGCTAACTGTATTTATTTAGAATAGCTTAGCAAGTATATAATAGTAAAAATATATTTGAGAAGAATAAAATAAAAACATAACATTGTTGAGCATCACATTGTATATTAACAATAACTCAAAAATCACATAATACACTTAGTAGTCATAAAGCATAACAACCCCCCTCCCCCAAAAAAACAAAAAACGAAAAAAACAAAAAAATATTAAGCTTAATGTTCAATCCAAATCCCCTCACAATCAGTACACATACAAATTTCATCATAATCTTCAACTTCATAAAAAAAACTTAATATTAGGCATCCCATTCACAAATGGGTGATGCTCCATATCATTATCGGCTATGTTGCCATCACCTTTTATGTCAAACAACTCCATTTTTGTCCTTGATAATACAATAAACCATCTTGGATCAACTTGATCTTCTACATAAAATACTTGTTGGGCTTGCGTTGCCAAAATGAAAGGATCTGATTTATGTCCTATCTTGCTCAAATCAACTAATGTAAAACCAAGCTCATCAACTTTGACACCATTCTTACTATCAACCCAATCACACTTAAAAACACAAATCTTAAACATGTTATAATCAAGGTCCCATATCTCTTTGACAATCCCATAAAAACACATGTCACCAAGCACATGATTCTTATATTTGGAACTTGCAATTTGCATGGTCGATGCCACAATACTGACACCACTATTTTGGTTGACTCTTGCCTCATCACGCTCCTTGATATGGTAACAACAATCATTAATGATATATCCAGGGTAAGTAAGAACTTGTTGTCTTGGTCCTTATGCAAGCCACTTAAGTTCCTTTTCAATAAGTTCTTTCTTACTTATGTCATCTGAAACCTATAAGGTTCATTAATGATATGTAAGTTAATGTAATTTAAAATTTTGAAAGCATTAAATTTTAAGGGGAGTATGAATATTGAGTTTCATACCTTTTTTCTAAGCCAATAACTAAATGTGCGCACATGTTCATCCTCTAGCCACTTCACTCTCTTTGATTGACAAGGATATTTTGTCTTCAAATATTTCATATGTTCACTATCAAGGAAAAATAGGCATGTCATGGTTTGTATAAACATTACCTACAATTTCAAACTCATATATTCACATATATGACACTTAATAAAAGGTTGTACAATGGTTGTATTTTGTAGAACATAATGATGTGCTTGCTCCACTAGTTTATAATCATGAATAGTTATTGCACGACCACCAAGTAATGGTTTCCCACATTTCCATTCATATTTCATACTAGAAGGAATCCCAATTGCATCCATGCTCGATAAATACTCTGTACAAAACTCTAAGGCTTCCTCAGCGATATAGCACTCAGTAATGCACCCTTCTGGACGATTATGATTTCGAACATAACCCTTGAGGACTTTCATGTACCTTTCAAATGGGTACATCCATCTCATATACACTGGTCCACATAATCTAACCTCTCTTACTAAATGCACTGTTAAATGAAACATGATGTCAAATATGGAAGGTGGAAAATACTTCTCTAGCAAGCACAAAGTCACCACTATGTCCTGTTGTAGATCATTCAATCTTGACACGTCCACCATCTTTGCACAAAGTGCATTAAAGAAAAAACACAATCTTGTAATGGCATATCTGACATGCTTAGGCAACACAGATCTTATTGCTACTGGAAGTAGTTGTTGCATAAGTGCATGATAATCATGGGACTTAAGACCATTAAGCTTTAGCTCTTCCATGGACACAAGGTTTCTAAAGTTTGAACAATAACCTTCAGGAACCTTCAAATCAGCTAAAGTCTGTAATATTATTTTTTTCTCCTTTCTACTTATAATATAACATGCAAGGGGAAGATAAGTTCGCTTCAACCCAAACATTGGTGCTAAGCCAGGCCTTAAGCCTATTTTGAGAAGATCAAGTTGAGACTTTACTCCAACCTTTGTTTTACCTGGAATGTTAAGCACAGTTCCGATGATGCTCTCGCAAACATTCTTCTCTATATGCATGACATCTAAGTTGTGTTGGATATAAAAATATTTCCAGTAGTCAAGTTAAAAAATATAGACTTCTTTTTCCAGCAACTTGTAGGATTAGCAAAGGATTCACATTGTTTAACTTTCTTTTTCTTTCCCCATGAATTATGAATCATATCAACCTTTCTAAATATTTCATCTCCAGTAAGTTCTTTTGGAGGTAACCTAAACTCTTGTTCACCATTAAATGCCTTCTTTTGCTTTCTAAATGGATGGTTGCATGGAAGAAACCTTATATGGCAGGTATATGAGTTCTTATTCCCATGTTTTAGCCAGTGTGAATTTGTTTCTTCACCACATATTGGACAAGCATGATATCCCTTAACAGTGCAATCGGACAAGTTCCCATATGCAAGGAAATCATTAATCGTCCATAACAAAATAGCCTTTAATGTGAAGAGCTCTCGTTGATGTGCATCATAGGCTTTCACCCCTACCTCCCACAATGCTTTCAAATCATTGACTAATGGTGCCAAATAAACATCGATATACTTACCGGTTGTCATGGTCCTGATATTAGCAAAGATAACATCATAAATTTCCTCTTCATGCATAACCAAGGGGGAAGGTTGTAAGTTATTGTGAGAACAGGCCAACAACTATGCCTACTGGTCATGGAGCTATGAGGATTGATACCATTTGCTGAAATAGCAAGTCTAAGGTTCCTACAATCTGAAGCAAATTCAGGCCACATTTGGTTCACTAGTTGCCATGTTGGGAAATCCACTGGGGTTGAAGTTTACCATTATTTTCTCTATCTTTTGCATGCCATTTTAGGTCTTTCACTATTTTGGGAGATTGAAACATCCTCTTAAACCTAGGGATGGGTGGGAAATACCACAAAACTTTTACAGGAATCCTCTTAGTGTTTCTTGCCCCAGCCTTGTTTACCTTCCACCTTGATGTTCCACAAGTAGGACATGAAGATGCATCATTTAACTCATTCCTGTATAGTATGCAATCATTTGGGCATGCATGTATCTTTTTGTATTCCATCCTTAATGCATTCAATGTTTTCTTTGCCTCATACATGGATAAGGGCATCTTATTGTTGACCGGTAGCATATTCCTTAATATTTGGAGTAAATTTGAAAAACTTTTATCTAACCACCCATACCATGCTTTCACATTGTACAATTTAACTAATGCAGAAAGCTTGGTGAACTTGGTACAACTAAGATACAAAGGTTTTTCAGCATCTTCAAGCAATTTTTTAAATGAGATTGGGCCTGTCATGAACTCATCATCTATAACATGAACCATTTCTATTGTACTAGCAACATCACCACAATCCATCGTGTCATAACATTGTGCCATTTCAGTTGGTTGTCTACTAGTAGGACCTGCTTCTCCATGCCAATACCATGTATGATAACTCTGGTCAATACCATTGAAAAACATATGTTCCCGAATCTTGTTAGGTGTATGATGTATTAAGTTTCCACATCGCATATAAGGACAATGAATTCCACTTTGATTTGGATAATGTTCTAATGCAAAATTAATGAAGTATTCAACTCCTTCCTCGTACTCCGTGACATTCTATCTTTAGACATCCAACTTCGATCCATTCTATGATTGAAATACACAATGAATTAATCATGAGGAATTTTAACATTAATGTTGTATCATATCTCAAAAGGATTCATCATGTAATATATCCATGTTGTCTACAGGTATATCAAAGTGAGATAGTTAATTATAAAAATTGTCTTATTCAATTCATGTCATTGTAGGTAATGCCACAAATTATCCATTTAAAATTCCTATTAGTTCATGATATTTCATCTTATTAAATACATTTAATTTCATTAGGTATTGAACCAAAGTAAAAAATGTGGTTTTCTTATAGAATTATGATCCTATCTAGTTTATGCACTACCATACAAATGAGAAATAAATACATGTTACATTTTTTTAAGTCTTTATTCAATCTCGAATCGTCGAAGATCATTTATTATGCATATTTCTGTAAAATTAAAATAAATTTATATATCAAAATATTAAACAAAGAAACATAATTAACTCTCATGATTCTATCTTGTTAAACTAAAATTAACTTAAACTACATGTCTTATGCATTCTAACATCTCCAACTTCCTAGTTTAGGTGCTAGTTCCTATCACATATAGGAAAACATAATCCCTACATGTCAACTACTATTATGTTTCGTTTCATTTTAGAAAAATTTCGGCAACATTTCCCTATAGTTCTCCAAGTACACAAAATGGAGAAGGCATATTATTCAGCCTTGTCCAAATATGCACCCAAAGAACAAAAGGAACGACTATCAAAATTTCTAAAAAATGAATCAAGCATAAAAGCATAACTTCAAAGATATTATGTTTTCCATATATTGTCCAATTGGACAATTCAAGCATCATTTGTAGAAAAAAAATAGTCTCATTCACATGCTAGACAAAGTTAGAAGTTGTCAACTTCAAACTAGTTCATCAATGAACCATTTTCATTCTTTGACAACTTAAATGTCCTTAGCATGTAATAAGAGAAATTTTTGTCATACAAGGATGCTAGAACAGTAAGTCTAATGTTTCATGCATGAACTTATTTAAATCCTATCTAAGTATCCTAAACACATTAAAAGGAAATACATTTAATTCCTTTAACATATTTGTTATTTGCCTAGTAGAGGAAAAAAGAAATATATTTACTTCAAAATTCATGAGTAGAGAAATTTAATTACACTTGGCAACAAACAAACAAAAGTTAATACTCAAAATATAAAGTCATCAATGTCACATTCAATGGAATCAAATTAAATCAAAAGTAAACCCACCCACTAGACCAAATCTACTAACCATCAAATAACTCAACTGCAAGTTTGATTATTTATGTTCAATTTCCTTTTAAAAAAAAAATGAAGTTTTGACAAGTTAGAGTTTCATTGCAAAGTATAGAGAGAGAGAAACCGGAGAGAGTAAAGAATTACCTTAACAAGACTTGTCCCTTAAAATTGTCCTCTAGTGATTGAGAAATTGAAAAGTTAACCTATTATTAGGAGGACCTGCATTTTTGGTACAAGGAGATGAACTTTTAAACAACAAATAGAACATCAATCTCCATTAAAACTCTTAGTTATTTTTCCTCTTGTTTGTTTGCTTTTTTCTCATCCATGTTTCATGTTTCTTGTTGTACTTTTTGGCTAAAAAAATAGGATCATCATTACGTACCAATGCTGTTTGAGAAAGCTTTGCTTTATTTCTACAATGGGTTGGAAATTGTGGACCATTATTACATAGCAATAAAATATTTTATAATGAATTTTGTAATAAATAAATTAGAATTATAAAAAATCCATTTTAATTTATTTATGATATTCATTTTATAATTTTTTTATTTCAATAATTTTAGAATTGTCATATTTCATGTTTATCTTTTTTATAGAAACAAATTTTGATTAATAAATAATTTTACCATAAAATTTGTCACATTTTTTTAATAAATTTTTTTATCATTGCTTTCATAATAATTCTAAATAAAGTACTATTTTAATTCATTTATAAGAATTATATTGAATCTATTTAAATATTTTATATGGATTTATATTAAAATTAAATCTCTTTTAAATTGAAGTTATTTAGTTATGTATTTTACTTTCTATCATTATCAAAATGTAAGATACAAAAATTTACTTTATTCTATCAAATTGAGACTCAAGCTTGCTTAAGTCATATTTATAAAGAGTAAAAGATGGTATGGAAACACAAGGTTAAAAATCACATGTTTTTAATTTTTACACATTGGTTATTAAGTGATGCAAATGTATGTAATAACCATAACATAATTAAGTGAATATATAGTTCTAACCAAGGATTGAAATGTCCAACAATTTCAAAGAGAAATATTGTTGATCAGCTGGCTCCAACACAAAATTCGTAATTGATTATTGGTCCACAAAAATTTCAATAGTTTTTCCAAATTTTCTCCGATATTTCGGTATTTATTGGTATTTTTACCTATTTTTCGGGAAAGTTACCGATATTTCCTACCAGTCCAACCCACGCACAGGATACAAAAGCTATCCATTTTTTTTTTTATAAAAAAAAACACATAAGATGCTATTCGGTAATCTGACCATGATTTGCAGCCAAAGGTTGTGTTTTTCAGCTTGGCTCAAAAATTGTGGATTTAGGGTTCATGAAATTTAAATCCAATGCCACAAAAGCCAAGAGACCCTTACAATAGATCCAGAAACCACAGGGAACAAAAAAAAAAGAAACCATTTTTATGGTTTTCCATGGAGGTTTTGCATGGATTGTCTCCAAAATCAAACAAGGAAGAATCTTCTCGAAAATGGAATGGGGGTTGGATTTTATTGGGAATCAAATGGGGATTGCAATAATAATAATAATAATAATAATAATAATAATAATAATAATAATAATAATAATAATAATAATAATAATAACCTCATTAGATTAGCACCTGGGACGAATGAGAGTGGCAGAGGGAAAAATGGCATTTTTAGGGATTCTCTCTTGTGGAAGGCAACTTCAGAAATGGCTTCTTGATGGCCGAGTCAAAGAAGTGAGTGGGCTTTTGATTGTTAGATTTAGTACAGATAAAAAAACAAGGAAACAAATTATGAGAACAATTTGCCTCCCTCTATAAAAATATATATTAATTATCCATCTTGATGAAATCACTACTATGGCTTGAAATTTCTCTTTCTATAGGCCATATTTAGAAATTAAAATTAATTTTATAAGATAAATTGTTAATAATTTTAATTATTTAAATAAATTAATGTTAATAGAAAAAATTGTTACCACATATTTTTAATAAAATTGTAGAAATTAAATCTCAAATAAAATATTTTATATAAATTAAATTCATTTTTCATTTAAAATGTAATAAAACATGTTATAATAAAAGTATTTTAAAATTTTTTAAATAAATATTGTCTTCAACAAGATAGGCTCCCTTCATCTAACAATATGATAGAACCACATCGATCTTTATTTTGATACTAAGTACTATTGCAATGTCACATGTATTATATTTATGTATAAATTGTTTTTATTCAATAAAAACAAATATTTTTTTTTAACTCAATTCTAACTTTATACATTTCCAAAATTCATATTTATTATTCTTAAAATTGAAATATCGAATCTACCGATATATCTATGTCTACCTATGTTTTTTCTTTTTATCATATCTATGTCAATTATACTTACAAAATACTTTAAAAATGTGTATTCTTGCTTATTTGATCATTTTTATAGTTTTTCTAAGCATTCATATGAATGTTAAATAATTTTCGCTCCACCGATATTTGTGAAAAAAATATTCATTGATATTTCTCTGATATTTTCGATATATCCCTAAAATTGAAGTACCGATATATCCGTAATTATTGATATTTTTGTCCTTGGTTTTAATTATATAAATAAAAAACATTTAAATATATAGCAGCAAGTTATTATGGATTTTTGTTTCCCACTCAACACATTTTTATGGAATTTTTTCCCCGTTTTTTAATTTTTTTATCCACCGATTGGGTGGTAATGTTCAATATTTTGACATGCTATAAGTAGTTAACAATTTAGGGATGATGATTGGGGATATGACCTTTTCTCCACTTCTCCACTATCCTATAACCAATAAGTAGTCCTCCACTTCCCATCTAACCTGCAGCATTTAAGCACTTGATAGTTAGGATGCTGATGACATGACTCCACTAAATGAATTAAAATAGTCCTCCACTTCCCATCTAACCTCCAACATTGCCTTTACACTTGTAGGATGGCAGGATAACATTTCCAATATATTTTTCAATGGCCTCTTTGTCATGCTTCTTGGATTTTTGGAATTGAGTAAACGTATACTCATTTAGTATCTCACTACCAAGACCACCAGTTGGAATAATGGGATATTTTAAAAAAATAACATTTTTTAATATAACATATATTATAATCTAGATTACATAACATAGTAGAAAAGGACTTATGAAGTTTTAATATAACATTTTTTTTTTCAAATTTCACATTTGTCCATTTTCTCTCCCCTAATTTTCTTAATACATTATCTCCTCTAATTTTCTTAATAGAATCTTTTATTCGAGAAATTCGAGATGGAAATGAAATTTTAAAGCTTATTGTATTGATTTTTTTTTTAAATGGCCAATGAGAAAGATCACTGATATATATATATGGAGGTGCATTCATCCATCTCTTATAATTATTATAATAAATATAAAGACAAACACATATTATGCTTATAGAATCATAAAACAAAAAGAAAGCTTAGAAGGAGAGAAAATAAGAAAAAAAATAAAATAAAGTAATCTCTAAACAGACATTTTGTAGTTGGAGAGAGAACCTTTTGTTTTATGAGGTAAGACAACTTAGTCAATCGTAACAATATTTTGTAATAGTACCACCATTCAAACTATAGTTTCATTTTTAAAAACTAAATATAATTTTTAGAAATTAACAACATTAACAGATAATTGTTTTCTCATTAACAATATAGGGAGCTTCTTAAGAGCAAATTTTTTGCCATTTAAAAAAAAAATGAAAAGATTAAATAAATTAAAAATTATAAAATACAAATAAAGGAGAACACAATACTTTAAAATTATATTTTGCTCCATCTAGTTTTCATTTGATAGTTAGTTAAACACGATATATATTTGTTTTCCAATGAATTCTTATTTATAATTTAATATGGCATCCAAATACAATAATATATAAGAAACATAATGAATTTCTACATCTTAGTTAATTTCTATATCAACATTTCAATTATAATCCTAATGAAAACATTTCTTACAAAGTGAATTATGTATATGGTAACGTGCTTTTTTTCTTAGAATATTATAAACCCTCTATTTTGTTATCTTGATACATTTCATATAGGATTGTCCTCCTACATCCTTTGATGCTTTAGTGTGCAATTGTGGTCATTTTTTCAGTTGTTTTTAGCTCTTATTAATTGATGGTCCACTAAGACTATATCGATCACTAGTTTTGGATTTTCAATTAGATATTTTGGAGAGACTAAGTGGATCCCTATTTCGTGTGTAGTGACCCTTAATTATTAGTTTAGGACTTTGTTTTCTTTATTGATTTACAACATATTTAGGTTTGTTTAGAATTCTAAAACCTTAATTCTTACAAATAAATTCATGTTTTAAAATAATATAGTAATTGATATCATATTCTTTAAAAATATAAAATACAATAAGGTTTTGATAATGAATTGGAATGAGTTTTTTTTTTTTTTAAAAAAGAATGATTTAATAAGATTCAAGTTTTTTTTTTGTTAACTTTATGTTATAAATTATAGAAATTGAGGTATTAATCAATATATTGAATGATTAAATTGAGAAATAATATGTTAAGGTTATTAAATATATATATTCAAAGCTTTTTTTTATGATAAAATAATTTCATTTTTTAACATCATAGGAATCCTAAATCAAAATAAAGATTTGAGTTTATTAATATATCAAAGCAATTCTCTTTTTAATACTTTATGAACCAAAAACAAAATTAAAATATGAGTTTATTATGGTTATCTAATTCATGTATTAAAATATAAAACAAAATGTGTTTTTTTTTATAATAAACATGCCAAAATAATTATTATTTTTAGATATCATGAATCATAAGTAAAGTCTATATGATATTAAAATTCACACATCAAAACATAAAATAAATTAATTTTCTAAATAAAAAAAAATGCAACTTGTATGATTTTATGAAATATTTATACTTAGCTTTCATATAATTTAAAACATACCAAACACACCTTAAACTAACCCAACCGTCCATCAATAGTCTTCATAGGTCGTTAGCCTAGCTTCCCATTTCTCTCACCCATCAAGTGCTTTGTTGCTACTACTCATATTTCAGATGGCTTAAAATGTATTTTAACCCATGAGCCATACCACTCTCTCTTTGAAGTTGATTTTTAGTTGCTCAAGACAAGTACTTTGGACCATGCCATAACCTGCAACAACCTATTCTTTAGGCAATAAAAAAACCTATCCCTACCACCTTCATCAGACATCAAACGTCTTTTTTCTGCCACAGCCCATGCTTTGGGCTACCCAAAACCCATCTGTCATAATGAATAGCTGTCCATGCTTCCCATCCACTAATTCACCCTCCTTATCCCTCTGCACATGCACATTTTGATCAACACCACCTAACCTCACTGTGATGTCATCTTCTTCTTTCCTTCAAATTGAACACCATAGCAGTTTCAATATGCAGGAAATGATCCGTGAAGAGGTGGCGGGGATGGCCCCACCCAAACGTTTTTTGGCTCATCATGTAGAACTTGGTTGTGAACTCCATCGGAACTCACCGTGGGGAATCTGACATGCAACAAGTGTTCAACTCTTGTTTTAAATATTAATTGTTGTGGCCTTTGGGGTAAATCAATTGAATTAAAAGAGTTTTTGTTTCAAGCTTGGTGGTTATGGGTTCTTTTTGGTGGGTTTTCTAGAAGAGGAAATTTTTTTTATATATAATTGGTGAAATTTGTTCACTATTCTTGCCTAACAATTTTTCTTCCTTGTGTTTTTACAATTTTAACATTATCAGTAAGCACCTCTTGCTTGTTTTACAGAAAATCATGCATATCAGTTTTGACTGGAACATAAATGAAATGAGTATCTTGTTGCTTGCTAAGTTGGCAAAACCATTTGTTGGGACCTGACGGATTGTCATAAACAGCCTCCACATCAAGGGAGATGTATGCTAATACCTTTTATCATTAATTCTTATTCATTTTTATTTTAAATTTTTTTATGTAAATTGAAGGCAATCATCATTCTGATATGCCTGCTCTTATGCAGAAGTTTTCTTGTGTAATTTTTAAAAATCTTTTAGTTCTGAAAAGTTTATCCTCACCCTCTAGCTATTATTCTTCCATCATTTGTAGTGACTTCAATTCTATATATTTCATGAGATCTTTGGTCTTTTTTTGCCACTGCCATTTCTTTGATTTGTTTGGGATTCTTCCAGTCTGACCAAGTGGAGGACTAATTCTGGATACGAAATCCAGCTCTCTTCACCCTCCTAATGAATTAAAAGCTTTAGCACAACTACCACTATCTTTATTTAAACCAAAAGAAACTACAAGATACAAGAATTCCCTCTAGCCATAATCCTTGTAGTTTTCCTGAATACATAAAAAGAAAATTTTCCATCCTTGTAGTTTTCCTAAATAGCTCTCTTTCGGTTCACTTAAGTTATATACACACTGATTACTACTTAAAAAGTGCTCTTTTTAAAGCTTGAAATTAACTGTTTTAAACACTTTTGAGTAGTAGTTAATACCTTTTAACTCAATTGGCACATTAAGGACCCTTGCAAGTGTTACTAATAAGTTTTTGGCAAGTTTTGGTGTTTTTGGTAGCTTTTTGATCATTAAAACAAGCTAAGAATGAAGGAGAACTTTGTGTAGTCCATGGCAAAGCAAGTTGAAGCTCAATTACATGAAGAATCCAAGTTTTGGAGCTTCATAGCCCTTTGCCAAGCCAATCAAGTATGTAAGGAAGAGAATCAGAGAAGAAATCCAACAACCAGAAATTTCGCATAGCATGCGAAATCAAGAGGAGCTTCAATAGTTGCAGGACAGAGAGCAAGAATGAATGAAAGAAATTTCGCATCCTGTGTGAAATTTCGCACACTATGCAAAACCAAGATGCAACCATGAAGGAATTTCGAATACCATGCGAAACTTTGCATGGTATGCGAAATCTTCCTATGTAATCTCCAAATATTTGTGCACCAACTCCGTTAGATTTTTATCTCCAGATATTTTGTGTAATTTCCTATTTCTCCTTGTAATCAACTAAAGATATTTTTGGATATTTAGGATATCTAAAGGGAGGTTAAAAATATCTCTCTAGATATGTCTTAGAAAATATCTTCTGTATATATCTTGGAAGGAATTCCAGAGAACACGAGGAAAATTCTGGTAGTAAGAAATACACTGAGCTTTTGCTCTACCTTTCCTTCTAATTTTGTTTTCATTTTCTTTCTAGCCAAACAACCTCTGAGCATGTTTTCTCAGAGGATGAGTGGCTAGGTTTTTTCGTTTCTTGGACTGAGGGAAGCTATGTAAGGGACCCGAATACAAATGTGGGATTTTTCCTTGCTTTAAATGAGGAGAGTTATTACCCGTTAATGGTTTTTATTTCAAGGTTTAACTTAAAATCCCTTAAAATCACCTGGGCTAATACTTGGTAAGCTTTTCGGACCCCATAGATGTCTATTAGTTATCATTTACAAGCCTTTGAAAGGTAGTCCAAGGTTAGGGTCACCTTGAATGGCCAATACTTGATAAGCTTTTTGGGCTCCATGGATGCTTATTGCTTGATCCATGGATGTCTATTAGTTATCATTTACGAGCCATTGGAAGATGATTCACAGTGAGAGGTCTTTAGTGTTTGAAGACATTAATGGGAAGCAACTACAGTTTTTAGGAACCCATTTGGATCAAATCCTAATTGCTAAATGTAAATCCGGTTCGGGAGATAACCATCCTTTATGTTATTGTCCCCAACACGAGGAAAAGATCTAGAATCTCCCCTTTTACCTAAGAAACTTGAACCTAGTAACCTAAAAACTCCAAGAAACCTTTTCTTTGCAATTAATTTCAGTTACTATTTTTGGTTAATTTAAAATCAACATTTTCCACCCACAATTACATTTTCTTTTAAAGCTAACTTTCAAAAGGAAAAGCACCATTTCAGTATGTTAACTAATATCAATTGTACCATGAAAACCCATCCCTGTGGACGATCCTAGAGCCACTATACTATGCTAGCTATGCTACTTTAGTGTATGGTGAAATATGTTTATAAATTTTGTTGATGACACCCGTCTGGGCCAGAATCAAATGGCACTGAAGCACTTTGGGACGAATCACACACCAGAGTCTTTCCATTTTCATAGCTGTTAATGTAATAAGGATACTAAAAAGTACTTGATACTCACTGTGGTAGTAAGTACTGTAAATTTAAAGTTTTATGCTCCAATTTCAGAAGTTTCCTGTTTTAGATTTTAACCATTTGTTAAGTTCAGAATTATGTTGTTTGTTATGCATGCTTTACCATATCATATTTTTCTAGCAATGCTTATGTGCTATCTTTGCAAGTTTAATTTATGTTTCCTTATACTGTCCTACACAGCTGGTATTGATGCCAGTTTTGAATGGAAAAGTGATTTTTTATGCATTTGAAACAACTCCTAAGGTGAGGATTGGAGTTGCATTTGGAAGAAGTGGAAAACAGACTCTATCTACAACAGAACTGCCTGGCGTTTCATCCTAGTTGGTTCAAGTCTCTGCTAATTTCTCGAGTTTGTGAAATATGACATTTTCTTCCTCTTGAAATGCCCTGTTTACTTTCAATACAGCTTAATTTCTTCAACCAAACATTCAATTTTGTATTTCCATGATGTATTTTCTTGCTTGATCAGGTTAAGCTTTTCACTAATACATTAGATAAGACAATGGTTGAGCCACGCCACCAATGTTACTCTCTGCCATCAGTTAATTTGAGGAAAAAAGTTGTTGGAGGGATACTTTTTGTCACAGTCATTTCAGCAAGTATATTGATTGGGAGTAATATGAAAGGAAGCCCTTTTGGGAGACAAGGAAGCTCTCTCATGGATGCTACTCTGGAAGAGAATAATGAGAACAAAGTTCTGCAAACATTTATAGAAGTTGAACTTGGAGAGTTAACCAGGAGAACGTATGCAAGTCTAGGTTCAAGCCCTAGGTGGGACATGGCATTTAATATGGTTTTGCATGGAGATATAGGGAGTCTTAAATTTCATCTTTACAAAAGCTTTCCTATTTGTGAGAAGTATGACTTCCTCACAAGTTCGAAAATTAAGGTACCCAAAGGAAATGTTCAAGTGCTTTTCTAGAGGCCACTAATTTTAGCTTGACTTATTATGTCTATGTTATCGCTTGTTAATTTTAAACTGAGGGTGGCTTCCATGAAAATGTCATCATGTCTAATTGTGGTATTCTATCTGTCCATATTGACCAAATGAAAATTTTCTGTAATGTGCTAGCTGAAATATGTTGATGATGACTCCACGATATTTTGGGCGGTAGGACATGGATCCAATGTACTTGTTAAGCATGTCGGGAGGATTGATGAAGAAGTAGAGATGGTTGTTCCATTTGAAGGTTTCAACTTTGGAGAGGTAGGGTTTTCCAAATCCCTTTGTAATTATCTATTTTGTTGTGTGGTTTGAGAGTTCTCCATGAACTTGAATGGTGGAAGAGCAGTCATGTTCCCAAATCCATATAGGGAAGAAATTATATATATATTTCTGCATAATTTAGAATTTAGTATTGTATGATTCCACTGCTTTGTTCCCTTGGGTCATGGATAGTATCAAGAGGGTGTACATTAGTTTTTTTTTTTTTTTTTCTAGAAATCTAGTTATATAATGTTGGAAGTAAGTGTTGAACTTTCTGATTTACCCATGGTACAAGATTGCCATAAGTTTAAACAGAAAATAGACTGAAATATTTTATCTATTGAATCAGGTGATATGATCACAACTAAAATCCTCGTTTCCAATTCAGTTGATGGTCTGTGGTTGCACTTACAGGGAAAATGGGCAGCAAGTGACATGAATGCAGAACTGCAAAGAAGGAAGAACTGGATTAATGAGCTTTCTCACTTTTTGTCTATAATGTTAATTTCTATTAACAACTATCTCAAAAATTGTAGTTCATCTAGAAAGGTGATCTGAAACATTCTGTGTGAGGAAGACTCCAACCACTGAGTCCACAACTTCATGGGATTGCTTATGTAGTTCAGTTCTAAACTGTTTGAGATATAATAATTAGGATACCGTTTGTGATGGTTTCTTGTTCCTATGCTTTTAGAATGTTATAAACCTTTTGTTCTCTGTTACTACTGATTTTGGCAAGAAACTCACTGGTGATAAGGTTTGGAAATTTGTTAGCCTAGGGAATGGATATGCTTCTTGTTCTAGATGTTCTTGTTCCTTTTCACTATTATGATTCTACTTTATTGCTTCAGGATTCAATTGATGCTTACTTGCATGGTAGAACTTTGAAATAAAATAAAATATATGAAACATGAAGTGGCAAACCCGTTAGTCTTAGCTATTTTCCCAACTCTTTTCTAGTGTTCAGCTCATCTCAATTGCCTCTCCACCATCAAAAGAAAAAAAAATTTTATAAGGGAAAAACTTGCATTCTCAATTTCAACTTAAACACGAGCTAAACATGAAGTGATATTGAGAAAAGGAAAATACAAAGAAACTTTTAAACAATATGGTGCTTAGCAGCCAAGGATGAGGACAACTCAGCTGACCATGAAAGAAGGCATTTTACTGCATCTGAAGGCACTTCGCCTTTGATATTAGTAGAAAAAATGATTTCAAGTATGTCACCCCCATTTCAGTTTCTCAATTTGTTTCTTTTATCAAATTTGGCTCTCAAGTACATGACCTCAAATCTAGCCATGGCACCTGTCTGAGCTTAAATTCTAAGGCATTGAATGCTAGTATCTTAATGAGAACTCCATGGCGTCTCTCTTCATTATGCCTCTTCATATCGAAGTGGCAACGATGAGCTAAGATTTTTTCTTGCCGGTATTTGTAGAAGATTGGCGTGTTCTATAAGGGGCCTACTGTTCAAAGCATTAGCAAATTATCTCAACTAAATATTTAGTTGTGGAACTTAAAAAGGGTCACGTCCAGTAAGCCGAAAAATGGATTTGATTTACTAGAGTTAAGTTGATCATTAGTTGACATGATTCCAATATGTCAAAATTTTATCTTAATTGAACTATTTAAATTCCGTGGTTTTGGATGGTATAAATCAAGTTGACCTGAGAAAAACACTTAGACACAAGATACGATCCATTCACTTGGTTTAAATCTAAAAAAAATAATTACGATTTAGAAATAATTTTTTATTTGCCTTTGGTATGTGGTGCAACTTGTACATTCCACTTATCCCATGTGTTCTTTAATAATCCATGGTCAACATGTCTTGTTTTCTTTTGTTAATTAATAATTTTTTATATACTATATCTAAGTGGTATATAATATCATGTCTATATAAGTTCAATTTAAATTTAAAATTTATCATATTTTAATTTTAGTTCATAATATCATACAATGTCCATAGGATCATAATTTATGAAAATATTATCATATTTTTATTTAAGTTCATAAATAGGGTTTCATAATTTATTTTTTAAAATAAATATAATTTATTATTATTTTATTTATATTTAAGTTTAATTAATTAATTATATTTATATTAGATATAGTGTCAATTGTTTTAATAAAAAAAAATTTATACCATATTAAAAATATCAATTATTTAATTTTATATATTAATATTTTTTAAATAATGAGATAAGTTTATTTAAAATCAAAATAATATAATTTTTTATTTAAAAAAATTAAAGTTAAATATTTTAAATGAAACAACATATATATATATATATATATAAGTTAAAGTCAGAGTTGGTGACTATGGTTTTTATCATTTTTAAAATAATTCAAAACCGTAGTTACTAATTGCGGCTTTAAACTTAAAGTTAAACCATGGTTGGTGACTAAAATAAAACCGTAGTCACCAATTATGGTTTTATGACATGACAACTTATATGATACAGACACATTAGATTGAGTATTATTTTGGAAATAAGTTTATTTTATGAATTTTTTTTTCAATGTACTATTTTGGGTCAAAACTCCCACTCTATAGATGTTATCTATATTAATATTTGTTTCATTTTAAATTTAATTTTGTTTATATTTTACAAATTCATAACAAATGATCATCAATACAACGAAAAATGACAAAAAAGATTTGTGGTTTGCTAAGCTCTTACATCTTGTATTCTAACATAACATCTTCGATGCATATTGAGAAACAAAATAGTTAATTTCAACAAATTTTCTTTTTGGGTTTTTTCTCATTGGTAGACTCCTACATCATATGATATCAAATTTTGCTTAATATAAAAGTGAGGAATTAAATAACCTTGGACACTCCACCTCAAAGGATATATATTTGCATGGAGAATAAATATCTAATCCAATAAATTTTCATAAAAACTATTTTTACTTTTCACAAAATTTTTAATGGTGGCCTCTTAGGATTTTCTTCAAGTTGCTTCTAGATGGGAATGGGTCTATATAGAATTAAAAGAAAAACAAAAGAATTCAAAGAAAAAAAAAATGAGAAGTGAGATTTTCAATATTTACTAATATAACCTTGATAGATTTATAAATGAAATTACATTGACTTATAAATTATTTGTTAAGATAGCTTTTACCAACCTTGACATAAGAATATTTTAACTATATATATTGACTTATAACTTTTCTATCAAGATTGTATTACTATAAATTAAAGAAAATTTTAGCAAATTCCATATATGTCATTATTGCCTTTATTTACTTACCTTGACATACGAATATATTAATTTTATATTGACTTATGAATTCTCTATCAAGGTTGCATCATCATAAGTCATGGAATAATCACTGGAATTCATATATGTCATTATTTCTTTTAACTAAAGTTTTATATGTCATAGTTGCCCATTTAAATAAAAAATATTGACATATACTACTTTAAGTAAAGATAATATATGTCAACAATGACCCTTTTTCTTGTAGTGGCTGTCTGTTGTTCCTTTGTGGCTATCATACCTTGACCATCTCCAGTTGATTGTCTGTTTTCCAGTCTGCTGGTTTGCCATAAATCTGCAAGTAGTGGTCCTTTGTATGCCCTGGTTTACGACAATGGTTGCACCAAGGTCTGTCATTCCTCCTTTGCTGATTATGGTTGGCTGTTGTTTGACTAGAATTCTGAACAGCAAGGGCAGAGCCCTGTACAGTAGTTCATGAGGACTTTCCCGACGTTACCTTTTGCTTACTCTCTTCTCTTCTAACTTCAAAACTGGCCTCTCGAAAAGACTTGGAGTAGTTTGGTGCTAAGAATTCATTCCATACCATGTAAGATTTCAGAATAAAAATCCCTATTTTATAGGGATTAGTTGACAAGTTAATAAAGAGATAAAGGAATAAATATTCTAAATCTCATTTTTTCCATGTATATCCCTGATTTATAGGGATGAAGTTTTATTCCCTGTATCAAGGAGATTTGATGATAGTCTTAAAGTCGTTCTCTCCAATTTTTTCTGTTTCACGTCCCTGTTGAAGTAAAATAAAAGGAGTTTTTTTCTCTATAAATCTTGATGGTTTCAGAGCCAAATTAGGCTCCTTGGGTTTCTAAATTCTTTAACCTTCTCTGCTAAATTTTTCCAGCATCGTAGAATTTTGTTTCTGTAAAATTCTTCAGCCTTCTCTGCTGATTTTTTCCAGCATCGTAGAATTTTGATTCTACTTTTTTTTTTTTTTTTTTTGTGTTTCAAAACAAAGGTCTACATCAGTCCTAATGGTAAAATACATGACTACTGAAAGACGAGTCATCTTCTTTGGAAGTCACTTCCGGTCCACTACTAGCGGTTCAGAAAATGTTGTTATTCCCATAACTGGACATAAACTCACTGACCAAAATTATCTCCAATGGTCGAAGTCCGTGATGATGTTCGTGTGCAGAAAAGACAAAGATGATTATCTCACCGGAGCTGTTACAGTGCCACCCTTTGAGGACCCAAAGTATAAAATCTGGAAAGCAGAAAACAATATGGTTTTGTCATGGCTTATCAACTCCATGACTAACAACATTGGTGAAGACTTCATGTTTTACGAGACGGCCAAGGAATCTGGGACGCTGCTGAGGAAACTTATTCGGATAAAGAGAACACTTCGGAATTATTTGAGGTGAAAGGCATCCTTAATGATCTCAAGCAAGAAGAACTCTCAATAACTCAATACTTTATCAATGCTCTCAATAGGCGTTGGCAACATATAGACTTATTTGATGAAAATAAATTCGGTTGTACTAAGTATTCTCAGAAGTATAAGAAAATTGTTGGAAAAGAACATCTGTTTAAATTTTTGTTTGGACTCAACAAAAACTTGGATGAGGTAAGGGGATGAATCCTCGGCACCAAACCACTCCCATCTCTTCCAGCGGTTAGAATTGAAATTAGAAGAGAAGAGAGCAGGTAGAAGGTAATGTTGGGAAAGTCCTCATTGACTCCCTGTAGAGAGCTCTGACCTTGCTGTTAAGAATTCCAGTCAAACAACACTTCTTTACTCTACTTCTTCAATCATATACCATACAAATTTGTATGAAAAATATATTTATTTAACATTGTTTAAGGGTTCTTTCAGATTCTTGCATCAGCAGTAAAGCCAAGTAGAAATGAAAGTTATTTTACTTCTACGTCGATTTGCCTTAGAAACTGTGTTTTAAAAGTGCTTCTACAACATTTTCAAAATTTTTATTGAACTGTAAAAGCATTTTCTCCCTACATTAAGTGCTTAATTCTGAGTAAAAGCAGGATCATTTATATTGAAAAATGGAGTTCAATCACGTGGGATCATCAGAAAGTCATATTTCTGGCCTTATTTAAATATTCTTAAACATAAAATGATTTATTTGAATAAAATTTAATTTTTATATTCAAATAAAGAAAATATTTTAAATTCCTAATATCCCTATGTGGATCATCATATGTGTTCACGTGAATTTAATAATCCAATTTATAAAAGACCTAAATAATTTTTTTTTCCAGTACTGACATTACTTTTGAGACCACAATTTACAAAAATTAATATCATTAATTTTTTTTGGTAACCAAACAAACCCTAAGTATTTGAAAATGTTTAAAATATACAACCCTCTATTTGTCAGTTTCTTGAAGAGCCTGATTCTTGCATGCCAGTTGATTACTGACCCTTAATATTATATATAATCAGTCTTTATCCATGACCTAGCAATCTCTCATAAATAGTTGAATTTTTCAGCTCACCAGTTCTGAAAGCTGTGGTGGGTGGTTGTGCACAGTCACCAGCGCCACATTTTTGAATTCTTACATTCAGTTTTTTTATCACAATAATATTAATTTCTGACTTGAAGGACCAAGCCTTTTGTTTTATTTTTTTGCTTATTATTATTATTATTATTATTATTAATTTGCCCAATTACGGTGCTTTTTGCACAATCTCTTATATATACCAACTCTAGGATTGAGTTTTGACCATGTCATTTGAAAACCAATTAGTGATCAATAAGGATAGATCAAACATTTTATGACATTTGACATCACATCCAACGGGTCTGTTTCAAGAGTCATTATTTGGGTGACTCATCTCCAGACTTAAAAAAAATTAAAAAATATTTAAATTATTTTTATAATTCATTACATATTCCAATCAATGAAATTACACTTGTTATTTTTACACTCACACGTCCATCCAGCAAGAAATTCAGATTTAAGTCTCTTTAGCCATAATTTATTAATTTTTACTTTAGAATTCAATATATATAACCCTGAAAAGTCAAAGATCATGGTAGACCACATCTTCCAATGATAAGAGTTCTCTTTAAAATTTAATGAAGGGATGAGTTCATCACTCGACCATAAAATACTAATATGCACGTCCATCAATAAGAAATACAAATTTAAGTTGAATCTCATTTAAAATGCGTTTGGTAATGATTTTAGAAAATGTTTCTAACGTTTCTAATACTTAAATGGTAGAAATTTTTAAATGTTAAAAATATTAGAAACACTTTCAAATTGGTTCTTAGTTTTATTTGTCATTTAGAAGTTCTAATTTTGATTCTTGAAATTACACATGGAGATTGATTCTTTCTTTCTTTCTTTCTTTTTTCTTAATCCTTTGATCAATAGGAGACATCAAATTTCAAAACAAAAATGGATCATATATATATATAAACTATATATTAATTAAATATCATTGGTCAATTGATTGTTGAGAAAATTCACTTAATATGAAAAAATAAATCACAATTTTACATGAATTAGAAGCTATCAATTCCCTGAGGATTTTACATTGGCAAGTATCTATATGCATCTTCATGTTTAACTCTAACATGTTTTATAGTGAGCGCTCTTAAGAAGCTCTTGAGCACTCCTTCTCAAATTTGCTTTTCCAAACCTATAAATCTCATGTTATGTAATAATTCCCAAAATACACTTCTTAATTATATCATTCACTAAACTAACTCAAGCATACTTACCTAGATGGCCTCGTTTACAAAGTGATGATGATCTTAATTAAATCTTCAAGACCTATATTAATCTTAGAAAATATGCAACAATATTAGATGAATAATTATTTGGAATAAGATTATCAAACTAAAGTAGTTAATCTAAATCACTAGCAATATCCCCTTTTAACAATTTTATGTCTAAATAATTATTACATAACTCCTCCAATGCTATGAAAAAATGAGTTTATATACCACTAAGGTGTTGTCTCTTTATTTGTTTGATTTTTTTTTTTATTTAAAAAAAGCAACTTATTTTTATATTTCATATCATTTATTTTTATTTTTACTTGTTATTAACTTATTATTTATTTCTTAAAATTTTCAATTGAATAAAAAAAGTCAAAATATTATTTCCTAGTAATTGTTGTATCTCACAAGTCACATTAATTTGTTGACTAGACCAATGATTGGGCATTTTACTCAGGGAAAAAGCTACATCCAAGACTAGACCAATGATTTGAGTGATACGCCCCAGGTTTTTTTTTTTTCAAGCATGGAAACCCCATAACCAGAAGTAGTAGGATTTATTCTCATAATAATAATAATAAAGTCAAATTAAATGATTTTTTTTTTCGAAAATGATCAAATCCAAAAGTTCGATAGAAAGTTGATAAGTTAATTCAATAAGAAATGGGAGTTAGCACTCGATTTCATTGGTACCATCCTACCGAATCCAATTCAATTGTTTACTTATTCAATGAGCTAATTTTTAAGTTAATTTTTTTTAATGTTAAAATAATTTGTTAGTTTTTCTTTATTTCTTAATATTTAATAGAAATAAAATATTTATAAAAACAAATAACTTAATACTTAACATTATTAAACATTATTTAGTTTTAAGTTTTATTTAGAATTAAGTTCAAAAAACAAACACCATCTCAATCTTTTATGTCTAAACTAAAAATTTCAACTCAATGATCTTCCATCAATGCTTTGTAAGTCCTTAAAGATCATGGAAACATGTAACCTACCAATAACACCAGTGAAAAGCAATGCATGGGAAAAATAGTAATTAATTTATATGATAAGTTATAAATATCACAATTCAAAAATCCCAAACATTATAAGAAAATTCTAAAAATTATGAGAAAATGATAAAATGTAGAATCATCGTTACTCAATATAAATATGAATGTATGTGTCATCTCCTCTTTTTCTCACAAAAATGATTAAGTGTATCAAATAGAACAAGGAAAACCAATATATAGATGTAGAAGAGCAAATTAATATAATAAAAAGTAATGAGAAAGATGTCCAAAATATGTAACTAATGCATCAAAATGATCAGTGCTCTCTACATTTACTTTAAAACTACTTTCCAATAATAATAGGCACCTTCAAAAAAAAAAAAAAAAAAAAGAAAGAAAGAAAGAAAAGAAGAAAAAAACGATAAAAGGGTCTATGTATGAAATGGTTTTGAAAACAATTATTTAGAATAGTTTTATAAAAAATGTCTTAAAAAATATTGCATAAATTGGGAGAATAATTAAAAATAAAATAGTATATATAAAGTTATTTTTAAAACATATTTTAAAAAATGGAAAATAGGTTTAAAACATTTCAAAATTTTAAGTAAATATTTTTTTTTATAAAATATCAAAGAAAAATTTTCAAAAAGTGTTTTTAAGAACCGTTTTAATTTGATAATAGTTACGAAATATGATTTAAATTTGTTAGATTATTACATACTTACGAAAAATGAATTGTGATAATTCAACTTTTCCTTTATCATATTTTCAAAAATTATAATATGGGAAGCGTTATTTTGCATCAGATAACTCTATAACTTGTGAGTTGAATATTAGTGCTTTGTAGGGCATTTTAGTGGTCCACTTTAGTGTTAGAATAATGGTATATGTCACGGTCAAGTTTGTGCCACCAAATAAGAAAATCCGAAAAGGTTCTGAACCCAAAAGAGCCTAACCCAAATATTGGGGCCTTATATTTACATCACCAAACCTACTTTATCATTGCTAAATGTATTCCACGTGATTTGGTTGATTGGATATCACATCATTTCCAGTCAACATAGAATATATTTTGTCATATTTGTAACATTCACTTCCATATAAAATACATTTGGTCATATTTATCCTGATTTCTCATTGTTTTAAAATGTAATTAAATAATTAAGAAAAACTAACTACATAGCGACATTGACAAACATCCCTTACTACCGGGAAACCTAAATTACTTTATTCCTTAACCTTGGATCACATAGGGTATATGTATCTATCCTTGGCTTCTCTAGATCAAAAGCAACAAAAACCTATAAGTATAAAAACCAAAAAAAAAAAAAAAAAACCTAGATTTACATAGAAAGAGCTCAAACTTGTGATCTGAATGTTCCTAGATAGAATCCCATTTGATGAAAACGTTGTGGTCATTATAGAACTAGTTTATCCAATGATCTTCCAACCAATCTCTCCCATAATGGATGCTTGGCATGAGAGAATGGTGAGCTTCTCTCTCTTCTTGAGGTTGACTTGGGTTCCTCTCTTTGCAATTTTAGAAAACCGAACTAGAAGAATAAAGTCTTAACCCCTAAGGGGTTTATATAGTCTTTTTTTGTGGGTTTAAGTGACTTGAACCCAAATTAGGCTTCAGTCTTAATTAATTAATTAGCCATAACATGTTCCAATTAATTAATTAGCCCATTTAAGAAAGTCAATTCATAAGATCTAGTGCAATATTATATTCTTACTAAAACACCCTTATACACACTTATGAAGTACATAGCCAAAATACCCTCAAAACATGCCACTATGAACTAAGAGCTCAATGGGGGACCATTGGGACCTATAAGAAAATATTGGCTCCTTTATATTCCAATTATGAAGTTGACACAATACTCTACTAAAAAGAGTTAACTACACGCCAATATCTTATGAAATCGCAATGAAACAAAGCTCAGGTTTGTGATCTACTATCTATTGCATACAGACACCCCATGAATTGGTGTCCATAAAATAATAGGGTAATGTTATCAACCCATCAAGATTACTCTTCTAATACTTGAGTTGTAAATTTTTCTATTGTATGTTCTACCGACATATTCTAACTCCAAGAAGGATATGATTTTTTTTTAAATGATAGATAAAGAATCAAATTAAATTAAAATGAGTCACCAAAAGAGCGACCTAAGGTATACAAGAAACAAACCTCCCTCCACCACCAAGTCTCAAATAGGAGAAAAGACCAAAAAAATTGGACCCTCACCAAGGCCCAACCAATCAAAGTAACTCACTAAAGTCAAAAGACAATCATATATAAACAACTTAGTCTCTAACCAAAGAAACCAAATAAAAATCATTTTTTAGCTTTTTGAAAGAAAACACCTCATCATCAAACACATTTTTGTTCCTTGTCTTCTAAATCTCCAAAACAAATATAAAGGGCTTGCACTCTAAACCTTCCCACACTTTTTTTCCACAAAAAAACCATGTCACCCCAATGATATCTCTTTAACTAATAAAGGAAGCACCCAAAAATACCAACAAAAAAAAAAATGCAAAAAATAACTCCTATAAAACCCTTGTTTTTTCACAATGGAGAAGCAAGTGATCTATGGATTCTTCAGACAAATGAAAAAAATAACACCTATTTGCTAAACACCATCCTCATCTCTGAACTTGATCCAAGGTTAAAACTTTACCCATGTTGCCTTCAACAAAAAATAAAAAATAAAAATAAAATAAAAAAATAAAAAATAAAATAGGAACTCACTCTAGGTTATACCCATGAGAGCCAAATTCCTCTTATTGGAAAAGACTTGAAGTTGTCTAGCTCCAAAGCATTATAAAGAGAATTAACTATAAACTTGCCACTCTTTGTCATTGTCCAAAGCATTGTACTTTTTTGCATCCCTATACACTCTCTTCCCATGCAAATTAACATGCCAGAAATCTCTCCACACAATCCATCTCCCAATCATTAAAAGGTCTAGAAAAATAAGGATTTCACCTTCCCTCCTCCCCCCCCTTTCAGTTGACTAATTCTAAACTTCCTCCACGTACCCTCACATCCTTAAAATTACTTAAAGCAAATAGAGAAGAGAAAGACACACTCAACAGATTGCCCTCATACCACTTATCGTTTTAAAATTTCACTCTCCTCCCATTACCTACCAAGAAGGAATACCTAGTTCTCATAAGATCCCAATCCTAATTCCTTGCCATTTTCTACAACCCCTCACCCCTCTCTCACCTTCTAAGAAGACAAACCCCCTTTTTCTTGTCTATACTTCCCACAAATAACTTGATTCTAGAAAGCCCAATTCTCATTTGAAAAACACCAACTCCATTTGCAAATAAAAGTCTTATTAAGAATTGAGAGACTCTTAACACCCAAACCATCTTTCCTTTTGTCTAAGCAAACAATCGTCCATTTAACAAGATGTGGTTTATAATCTAACACCCCACCTCCCACAAAAAGTCCCTCTAAATTTGTTTTAGCCTCATTCTAATAGCCATTGTGATATAGAAAAAAGACATAAAATAAATGGGCAAGCTAGTTATAGATAAAGTATTTCAAATTAAAATAATACTCCCTCCTTTGGAAATGTATTGTCTCTTCCACATGGACGACCTCTTATAAAATCAATCTTCTACTCCATCCTAAACTATTGTAGATTTACACAAAGCACCTAAAGGGAGACCTAAATAAGTGGATGGGAATAAATTCTACTAAGGATCACCTAGAGGGACATACTGTTTTAATCTCATGAGATATGATAGTGCCTCCATTGATAATACTTGTTGTCATTGGCCTCCATCAATAATGATTCAATACGTAGGGATATATGACCATAATAGGGTATCATCTATAGGTCAAAGCTTCCTATTGATTTCAATAGAGACTCAATATACTCTCAAGGTTGAGAGTACATGCAATATAGAAGTTTGGTGAATCATGACAATCTAATAACCTTACATCATAATTCACCGTAAGTCCTATCCAATGTATAATCATACATACTAATGTACTCACAATGGAAAACTTATCATGATGATTAAAATAAGTCATCCCTTTAATTAGAAGGTAGTGCACTACAACCTCTATTGGATTGCTCAAATTTATTAATTGATTGTGAACAACTTATCATCTTGTAAGGAACCCATGAATTGTATCTCTGTACAACTTCTATTGCATCTAAATCATGTACAATGCAAGTGATCATATGAGTTTGAATACTGAAATTAATATCAATGCATACAAGGGATAACAAAAGGACAGTAAAATCTAACTTTGTTATATCATGTCTTGCTTTTAGAGACTCAATCCTAACACTTACAAAGTTAGACAAACATAATCTCATTCCAAGGTCAGATTTAGGATGACCTTGCTCCCTCTCATGTACACTCCACATTATGCCTAATGGCCCTCACGATTATAAGACATCTACATAATTGATAAAATTACCACTATATACGTAGTTTCAAAAACTTTTTCCACTATCCAATATATATATATCATAATTGTCACGCCCCAAGACCCACTCCAAGGGCGTGACGGTCATTTCATACCTCAAACCCGAAGGCTTAAAGTATAATCTGACCCAAACAGTCATAATGTAACTGGATGTTACCAATTACCAAATACCTGCTCAGAGTAGCGGAAACAAAATCTAAAATCCTCAAAATTCAATTTCCAAATAACTTCCAAATACCAAATGATCCAAAATAACATAACTAATAGTTAAACAAAATCCAACATAAATCCTAAGTCAAATCCTAATGATGACCATTCCTCAGGCCTAGCCATCACTCCTCACCCGAACTAAGAGTACCTGAAAAATTTTCAACAATTGGGAATGAGCTCACAGCCCAATAAGGAATATTAATGCAATTCATGGATCAAATATTTTCATTTCAAATAGGAGATATCAATTTTTTTGTTTCTCATCAAATATCAGAGTTCCAAAAATACCAATATATTCAAAATTCAACCAACCAATTTCATATCAAATTCAAACACTTTCACATCAGACTCAATCAAATCCATTCAATTTTTTTTTTTTTCATTACTCAAATTTACACAACATAATATCTCCATATTTTGTGTCATAAATAAACAAAATATTCCAACATAATATTTAGTGCAAAGCAATTTGATCCATGCATGGTAACAAAATATAATTTTCTTTTCCACAATTCAAAATAACATATAAAATAATTTAATTTTATAAATATTGCATTAACTTCCCTTACCTCAAAATATGCAAAAGACCTTGAAGGAAAAATAACCCTGAAAAGTCTACTCCTCACCTAACACAATAAAAAAGACCACTATTACTATTTACTTCAAAATATAAATCGATAATCCTAAAATTTCTAAATGTTAAGATTAATATTTTTGATTAACAAAGTAATAATTTAATTACTCTATTCCTTATTTAATTATAATTAATAAATTTTCAATTTGTTTCTAATAACACATTACTAATTTAATTAAATTACAATTTTGTTTCATTATAAAATTCTATATATATATCTATATATATTTTGTTAAATCTCTTATTCTATTTATTACAAAAAAACCATTATTATTATTATCTTATTTATTAATCTAAAACTAAATATTATTATTATTATTTAATTAACAAATTCAAAAGCCACTCAACTTGTGTCTCGGGTACACCAAACCATACCAAAAAAGCAATTTTTTTTTTTTTTTTTTTTTTTTTTTGCCATCATCATGCTTTATTATATATATATATATATATATATATATATATATATATATATATATAAAAAAAAAAAGACTCCTCCCATTTGCTTCCAGCACAGTGCCGTACGCCCCCTATTTTTTTTTTTTTTTCTTCCTTCCTTCCTTCCTTCCAGTGCACACGCGTTCTTCCTTTTTTTTTTTTTTTTTTTAATAACCCTAACCTAAAATCGAAATATTCCAAGGAATTTTTTTTTTTTTTTTTTTTCTAATAAAACTTAAGATCTCCCAAATTCCAATATTAAAATCCGAATATTAAATTTTCACTATTTGATATTAAAACGAATTAAAAAAATAATCTAACCCTAATCTAGATTTGGGGTTTTCCAAAAAATATATCTAATGTGCTTGAAATTAATCAATGAATCTAAAATATTAAACTAGGGTTAGAATCTTACCTATAGAGATCTGTTCTTCAACCCTGAAATCTGACTCCAACCTTACGTTCTCTGGAATTCTGCGAACAGGAACTCTATTCAGAAAAGAAGGGAAATAATAAAATTTCTAATTTATACCTAGGGTATTTGTTCGTAAAATTACACTTTTACCCCTCTTCCACTTTATTAAATTAATTAGTTAATTAATTTAATTAGTAATAACAATTTCCTAAATTACCCTTAAAAGAAATGCCTAGGCGTTACATCCTCCCCTCCTTAACAAAAGTTTAGTCCTCTAAACTTGACATACCTGAGTCTTGGAATAACTGAGGATGCTTTTCTCTCATCTCTTCTTCTAACTCCCAAGTAGCTTCACGAACACTATGGTTGCTCCATTGAACCTTTACCAATTTGACAACAGCATGTCGCAGTACCTTATCCATCACATCCACAATTTGAACGGGTACCTCTTCATAGGTCAAGTCCTCAAAAATTTGAATAGGCTCCAACTCCACAACATGAGAAGGATCATAAATATACTTCCTTAGAGTCGAAACATGAAACACATTATGAACCTTAGACAGGCTTGGGGGTAAGGCTACTTTATATGCCAAAGTGCCTACTCTTTCTAATATTTCAAACGGACCCACAAAACGAGGACTAAGTTTTCCTTTTCTCCCAAATCTCATCACAGACTTCATAGGTGAAACTTTCAAGAACACATGATCACCCACCTCAAACTCCAAATCTCGCCTACGTTGATCAAAGATAACTTTTATGTCTACTTTGAGCTGCTTTTAATCTTTCTTTAATCAAAGCAACTTTTTCAATGATCAACCGCACAAGTTCGGGGCTCAAAAGTTTCCTTTCTCCAACATCATCCCAACAGATAGGAGATCGACATTTCCTACCATACAATGCCTCAAAAGGTGCCATCCCAATGCTAGCTTGAAAACTATTGTTATAGGCAAACTCTACTAAAGGTAAATGATCATCCCAATTACCTTGCAGGTCCAAAATACAAGCTCTCAACAAGTCTTCCAAAACACGAATTACCCTTTCTCGATTGGCCATCGGTTTGAGGATGGAAAGCAAGACTAAAACTCAACTTAGTGCCCAAAGCTTTTTGTAGACTATGCGAGAATCTAGAAGTGAAACGAGGATCTACATCGGACACTATAGAAACTGGTACTCCATGCATTCTCACAATCTCCTTCACATAAAGAGAAGCTAAACGATCTAAAGAAAAGTTCACTTTCATAGGCAAAAAGTGAGCTAGACTTTGTCAATCGATCAACAATCACCCAAATAGCATTATTACCCCCTAAGGTTCTTGGCAATCATATCACAAAATCCATGGTAATATGCTCCCACTTCCACTCGGGAATAGCAAGTGGCTGCAAAGACCTCGCTGGTCGCCGATGTTCGACCTTCACCGTTGACACACTAAACACCGAGCCACAAATTGTGCAATATCACGCTTCATACCGACCACCAATAGTTTTGCCTCAAATCCTTGTACATCTTTGTCCCTCCCGGGTGGATTGCAAACTTGGAACAATGAGCTTCCTCTAAAAGCTCCTTCCTTAAGTCTTCATCATTTGGGACACAAAGTCTAGTCCCAAATCTCAAGATCTCATCATCCGACAAAACAAAATCAGGCTTATCTTTGCCCCTCTTAACTTCCTCCATAACTTGCACTAATCGGGAATCATTCTTTTGTAGGGTCTTAATTCTCCCAACTAAGTCTGGTTGTACTCTGAAATTTGCTACAAGTGCTCCAAAGCCCATAACTCGAAAGTGGACTTGTAAACTCCTCAAATCTTCAAGTAACTGCCTTTGACAGCCTCTAATAGCTGCTAGAGAACCACCTGACTTCCTACTCAAGGCATCAGCTACAACATTCGCCTTCCCAGGATGATATTGAATAATACAATCATAGTCCTTAAGTAGTTCAATCCACCTCCTCTGTCTCGTGTTCAATTCCTTTTGGGAAAATAAATACTTCAAACTCTTATGATCTGTGAATATCTCACAAGTTTCACCAAAAAGAAAATGTCTCCGGATCTTAAGTGCAAAAACCACAAGCACTAACTCCAAATCATGAGTAGGGTAGTTCCTTTCATAAGGCTTCAACTGTCTAGAAGCATAAGCTACAACTCTCCCATGCCGCATAAGAACACAACCCAAACCACGATGAGAGGCATCACTATACACCACAAATCCTCCCGAACTCGAAGGGATAGTCAAAATAGGAGCCGACACTAATCTATTCTTCAACTCTTGGAAGCTACATTCACAATCATCGAGACCACTCAAACTTAACTCCCTTCGTGTCAACTTAGTTAAAGGTAGGGCAATCTTAGAGAACCCTTCTATAAACGCGCCTATAGTAACCAAAGAAGTCCCAAGAAACTTCGAATCTCGAGTCAAGTACTAGGTCTTCTCCAATTAGCTACAGCATCTACCTTGCTGTGGTCAACCGAGATGCCATCATTGCTTACCACATGCCCAAGGAAAGAAATTCGGTCTAACCAAAACTCACACTTCTTCAATTTAGCATACAAATCGCTTATCTCTCGAGGGTCCTGTAATACAATACTCAAATGACTCTCATGCTCCTCTCTACTTCTTGAGTATACCAAGATGTCATCTATAAAAACCACCACAAACTGATCTAAATAGGGTTTGAATACCCTATTCATCAAGTCCATAAAAGCAGGCAGTGCATTAGTCAAACCAAAAGGCATAACAAGAAACTCATAGTGCCCATACCTAGTTCGAAAGCAGTCTTGGGTACATCTTCCCCTCTAACCCTCAATCTGGTGATAACCCGATCGAAGATCTATCTTAGAAAACACACAAGCACCTTGTAGCTGATCAAACAAATCATCAATCCGAGGAAGGGGATACTTATTCCTCCATTGTCACCTTATTCAACTCCCTATAGTCAATGCAAAGTCTCATTGAGCCCTCCTTCTTTTTCACAAATAGAACAGGAGCTCCCCAAGGTGAAACACTAGGCCCGATAAAACCCTTGTCTAATAACTCCTGAAGCTGAACTTTCAACTCCTTAAGCTCCACAGGTGCCATCCTCGTATGGGGCCTTAGACATAGGACTGTTCTCGGTACCGGATCGATAGTGAACTCCACCTCTCTCTCTGGTGGCAAGCCGAGCAAATCCTCCGGAAAGACATCGGGATACTCCCTTACTATGGGTATGTCTTCCAACTTCAAATCACTTTCATTACTCACCACACTAGCCAAAAATCCTTGGCAACCCTTCTTAAGCAAGCTACTAGCTCGTAAGGTCGAGATCATACGCAGTGGTCTATCCACATGCTTCCCTTCAAAGCTAAAATTAGGTGACCAGAATACTAAACGTCACCCTTTTCTCAAAAAATGATCAACAGAGGCATGGTAGGAAGCTAACCAATCCATCCCCAAAATCACATCAAAATCCTGAAGGTCAAGGAGTACTAAATCAACTGGCATTTCCCTATAACCAATCATCACAATACAATTTCTAAGCATTCTACTAGCCACAACGAGAATCTCCCACAGAGTAGCAACAATCAAATCAAAGTCCATGCTAGCAACAGCAAACCCAACAAACCAAAGAAAAGATACTTGAAACAAAAGAGTGTGTTGATCCAGGATCAATCAAGACTCTAGCAAATAAGGTGTGGATTCGGAGAGTACTGTCACCACATCAGAAGTGGCCTGAGCATCTCGATGAGTCATAGCAAACACCCGTCCTTGGGCTTTGGGTTTCTGTTTATCCTCCTTATTTTCCTCCTTAGGCTTCCCAATGATGAACTTCCTGTTCTCTGGACAATCTCTGATCAAATGTCCTTGCTTCCCACAACCAAAGCAAGCTCCAGTCTCTCTATAGCATGGCCTACCCCCATGTTTCTTACCACAAGTAGGACAAGCCCCATCTAAATTCTGCGCTGCCTTCCCTTTATTCTGATTTCTTCCTGATGTAGACCTTCGCTGTGCTTGATTACCATGAGCACCATCACTCCTATTTCGCTTCCTTTGCTGTTCCCTATACTGATGAAGCTCTTCATTATCTTTCTCTGCTATAAGGGCTCTGTCAACAACCTCTGAATAGACACCAAGCTTCAGAATAGATATCTTGTTCTTCAAATAAGGCTTCAATCCATCCTGAAACTTTAATGCCTTTTCCTCCTCTCGTAGCAATCAAGCGTGGGGAAAAACGTGATAACTCAGTAAATTTGGCCTCATCTTGAGCCACGGTCATATCCCCCTGTTCCAAACGAATAAACTCTCCCACCTTACGCCGTCTAACACCGCTGGGAAATACTTTTTGTAGAAAGCCTCCCTAAATTGTCTCCATGTTATGGGTCCCCGATCCTCCAAAAGTCTCCTAGTCATACGCCACCAATGATCCGCCTCTTTATCTAACATAAAAGCCGCATAAGAGGCTTTTTGCTCCTCAGAGCAATCTATGACACCAAAGAATTTCTCCATCTTAAGGATCCAAGCCTCTGCCTCTGTGGGATCTGTAGCACCAGAAAAGTAAGGAGGACCCAATTTCTTGAAGTCATCAAAAGAGCTACCCCTAGAAGATGAAGACTGTCCCTGAACATTAGTCCCAACAGCTCGAGCTTGGCGTTCAACTAAACTAGCTAGTGTCCCAAGATACCTATAGATCCCTTCTGCACTCACGGGAGGCAAACCCTCAATTGGAGGTACATCATCATTAGCCTGACTGTTTTGGGAAGATGCAGGTCTCCTTGGTGGCATGGTGTCCTATAAAGCAATTGGTGTAACTAAATTAGTCACTAAGAAGTCAAATAAGCAAATCAGAATTGTAAGGAATAAAAGGAATCAGACTAGATGAAGTTGAAACTTAAACTAATACGTCACTCATCTATTCCCAAAGGTACACTAAACAAGTTCCCATCAAGATCACAACCTAGTGCTCTGATACCACTCTGTCACGCCCCAAGACCCACTCCAAGGGCGTGACGGTCATTTCATACCTCAAACCCGAAGGCTTAAAGTATAATCTGACCCAAACAGTCATAATGTAACTGGATGTTACCAATTACCAAATACCTGCTCAGAGTAGCGGAAACAAAATCTAAAATCCTCAAAATTCAATTTCCAAATAACTTCCAAATACCAAATGATCCAAAATAACATAACTAATAGTTAAACAAAATCCAACATAAATCCTAAGTCAAATCCTAATGATGACCATTCCTCAGCCTAGCCATCACTCCTCACCCGAACTAAGAGTACCCTGAAAAATTTTCAACAATTGGGAATGAGCTCACAGCCCAATAAGGAATATTAATGCAATTCATGGATCAAATATTTTCATTTCAAATAGGAGATATCAATTTTTTTGTTTCTCATCAAATATCAGAGTTCCAAAAATACCAATATATTCAAAATTCAACCAACCAATTTCATATCAAATTCAAACACTTTCACATCAGACTCAATCAAATCCATTCAATTTTTTTTTTTTCATTACTCAAATTTACACAACATAATATCTCCATATTTTGTGTCATAAATAAACAAAATATTCCAACATAATATTTAGTGCAAAGCAATTTGATCCATGCATGGTAACAAAATATAATTTTCTTTTCCACAATTCAAAATAACATATAAAATAATTTAATTTTATAAATATTGCATTAACTTCCCTTACCTCAAAATATGCAAAGACCTTGAAGGAAAAATAACCCTGAAAAGTCTACTCCTCACCTAACACAATAAAAAGACCACTATTACTATTTACTTCAAAATATAAATCTGATAATCCTAAAATTTCTAAATGTTAAGATTAATATTTTTGATTAACAAAGTAATAATTTAATTACTCTATTCCTTATTTAATTATAATTAATAAATTTTCAATTTGTTTCTAATAACACATTACTAATTTAATTAAATTACAATTTTGTTTCATTATAAAATTCTATATATATATCTATATATATTTTGTTAAATCTCTTATTCTATTTATTACAAAAAAACCATTATTATTATTATCTTATTTATTAATCTAAAACTAAATATTATTATTATTATTTAATTAACAAATTCAAAAGCCACTCAACTTGTGTCTCGGGTACACCAAACCATACCAAAAAAGCAATTTTTTTTTTTTTTTTTTTTTTTTTTTTTGCCATCATCATGCTTTTATTATATATATATATATATATATATATATATATATATATATATATATATATAAAAAAGACTCCTCCCATTTGCTTCCAGCACAGTGCCGTACGCCCCCTATTTTTTTTTTTTTTTTCTTCCTTCCTTCCTTCCTTCCAGTGCACACGCGTTCTTCCTCTTTTTTTTTTTTTTTTTAATAACCCTAACCTAAAATCGAAATATTCCAAGGAATTTTTTTTTTTTTTTTTTTTTCTAATAAAACTTAAGATCTCCCAAATTCCAATATTAAAATCCGAATATTAAATTTTCACTATTTGATATTAAAACGAATTAAAAAAAATAATCTAACCCTAATCTAGATTTGGGGTTTTCCAAAAAATATATCTAATGTGCTTGAAATTAATCAATGAATCTAAAATATTAAACTAGGGTTAGAATCTTACCTATAGAGATCTGTTCTTCAACCCTGAAATCTGACTCCAACCTTACGTTCTCTGGAATTCTGCGACAGGGAACTCTATTCAGAAAAGAAGGGAAATAATAAAATTTCTAATTTATACCTAGGGTATTTGTTCGTAAAATTACACTTTTACCCCTCTTCCACTTTATTAAATTAATTAGTTAATTAATTTAATTAGTAATAACAATTTCCTAAATTACCCTTAAAAGAAATGCCTGGGCGTTACATCTGCATGGGGGGGTATTTGTGATGTCCCACATCGGATAGGGGAGCAAGTTCCTGGCACTATATATGTAGAGACTCCTCTTAACTAAGTAGACGCGTTTTAAAGCCGTGAGGGCCCCCTTGGGCCCAAAGCGGACAATATCTACATGGTTGGGTGCAGGTCGTTACAAATGGTATCAGAGCCGATCCCCGACCTCGGTGTGGGGGTTTGTTTGGCTCCGTAAGGGGTGTTTGTCTGTTTGGCCCCGCAATCCCATGGGACACAACGAGGACGTTGTGTCTGCATGGGGGGGTATTTGTGATGTCCCACATCGGATAGGGGAGCAAGTTCCTGGCACTATATATGTAGAGACTCCTCTTAACTAAGTAGACGCGTTTTAAAGCCGTGAGGGCCCCCTTGGGCCCAAAGCGGACAATATCTACATGGTTGGGTGCAGGTCGTTACAATAATATTTATCATAACTATGGACAATTGGTCTTATGACATTATGATATATCCGAGTGAATATGATGGAGCATTACCAAATATACATAGGAGGGATGTGGCCATACAAGTATCATAACTACGGGTCCATTGTACTGAATATGATACCTCACAGATAATAGATTGAATCCGATGTGGTACCATGGGCCCATTCTATTGAGTATGATAATATTTGTTCCATAGGAAAAAAAAATAAAAAATAAAAATAGAAAACATATCTCTACCTAGTTTTTTGGTATTTCTTAAAACAAAAAATATATTTCATCTCATTTTTCAATATTAAAAAGATAATATTATTTATATTTTTTTCATAATTTATTTTTAGTACATTATTTTTTTTTCTTTTTTATGAATAATATAATAATTTAAAATCTTTTAAAGAAAAAAAATATTGTGATATGCAATCAAATGGTATACATTAATAAAATATAAATGGATAAATCCATTTTCTATATATTAGATAATATATTAAATCATGTTATATATTAATATTATTCTAGTTATATTAGAAATATTTTAATTCTTTTTCTTTTTGAACAAAAGATTTTATTTTTTTCAATTTTAATTTTGTATTTTTAAAATTAATTAATGAAATATAACTTACAATGAAAAAGAATTCATGAGAGAAACGAATCATGGAATATTTCATTCGTACATATAACATCACCTACCACTATATTCTTCAAGTTGTCATGATTTTTAAGATTCATATAAGGAAAATAAACTTAATCCTGTCTTCTCAATATATATTATGACCATAACTTAATCATTAATATATTCAATTCCCTTGTTAAATTTATGCTTCAACCCTCATATTTGGATTTGTAATCAACAACAATTTTAAAGCAATTGATCATATCCAAGACATGCATAAACAGGACCAAAGACTCCACCACTTACTATTATGAATTGGATTAGACTCATGAGTTAATGACTTGTTTATCTTAATATTAGTTGTGATCAAATCACTAAGGTTATGTTTGGTTCTCGGAAAGTGTTAAGGAAAGAAAAAAATGATAAGAAAAATTATTTTCTCATGTTTGATTGTCCTATAAGAAATTCCAAAGAAAATTAAATATAATTAAAATTAGTTAGAAATTTATGTATTTTTAAATTATTTAATTTTTATATTGGTAAGTTAACATAAATAAAAATGAGTTTAAAATAACAAATAAAAATAATTTATCGACTTTAACTTTATTTTTTATTTTTCTTCACTTTTTCTTTCCTATGCATTTTCTCTCAAATTTTATGAGGATCAAACATAGCCTAAACCTCTAGCATTTGGAATAATCATTATGATTATGTTTGGTTCTTGAAAAGTACTAAGGAAAGAAAAAAATATAAAGAAAATGGTTTTTTCACATTTGATTTCACTATGGCACATCTTCAAAGATTGATGTTTCAAGCTTCAAGATCCAGTACTTCCCCAAAAAGATTTCTTCAATCCCACTAAGTGCTCAATCCCTCAGTCTACTTTGTTAAATTAAGGCCCGACGTGGATTAGAAAAAGGGTCAAATCATGCCAAGGTCCACCACAACCCAAGCCTAACTCATCAATAGAAAACAATTTCAGGCTCCAGGCCTCCAACTAGGTCGATAATGCACGTTGTCTCCTGGTGTTTGGATGTCTTGTAGACACCAAAATAGGTCCAAATGGCCATTGAATTGATCAAATAGATTAAGGTAGCATATTCTCTTTTTGACAAAATATCATAAAGGGATTTGCAATCAAGGAGCCAAATTAGGAGATGAAAATCTAAGGAGCTGGAACAAGTGCCTCAATTCACCTATGAAAGCAGATATTATACTTCCATGCCGGTCTGGTGAGGGGACCCAAAACAAAATGACAGTTTCTAATACAACTAAAAACCTTGAAGCATTTTTTTCCTAATTTTAACGCAAATTAATAAAGGGACAATTTCTAGAAGGAAACTGCTTAGTTCATTGAAACAATAAAAAAATTTCTTCATAAGTTTAATAAGAATAAGTCTTTTGGCCCTCATTTAAACTCCCTCTTAAATAGAGCAAGGAAATCCCTCATAAACTTGTTGTTGTGCCAAAATATGTAGAGTTAATCTTATTGATGAACTTTGAGTACAAGGTTCTTACAGATCTCTTCCCTCTTTGTTCGTGTTTGATTTTCTAAAAAAACTCATCAAGAAAATCTTCTCTATTTTCTCTCAAACACACCCCAAAACCTTTCCTGAAGTCTAGTTTTATTCTGTTACAATAGTCTCCTTTATACCCCTGAATATATGCAACATATAAACTAATTGATGTAACAACTTCTAATAGAAACAACTAGCTTTGGCCTGTGTGGCACTCAATTCAAATCTTGAACCAATCATCACACTTGTGAAGGAATACCATACACTTCACACCCGCTCTTCATCCACCTTGAACAAGGTTACTAAAAAATAAGTCACCTCTAGCCCTCAAGTAAACTTTCAATTCCATTGCCCTTGGGTTGAAATCAAGAAAGAGATTTCTACTACAAAAAATGGTTATAAGAATGCTTGATTTGTTGGGGCTTGTAAAAAGCGCCATTATTTTTATTATAAGGTGTCATATTTTCTCATTTTTCTTATACGTAGTAGAGATCGAATGAGAGGAAAATATTATTCTTGTGAATCATAAAAACTTGTACATGTTGTGTTAGCAAAAGCTCTGATACCATTCAAGAACAGAAGATAAAACAATTACTCACCTCGTACATGAGATTTTAACGTGGTTTAACCAAACATGTCTACATTCATAAAGGAGAGAATCTTTCTACTATACAATATAGAACATTATAGATTATAGAACTAGATACAACTATTGAGTCCTCCAAACATATCATATTCCCCCATTCTTTGTATCCATACCCTACCAAAAGCTCTCTCGCTCCACCGGGTATCTCTCATTCTCCCTCACATTTCTATCCACCTTGTATGGTTCTCCCTCTCATCTATCCACCTCGTATGGTCTTTATAGGCTCGTCTCCATCTCATAACATTTTCCTTTCATGACCTAAAATATTTATAAAGATATTTCCAACAACCTTTTTTATTTTATAAGGAAATCTAATATTACAATAATATATCAACTTAGGAAATATTGTATATAATATTCTTTACAAAAAGGAATCTATACTAATTAGGAATTTGGGATACTTCCCAACATGTCCTTTCATTGATTATTGGAATTAATATATTTTAATTTTTTTTTCTTTTTTTGCTATATTAGTTGTCCACTTTATTTTGCAGGAACTGAAACTTATGCATGCAGCCATCTTATTGAAACATTCAAATGCACCACAAATATAGCTTCTTAAATAACCAAATCTTAAATAGATCCATTTTGTAGAGGCTGGAGGCGAATTGGGAAGCCCTTGGAAGGAATGGGTGATGGATTATATGCAACCTTTTCACAGGGATCTACTTTCTCCCATTTGAATCTTGTCACCACATGATGTATGAATGCAAGTACCTGCGCTCGAGCATATTCCCTTCCGGGGCACATCCGAGGCCCTCCCCCAAAAGGCACAAAAGTGAATGGTTGAGGCCCTTTTCCTTCAAACCTCGAGGGATTGAATTTCTCGGGATCAGGAAAATACTTGGGATCTCTATGTGTTGTATTTACATTCCAATGCATCTGCAGGACAAAATTTTCCAGTAAGTTTCGTGAATGTACCACACACAATTTGATTTTACAAAACAGCACTTTATATATGACATACCTTCCATCCCATTGGAATTGTAAAACCTGCATAAGTGATGTCCGTTATGGCTTCTCTAAAAGTTCCTTGCACAGGTGGGGTTAGCCTCATAGTTTCATTTGCCACATTCCAAGTATATTTCATCTTTTGAATGTCATCCCACTTCAGAAACCCTTCCGGACCTTTGCTCTTTGCAATCTCCATTTGCTCTATTGAATCAAAAAAAATAATTTTAAATTTGGTCTGTTAATGAACAACCCTTCACAATAGTTGGGGAAAGATGAGGAAAAAAAACTATCTTAAAATTTTTAAAATTTTTCGTCAAAGAATCTATTCACCTACCCCATGGATCAAGGCCAAGACAAAAGAAAAGACAAATACTTTATATCTCGTCTATAAACATTTTTTTAAAAATACTTCAAATGAAAACACTATCAAACAACAATGCATGTAAGCTTGAAATGGATTCAAAAGAAAGGAGACAGTCGGTTTTTAAGGTATTACCTTTTAAGACTTTGCTATAGACATCAGGGAACTCGGCCAGGTACTTGAGGATGAATGTGATGACAGAACTTGTGGTGTGATGGGTAGCTAAAAGCAGACAAATAACTTGAGTACTGATCTCCATCTCACTCTTAACATCACAGTTTTCATCTGATGCTAAGAGCATGTGAGACAGTAGGTCTCCAGTAGCTGAGTCTCCCTTCTGCTCTAACTCCATTTTTCGCTTTCTGATGATTGCTAGAAGCTCATTGTGAATGAATTTGCTGGCTTTGAGAGCACGGTTGAATGTCGTCCCAGGAATATCTATAGGCACAGAAAGGAATCCTTCGTTCAAAATCTGGAAGGGATGAGAAATCATCTCAACATACTCAGGATCATCAATGCTCATAAAGAGCCGGAAAGCCAACGCAAAGCTGTACTTCCTTGCAAGCGGAAAAACCAGTACCTCTCTATTAGGAGACCAATTCAACTCAATGTGTTCGCTTGCCATCGAATCCATGGTGGCTATGTAGTGTTGCAGAGCTTCTGGCTTGAGAAATTCAGGAAGGAAGGTAGGGGTCCTGAACTTATCTCCTGTTAAAGTTTCGTTGAAGATAGATGGGAAGCACAAAATCTTCTTCATTGAACGCTGCCACCATGAGACTACAAGTTTGTCCTCGTTGGAGAAAAGAAACTTGTTCCCGAAGCGCCGCACATCACAGCCATGTTCGCTTCCAATAAGGAGGTCTTGAACACTTGAGGGGAGTACTTGTTCATTCTATCGTGCAAGAATCTCCCCGGGTTCCCCCCTTGACAAGCCAAAGCAAATTCCAAAGTTTCTCCTATGATTGGCCATCCCATTGTCCCAGGGGGAAGGTTTGGATTGAAGGATTTGTGCCTGTAAGTAATAAGGAAGACTATTGGAAGTGATATGGAGAATAGTATAAGGTATAGTAGATATGAAAAGAAGAGATCCATGTCTGTTATTCAATGATAAAAGATTGGGCAAAAGGAGAGGTTGAAGATGGAAAACCTAAAGCCAACTTCTGGGGTATATGTAGGCAAGTGGAAGGGCTCCAAATGTCAGTCTCACAACAACCGTTTAGTGCTTATCTTTAGTTAGACGGTAAAGCTCAGAAAGGTTGGTCCAATGTCATCAAAGGAAAATCAACTCTTAATATCAAGTGTGGATATGTATGACTAATCAAGATCATTGAGACGGTAAAGCTCAAAAAGGTTGGTCCAATGTCATTAAAGGAAAATCAACTCTTAATATCAAGTGTGGATATGTATGACTAATCAAGATGATCGAGGGAAAAAAAAAACCACTTAAATAAGAGTAAGAATCTACCGATAGTTATTTAAAAAAAAAACTAAGAGGGTGTTTGGTAAAATTTAATATATATTACTTAATAACCAAAGTTTACTTTAAGTTAAATTATATTTAAGTTGTTGACTTAAAATTTATTAATTAATTCTTACTTTAAGTATTAAGTTTGTTTGAAAAAAATTAACTTAAAGTCTATTCTAAATCATTAAATTGACATATTTATCATCATAAATTATAATTAGGATAGAGAAAGTTGAGTAATAGTAAAGGAGATTGCGGAGGTAATTAAGGCAAATTAGGGTAAAAATGTCAAATGAAGATATGAACTTAAAAATAAATTAATTGTTTTTACTTTTTACTTAAAGTTGTTTTTAACTTTAAGTCATATCATTAAGTTATTTTACCAAACATACTTAATTTACTTAATGATTTAAATTAAGTTATTAAGTTGGTTTACCAAATATCCATTAATTCTAAGTTTAAGAAAAAATATTTTTTTCAAAAAAAGCAAACGAAGTGTTTGATAAAACTTTAAAACACTTTTAAAAAAAGTTCAAAAAAATCTTTAAGAAAACATGTAGAAAAAAGTTTTTCAAAAAATAAAAATAAAATTAGTAGGTGTTTGATAAAATTTAATACTTATTACTTAATAATTTAAATTGATTTTAAGTTAAATTATACTTAAGTTGTTAACTTAAAACTTATGATTTAATTTTTTACTTTAAGTATTAAGGTTATTTGATAAAATTAACTTAAAATTTATTTTAAATAATCAAATTGATATATTTATTCTCATAAATTATAATTTAGGCGAAATCGAATAACTATGGAGGTTGTGTGGGAAGTTTCTCTCCACGTGTCCTTCCTAGGCTCAAGACCCTTTGGTCGTCCAAGGTAAGCAGATAATCCGTTAGGGAGTAATCCGTCTGGACGAAGACAAGCTCTGTTTGGCGCAAGAGGAAATACAAATTTCTTTTTTCCCCAATGCCAGGCGGAATGGACAGACAAGCCGACTAGGGACTTCCAAACAGACAAACCAACCCAATTGAAAATTCTAAGCACTAGACAGATGGCAACAATCTAGATGACATTTACACCCAAAAATCAATGTCAATCAATCGTTACATGCAATCAGCGACATTGACAAATGTAAATCCACAGTTAATGACATGGTCCGAGATTCTTGCACGACAGCCTACAAATGGCACCAATCAACGGTTCTTGTTTGTTATGATTACCCAATCTATGCTAAGATGATGGCGTTGACTACCTTATTAAGGCGATCATCAGCGCAAAAAAGGCATAAATGCACAATCAATGTTGTGATGATGACGCTAAATGTTCTATAAAAGCCCCTCCAAAAGGATGAAAAAGGTACGCACACATAGCCATTCAAAAGGTTGGATTCACTCTCTCTAGATTTCGACTTAAGCTTCAGAGGGACATACTCGAACCACCTATCCGAACATCCTTTTGTGCAGGGGAAGATGTCTGTTTGACTCTAGTGAAGCTAGATAGACTACATCCAATTGACACAACACCAACAAGTTGTAGAGCAGTAAAAGAGATCGTGAAAGTAACTAAGACAAATAAGGGTAAAAAAATATAAAATAAAGTTGTAAGCTTAAGAATAAGTTAATTATTTTTATTTATTACTTAAAGTTATTTTTTACTTTAAGTCACATTATTAAGTTATTTTACTAAACATACTTAATAACTTAAATTAAGTTATTAAGTCACTTTAAGTTATTAAGTTGGTTTACCAAACATCCACTTAGTATTTGATAAAATTTTAAAAATATCTAAGAAAAAAATGACACTTCAATTAAAAAGAATTCTTAGAAACACTCTCAAAAGTGTTTAAGTAGGATAAAAGTATAAAGAAACAAAAATTTAAATATAAAACATGGTATTCTAGTTAAAAAAAAGAAAAAAAGAAAAAAAAAGAAAGCCATGATACCATTGTTTAAGTATAACTAGGTTCGTTCCACATGCAAGGCATGTGGACGTGAAGTAATAAAGTTAATATTAGATTTTGTTTAATTATTTAATAAAAATTAAGAGAAAATAATTTAGTAAGATAAAATAAAATATTTAAATTTTTTAGCATTTGTTCTCAAAAATATATTGTAATGTCGTGACAAGTTTATTTATGTATTTGTTTTGTAATAAAAAATCTAGATGTCAATAAAAAATAATTATTATTACTTAATTATTTTTTATTATTTTACAAATATGCATACCTTATTAGTTGTTGAAGTTCTATGTTAGGGATTATAGTTTCATGAAATAGGATTTTTTTACAAGATTTATTTTTTCAAAAATTTCAAGAAATTGAAAAAAAAGAATTATTAATTTTGTTTAAATAAATTTTTTTACATACAATATTTTAAACATTTTAGAAAACTAAAATAATAATCTTATTTATATGAGAAATCTAATTATTATTAATTATATTGGTCAATATAATATCTAAAATAATAACATCTCTTCACTTGATCTCCTATATCTATCTATATGCATAAAGAAAAATTGACTTTTCATTTTAAACATTCGACCATTTTGATCTATTTGAAAATTACCATTTTATTATTATTTAATTAATAGTTTAATAAATTAAAACTATTAGAGAGTTTTGATAAGAAAAAAAAATAACATTCCTAAAATATTTTTTCATTATCACAAATAATTGTAACTTCTTTAATAGTCAAATATACATTAATGTTTTTTACACTCTAGATTCTCTTAATATCATGGACATTTTATCTATTTTGATTTTTTCGAATATTTTGGGTTGTTCAAATAATTATTAATGAGACACCTTAAAAAGTAATTATAAATGGAAAAATAATACTTAAATATAAGATAAACTTTTTTTTATGTAAGACATGCACTATTTTTATTTATATATTTTTATTAAATTATTTTTTCTATGGCTCTTTTATCTACTTTTCTTCTTTATTTATTTTAAATATTACGATTTGGGCACTAAACAATTTTGCAAATATTTAAAAAAAAATCATTAATATAGCATAGCAAATACTTGATAATAATTTTTTTACATACCTTACATAAAAAACTTATCTTTATTTAACTATTATAAATTATTTTTCTAATTAAAAGTTAAATTTTTTGTAAATATTCTAAATTTTATTTTTAAATAAATAAGGAATATCACTCAGGTGAACCTGAGGGGGTTTAGGAAGAAAGATAGTGGGGTACACCAATTGGGATTTGGGATCCTCACTAATGAGATGCGAACTCACATTGTTTACTAAGAAGGGGAATTTTTTTACTTTTTTTATTTTTTACTTGAAAATCAGAGTTTGGTGCAGTGGGTCTCATTAGAGACCTGTAAAGGTAGTGGGAAGAAGAACGGTAGAGGGAGTGGGAAAAATGATAGTAGAGAGAGAAGCGGGTTTTGGAGTAATTAGGGAGGTATCGAGGCGATGAAGAACAATAGTGTAACGATCCGCACCCAACCATGTACATATTGTCCGCTTTGGGCCCAAGGGGGCCCTCACGGTTTTAAAACGCGTCTACTTGGTTAAGAGGAGTCTTTACATATATAACGCTAGGAATATTCTCCCCTATCCGATGTGGGACATCACAAACACCCCCCAAGTAGACACAGCGTCTTCGTTGTGTCCCATGGGATTGCGAGGCCAAACAGACAAATACTCCTTACGGAACCAAACAAACCGCCACACCGAGGTCGGGGATCGGCTCTAATACCATTTGTAACGGTCCGCACCCAACCGTGTAGATATTGTCCGTTTTGGACCCAAATGGACCATCACGACTTTAAAACGCGTCTACTTGGTTAAGAGGAGTTTTTACATATATAGCGTCAGAAACATTCTCCTCTATCCGATGTGGGACATCACAAATAGAATTACATTTTGAAACCCTATCGTTATCAGCTAATTTTCTGGATTATATTCTCTTATGTTTTTTCATTGTTTGGTTTCCTAGAAAATGCATGGAAAAAAATTGTTGAAATTTGCAACCTTAAAGATACTTATGTATTTCATATGGAATTTTTTCCCTACAATTTCCGTTGATTGGGATTTTTTTGCTCCATGTTCAATTTTGAGTGAGTTCGAAAAAGGACGGAAACAAATATGTGGAACCGAGGAGAAGAAGAGAATAGGCTGAAGATGAAGATGGTGGGGGAGGAAAGAAGGTTTATTTGTTAATTAGAAATGGAGGGAAATAAATGATACACTGTTGTTACTGTTGACATGAGAAATGAAGTCGAGACAGGTGTTACAACGACAAGAATCCAGCTTGCCATTATCACAACAAGTATTACGAACGCATTGGCAGCAACAGATTCTACAAAATGGCATATCACATGAGTACTTTTCATTGGTTGTGATTTCTCCATATATGACTCGCAAGCACTCGGGGGAAGGGGCCTTCAATGAAATTATTGCGTCTTTGTGTCTTATCCCTGTTCTGTGTCATTACCGTGGCAATCAATGAGATTCCAACATTTTTTTGGCTTTATACAAGATATTTTGATTTTTTGTCATTACCATGGCAATCAATCAGATTCCAACATTTTTTTGACTTTATAAAAGATATTTTGATTTATGGATGTGGCCGATCTCATGACAAATATTATAAATACTTGTCAATATTTCTTATTTTGGTTTCTTCTTTACTCTTCTTCAATCATACATCATATAAATTGGTATGAAATATTTACATTGGAGTTTTGTTATCCAAAAAATTCATAATGCGACGTATCCAAAAAACTAAATATTAAATTATTTTTATACTTCATTACATGTTCCAATCAATGAAATTACACTTGTTATTTTTGCTTGTACATCCATTATATATGTATATGTATGTAACCCTGAAAAGTCAAATATTAGTGATAGGAGTTGTCTTTAAAATTTAATTGAAGGGATGAGTTCATCACTGGACTATACAATAATAACATGTACTCCATCAACAAGAAATACATATTTAAGTTGAACCTCATTTAGTTTTAGTTCTCATTTAGAAGTTCTAATCTGAATTCTTGAAATTACACATGGGGCTTGATTCCTTCATTTTTTTTTATCCCTGATCAATGCGATATATCATATATCATATATCATATTTCAAAACAAAAATCAATATATATATTTTATAAATTAATTATATATTATTGGTCAATTGACTGTTGAGCAAATTCAAAAAAATAAATCACAATTTTACATGAACTAGATGCTATTAATTTCCTTAGGGGTTTTACATTGGTTAGGATCCATACACATCTTCATGTTCAATAGTACCATGTTTCATAGTGAGTGCTCTTAAGTTCTTGAGCACTCCTTAAATTTGCTTTTCCAAACCCGTAAAACTCGTGTTATGTAATAATGCCCAAAATATACTTCTTAATTTATGTTGTCATTCACTAAACTAACTCAACCATACTTACTTGGATGGCCTCATTTACAAAGTGATGATGATCTTAATTAAATCTTCAAGACCTATATGAATCTTAGAAAATATGCAACAATATTAGATGCAAGAATTATTTGGAATAAGATAATCAACCTAAAGTAGTTACTCCGGATGAGTAGCAATATCCTCCTTTAACAATTTTATGACTAAATAATTATTACATAACTCCTCCAATGCTCTGAAAAAAGAGTTTATATATCACTCAAGTCTTGTTTGTTTGTTTGTTTTTTAACTTTTTATTAAAAATAACTTATTTTCATATTTTAATTTTTTTTTTATTTTTTATTATTTATTACTTATTTCTTAAATTTTTCGATTGAATCGAAAAAATCAAAATATTTAACTTTTTTCTGAAACTCAAGAACACATCGTACCTCCATTTAGAATTAGAAGAAGAAGAAGAGCAAAAGAGTCTCTTAAAATTGCTAGAGGAAGCCATGGTTGGATTGTAACAAAATTACAAGAACAAAATTTGGAAGAAGAAAAAAGAGGGTCTTTGATGCTAAGACGATGGTGGCGAGGATGTACCGTTTTTCTCTCCCGTTTATCCTTTGCTTAGCTGTAACCCTTTAGCATTGAGTAACAGTGGGGGTTCATAAAAGTCAAAGTCCTACCTCAATTACTAATTGCAATCATGAAGATTTTTCCAAGTCTTTTCTTTACACCTTACCATTTTCTTTTTTCTTTTTTGGGCATTCAATATCCAATACCTCAATTATTAACTGCAATTGTGAAGCTTTTTCTGACTCTTTTTTTTACATCTTAACATTTTATTTTTTTCTTTTTTTTTGGCATTTCAATTAACTTGTTCTTTATTTTGTAAATGTGTGAAAAAATTAGAGCCATCTTAACATAGAAATCATTTTACCATCAACCTTTTTTGTATTTTCTTGTCGATTTTATTTTAAATATATACATAAATATTGACAGTGAAAAAAAAAATGATATATAGATGATGACAAAGAAGTAAGAAATTTCTAGGAAGCTTGACGAAGGGAGGGACATGACTTTTAAGGCAACAAAATTAATATCTTTGTGTTGAGGATATGGGCTTGTTAGGAAGTCATTGATTCATGGGCTATTCTTTAATTTTAGTCTTCTTTCTATTCATTGGTTGATAATGGGGTTGGTTTGGTAGAGTTAAGAGTCAATGATTTTATTTTTTGATTTTTTTATAACTACCATTCATCTACTTTTTCTTCACATTTCAAGGAAGCTTCATCAAATGAGGGGCATGACTTTTAAGGCAACAAAATTAAAATCTTTTGTTGGTGATGACATATGGGTTTGTTAGGAAGTCATTGATTTTTGAGTTGTTCTTTAATTTTAATTATTTTCTTTTTATTCACGGGATGATAGTGGGATTAGTTTGATAGAGTCAAGAGTCAATGGTTTTTTTTTTTTTTTTTTTTTTAATTTTCTTACCACTGCCATTCATCTTTTTTCTTCAAATTTCTATGAAGCTTCATGAAAGGAGGGCCGTGACTTTTAAGGCAATAAAATTAAAATCTTTGTGGTGATATGGACTTGTTAGAAAGTCATTGATTCTTGGGCTATTCTTTAATTTTAATTATTTTCTTTTTATTCATTGGTTGTGGGGTTGGTATGGTAGAGTTAAGAGTCAATGATTTTATTTTATTTATTTTCATACAACTACCATTCATCTTCTTCTTCTTCACATTTCTCCTGTAGGATAATTGTGTTTGAGGTTCATAATTTGGCCAACATTTGTGAAAAGATGCACAGTTCATGTTTAAGTACATGAAAATGAAGAAAAAAATATCATAAATTCAAGATATACAAGTTTGTATATGTTTTATACAGTTAATACAAATATATTATAGATTTTGTTATAAGTAAAAATATACAATAGAGATGACCAATAAAGCTTTTGTGGGTGTCTTCACCTCTGAAGCTTAAGAACACATCGTCCCTCCATTTAGAATTAGAAGAAAGAGAAGAAGAGGGTCTCTAGAACTGCTAGTGGAAGCCATGGTTGGATTGTAACAACAAATGAGTCTTTATATGTTGAGTGACTTTTCTTGGTCTCCCTAAAGAAATCTGGACACAGTGGTGAGGATATCCCTTTCTTTTTTCTAAATTATTTGTGGTAGTTGGTTATATCCCTTTGGCATCAAATATCAATAGGTTCGCAAGAGCCCGGACCTATCTCTTATTATTATTTGCACTCTAGAAGCTTGTTTATGACCTTTTCTTTTACTTTTCCCTCTTTCTCTCTCCATTCAACAACCACCATTTTCAGAGCACCTTGGTTAATACTGATTTGATTTTTTCTCTGCTTTTTCTTTTAAATTTTATTTTTGGGTTTCATGCCTTCCTAACAAAAGACGTGTCTTGTTTAGTACATCTTTTCCTTCTTTTCTAATTCTTTTCATTTTTATTGATGTTTATATCTTTAAATGAGTCAATGGACATTGTAAAAAATATGGACTTATCTTATGTCTTCAAAATTTATTTTTGTAATTTTTAAAATTTGAAGAAGTAAATTTTTTTTAGTATCTCAATTTATCTTAGTTTTTAAAAAATTATCATGTTTTTAAAGTAAGTTTGAAAGAGTTCTATATTTCATATGGGAGTTATTATTATTTTTATTTATAAAAATAGAAAATGTAACCAAACAACATCACGTTAGCGGATTATAAGATTGAATTAACTCTTCTTTCTTTTCCAAATAGCATCAAAATTAGCTTGAACTCTTTTGGCTCTTCTTTAAAGACCACTTTTTTTTCTTTTTGAAAAACTTTTCTTCTTTGAAAGATTTTTTTTTTTCTCACTTTGAAATGTGTGTCTCAACAGGTTTGTATGATTTCTTATAATATAAAATGAAAAATGAAGGTATTATTTGAATAATTTCTCATTTTTTATTAAAAAAAATGATAGTAATTCCTTTATAATGCAAAAACTCTATGAGATATACATTTTAAAAGATAATAACTAAGGTGTAGTTTGTTTTTCCTTTTTCTACTTAATTCTAAATAAAATTTAAAACTAAATAGTAATTAATAGTGTTAAGAATCAAGTTATTTATTTTTTTAATATTTTATTTTATTAATTTTTTATTTTGATATAGTAATAAACACAAATTATAAATTCAATTTATATAATGTAAGCCAAATTTAATTAATGTCTTATTAAAAATAAAAATAATTTTTTAATTACAAATAAATTAAATATAAATGTTTTTTTAATAAAATATGAATTTTAATAATGTAATAAAATCATAAATTATATACTTTTATAAATATTATAAAAATATAGATATTAACATAAATTAATTTATTTTCTTAAAATAAATAACAATAATTCAAAATGAATAATTTATAATTCTTTTTATAAATATGATAAAATATGGATATTAATATCTTATAAAAGCATAATTAATTTATTTTATTTAAAATAAAGAATAATTATTCAAAATTAATAAATTCTAATATTATTCCATTTTAAATGAATAGAAAAATATTTTTAAAAATAAAATTTAATTTTTTAAGGTATAAATACACCAATTTTTTTTTTCATATATGCATACATTTATTTTTCAATTACAAAGATGATATTTTGAATTATTTTATTTTATTTATAATTAATTAATAAATTTTTGGAATTTTAAATTATTCTTAAAAATTGCAAGATTTATTAAAGAACTTAAAGCCTTAACTATGTCTATTATTTGAATTTTATAGTCATAGGTTTTTATTTTTAAATCATTTTTTAAAATTATTAAACTTATTAATAAATTCAATACAAAGTCTCATTTGATTTGAAATTCATTTTTTCTACTGAGTAAAAATTGGAAGAAAAGTTCTCTATTTTATTTTGTTTTTAAATAACAATATCCAAATAATAAAATTAATTTTTTTAAAATAATTTTGTTTTTTAATCACAGACCCAAATAGATTTTTATTATTTAATAAAAAAAACCTTCAAGAATTTTTTTAAATGAAAATAAAAAGTTATTTCAAACTATGTACAATGTGAGTTTTTTTTTTTTTTTTTTTAAGTAAAATAAAGAACTATTTTAAACCAGATCTATCGATATTATTAATAATTCTTTTCATTTTTACTGAACATTGAAATAGAACCGAATTATGTACCATTTCAACTTCACATTTCTATACACATTCAAATATAAAAATTGGAATTACCAAATTCATTCTTATTCAAAAATCCTCATTCCTGAAACATGCCCTTAGTGTCAAAACTTTCATGGGAATCAACCAGGGAGTTCACAAGCCACAAGTTTTATTAGGTCAAGCATGTTTATAGTACAACATTCTAAATGCCAAATAATATTACCATGATTTCAAATTTAGTCCTCATATAACTAATGAATATTACTGTGATATAGCTCATGAAATACATGGATAATCTTGGTAGTGGAATTCCTTTGATTTTGCAACCACTTGGACATGTGGAGGGGTAGTTTGGTTGAATATTATTCCGTGTTAAATTTTTTATTTTATCTCCTTTGAATAAGACAAAGAACCATTCCTAAAATAATTCCTTGGATTAGGGGATTCTTAGTTTCCACGTTCATAATTTGTAATGGATTTAATGCTAAGCAACCAATAGAAAACATAGGCTTGAATTATTCTTCTCAAGCTATCAGTTTGAACTGGAAGGCTCTGGCTCGAAGTGTTGGATTGCTTTTCATTTTAGTTGTTTGATATTGCGATCTCATCGTATTGATGGACTTTCCCAAGATTATCCTAAGCAACTCAATTTGTGTGATATTGTGATTGCATCATATTGGTGGACTTTGTCAAGATTATACTAAGCAGCTCAATTTTTAAATAAAAAAAGAAAAAAATAACAAAATACAGTCTTGAAAATGAGAAAAATTCTTGTATAGAAAATGCTTAGATTCTAAGAATTGTGCTAGGAAATGAATAAAATAAAATAAGCTTGATCATTGAATATGCATATTATTGAGATCTTGATGTCAACAAGGATGGCATGTTATATCAAAATAATGCGGGCAACAGTATAGAAACTAGTCACATCCAAACCTGTCTTGGAGAAGGAATAACCAATTTCAGCAAGAGAAACAATCAACTGGGCCAATGAACCAATATATATACAGCAAGGAAATCAGCTTGGAAATGCTCTAAGGAGCTCCTCAGATGATTTCAAACATCAACTTAGCATCATCAAGTTCAAATCTAGAAACTTTGATTCAGCATTTTTTGCAACAATAAGGGGAAAGATCAGAGTAGAAGATATTTAATTCTCAAATATCTCACGCCATCTACAATATGTTGGGCTTTGTGAAGTCTAGTTTTGTTTTATCCGGTTTGATGACCCGACCCAAATAATATTGCGTGGTTTTTTAATGGGAGATTTACTGCGGCTTGTCCATGAGCGCTCCGGCTTGGGCCACTGCCCCTGGGAAAAAACTTTTGGGCCCGTTTAGCCCATTGTGGAACCACCTTTTGTAATTAGGGTTTTTTAGTGTGGTGTTGTTGCCGTTTTTATATAGAGAGAAATTATTGTAGCCGAAAGTTGTACTCTGTATTCTTCCCTGATAATAATGACATCCCTACAACTCTGTGGACGTAGGAAAATTACCGAACTACGTAAATACTGTCTTGTGTGTGTAATTGTTTTTCTTTGACATGTGTTTTCTCTATTTTTTTTATTTCTCATAGGTTGGGAATTCGGCTTAATTCCCTTCAATTGGTATCAGAGCCTAGGGTTAGGTTTGAGTGGGAGCAATGGCAGAGGAAGCAGGAAAGGCGTCTAAAATAGAAAAGTTTGATGGCACAGACTTTGCGTATTGGAGGATGCAGATTGAAGATTATCTCTATGGGGGGAAATTGCATCTGCCTCTTTTGGGTGCAAAACCTTAGAGTATGAAGGCTGAGGAATGGGTGCTTCTTGACAGACAGGTTCTAGGAGTTATTAGGTTAACTCTGTTTAGGTCTGTTGCACACAATATTGTAAAGGAGAAGACCACAACAGATTTGATGAAGGCTTTGTCCGGTATGTATGAAAAGTCGTCCGCAAACAATAAAGTGCATCTAATGAAGAAATTATTCAATTTGAAGATGACAGAGAATGCATCAGTAGCACAACATCTGAATGAATTTAATACAATCACAAATCAATTGTCGTCTGTAGAAATTGATTTTGATGATGAGATTCATGCTCTGATTGTTTTGGCTTCTTTGCCAAACAGTTGGGAGGCAATGAGGATGTCAGTAAGCAATTCTACGGGAAAGGAAAAGCTCAAGTACAATGATATACGAGATTTAATTGTAGCTTAGGAGATTCACCGAAGAGATGCAGGCGAAACCTTAGGATCTGGTTCTACCCTAAACCTTGAGACAAGAGGCAGAGGTAATCACAGAAATTCAAACTGGGGTAGATCAAAATCCATAAATTCTAATCGGAACATAAGCAAATCTAGATCAGGCCAACAAGTACAATGTTGGAACTGTGGGAAAACAGGTCACTTTAGAAGGCAATGCAAAAGTCCTAAGAAGAAGAATGAAGATGATTATGCTAATGCTGTAATAGAAGATGTACATGATGCATTACTTCTTGCAGTAGACAGTCCACTTGATGATTGGGTTTTGGATGTAGGAGCTTCGTTTCATACCATTCCACACCGAGAAATCATACAGAATTATGCTGCAGGTGATTTTGGTAAGGTGTATTTGGCTGATGGTTCAGCCTTGGATGTTGTGGGTTTGGGAGACGTCCAGATATTGTTGCCCAATGGGTCTGTTTGGTTACTAGAGAAGGTTCAACATATTCCTGACCTGAGGAGGAATCTGATTTCTGTTGGACAACTTGATGATGAAGGACATGCAATATTATTTGTTGGTGGTACTTGGAAAGTTACAAAGGGAGCTAGGGTATTGGCTCGTGGAAAGAAGACCGGTACTCTATATATGACCTCATGCCTAAGAGACACAATTGCAGTTGTTGATGCAAGTACTAATACAAGCCTATGGCACCGCAGATTTGGTCACATGAGTGAGAAAGGGATGAAGATGCCGTTGTCAAAAGGAAAACTACCAGAGTTGAAGTCCATTGATTTTGACATGTGTGAAAGTTGCATCTTAGGAAAGCAAAAAAAGGTGAGCTTCTTGAAAACTGGCAGGACACCGAAGGCTAAAAAATTGGAACTAGTACACACTGATTTTTGGGGGCCTTCTCCAGTTGCATCCCTTGGAGGTTCAAGGTACTACATCACTTTTATTGATGACTCAAGCAGAAAGGTATGAGTTTATTTTTTAAAAAATAAATCTGATGTATTTGAAACTTTTAAGAAGTGGAAGGTCATGGTTGAGATAGCAGGTTTGAAAGTAAAATGTTTGAGGTCAGATAATGGAAGAAAGTACATAGATGGAGGGTTCAGTGAGTATTGTGCTGCACATGGAATTAGGATGGAGAAGACCATTCTTGGGACACCACAGCAGAATGGTGTGGCTGAGCGCATGAACAGAACTCTCAATGAGCATGCTAGAAGTATGAGGTTGCATGCTGGACTACCAAAAACTTTTTGGGCTGATGCTGTTAGCACTGTAGCTTACCTGATAAACCGAGGACCATCAGTTCCCATGGAGTTCAAACTTCCTAAGGAGGTTTGGAGCGGTAAAGAGGTAAAGTTTTCACATTTAAAAGTTTTTGGGATGTGTTTCTTATGTTCATATTGATTCTGATGCTTGTAGTAAACTTGATGCAAAGTCTAAAACATGTTTTTTCATTGGCTATGGTGATGAGAAATTTGGCTATAGGTTTTGGGATGAACAAAATAGGAAAATCATCAAAAGTAGAAATGAGATATTTAATGAACAAGTTATGTATAAGGACAGGTCAATTGGAGTGTCAGATGTTACAGAGATAGATAAAAAGAAATCTAAGTTTCTCAACTTAGATGAATTAACTGAAAGTACTGTCCAAAAAGGGGTGAAGAAGATAAGGAGAATGTAAATTCAGAGGTAGATCTGAGTACACCTGTACCTGAAGTTTGCAAATCTTCCAAGAACATTAGACCTCCACAACGTTATTCACCTATTTTAAATTATCTCCTGTTGACTAATGGCGGTGAGCTAGAGTGTTATGATGAAGCCTTACAAGATGAGAATTCAAGCAAGTTGGAGTTAGCCATGAAGGATGAGATGGATTCCTTGTTGGGGAATCAGACATGGGAACTGACTGAATTGCCAGTAGGCAAGAAGGCTTTGCACAACAAGTGGGTATACATAATAAAGAATGAGCATGATGGTAGCAAATGTTACAAGGCCAGATTAGTTGTTAAAGGGTTCCAACAGAAGAAGGGCATTGACTACACAGAGATATTTTCTCCAGTTGTGAAGATGTCAACAATCAGACTTATATTGGGAATGGTGGTTGCAGAAAACTTACATCTTGAGCAGTTAGATGTGAAGACAACATTCCTTCATGGTGACTTGGAGGAAGACCTTTACATGATTCAGCCAGAAGGGTTCATTGTTCAGGGATAAGAGAATCTAGTCTACAAACTGAGAAACAGCTTGTATGGCCTTAAACAAGATCCTAGACAGTGGTACAAAAAGTTTGACAGTTTTATGCATAGAATTGGGTTCAAGAGATGTGAAGTTGATCACTGTTGCTATGTTAAGTCTTTTGACAGTTCTTACATCATACTACTGTTGTATGTGGATGATATGCTTATTGTAGGGTCTGACATTGAGAAGATTAATAATCTAAAGAAGCAATTGTCCAAACAGTTTGCAATGAAGGATTTGGGAGCTGCAAAGCAAATCCCTGGTATGAGAATCATTGGAGACAAGGCTAATGGTACATTGAAGCTTTCACAGTCAGAGTATGTGAAGAAAGTTCTCAATAGGTTCAACATGAATGAAGCTAAACCAGTGAGCACGCCCTTGGGTAGTCATTTCAAACTAAGCAAAGAACAGTCACCGAAGACAGAAGAAGAAAGGGACCATATGAGCAAGGTGCCCTATGCCTCAGTTATTGGCAGCTTGATGTATGCTATGGTGTGTACAAGGCCAGACATTGCACATGCAGTGGGAGTTGTGAGCAGATTCATGAGTAGGCCTGGAAAGGAGCATTGGGAGGCAGTCAAGTGGATTCTAAGATATCTGAAGGGTTCATTAGATACATGTCTTTGCTTCACAGGTGCAAGTTTGAAACTGCAAGGTTATGTAGATGCTGATTTTGGCGGTGATATTGATAGTAGAAAGAGTATTACTGGGTTTGTTTTTACTCTAGGTGGTACAACTATATCATGGGCTTCAAATCTACAGAAGATTGTTACTTTGTCTACTACAGAAGCTGAGTATGTTGCAGCAACTGAAACTGGAAAGAAGATGATTTGGCTACATGGTTTCTTAGATGAATTGGGTAAGAAGCAGGAGATGGGCATTCTACACAGTGACAATCAGAGAGCAATTTTTCTTGCCAAAAATTCGGCTTTTCATTCAAAATCGAAGCATATACAAACAAAATACCACTTTATTTGTTACCTTGTTGAAGATAAGCTGGTAATACTTGAGAAGATTTGTGGATCTAAAAACCCGGCAGACATGTTGACTAAGGGTGTCACTATTGAGAAGTTGAAGCTATGCGCAGCTTTAATTGGTCTTCTAGCTTGAGGACAGGAGGATGAGTTGCAGGGATGAGGGATTATTACTTGGAGGATAGCGGTTTGATGTTGGTGATTGAACTAGTCTCCAAGTGGGAGATTTGTTGGGCTTTGTGGAGCCTAGTTTTGTTTGATCCGGTTTGACAACCTGACCCGAATAATATTGCATGGTTTTTTAATGGGAGATTTACTGAGGCTTGTCCATGAGCGCTTCGGCTTGGGCCGTTGCCCCCGGGAAAAAACTTTTGGGCCCATTTAGCCCATTGTGGAACCGCATTTTGTAATTAGGGTTTTTTAGTGTGGTGTTGTTGCCGTTTTTATATAGAGAGAAATTATTGTAGCCAAAAGTTGTACTCTGTATTCTTCCCTGATAATAGTGATATCCCTGCAACTCCGTGGACGTAAGCAAATTGCCGAACCACGTAAATACTGTCTTGTGCGTGTGATTGTTTTTCTTTGGCGTGTGTTTTCTCTATTTTTCTTTTGTTTCTCATAGGTTGGGAATTCGGCTTAATTCCCTTCACAATATTCACATTACTTTGAAACAAATCTCAGCCAACTTGGCTCAAGAGAAAAGAGAGTTTTCATCTCAACCACAACAAAACAAAAAGAATGTTTGTGAGGTAGCAGAGTTGGGAACGACTGAAGAGGTCAAAGTTGTGATGACAGTGAGGAGTGGGGAGCATGAATCAAATATGGATAAATCAAACGAATATTTTTTATTTTTTTATTCAGAATGTTTAATATATATAATATAAACTAATATTATTATCATAAGAGAGTGGGTGCAGTGGTGGCCCATTTCTTTTATTCTTTTCTGGTTTCAAAGAATACCCATGTTCAATTCCAACCACTTGAACACACTCCATGAATATTATGTAAAATATTTTCTAACTTGATATATTATTATAATATTATATTTCCTTATAAAATAAAATAAAAATTATTAGAAATATCTCTGTAAATATTCTAAATCATACAAAAAAAGGTCATGAGATGGAGATAAACTTATGAAAACTATACAAGATGAATAGAGATATAAAGAAGAATGAGAGACATCTGGTAGAATGAGAGGACTTGTGGTTCAAGGTGTAGATAAAGGGAGTGGGGAAACATAGGATATTTTAAAAACTTAATAGTTGTATCTGGTTTTTTTCCTTTATGATATTCTTTATGGTTTAGCGAAATGATTCTTTTTTATCTATGAATGTAAGCATGGTTGATCAAACCATATTAAAGCCTCATGTTCCTATATGTGAATTATTTTATCATTATGTTCTTAAACTAACATTTTTATATTGAAGTGTCCACTGATAAAACAAATTGGTCTCAACACCTAGGATGAAGAGTTTTAGAAGAGCCAAAGAAAACAAAACACGTAAGAAGATGACAAAAGGAATTTTTTTTAAAGGTTAAGTCGATTGTTCTCTCATTGGGATTGATACAGAAAACATGTATTATAAAGAGATGGAAGATTAGTAGGATTTGATTTAAGGTAGAGATTATTGGAAAGTGTATTAAATATTTCCTAACTTGATATGTTATGGTAATATTAGGCTTGTTTATTAAATAAGGAAACTTGTCGGGAATATCTTTATAAATATTCTAGATCGTGACAGAAAAAAATAATGAGATGAAGATAAACTTAAATACTATACAAAGTGAATAAAGATATGAGAAAAAATGAAAGACACCCATTGGATAGATAGTTCATGATTCAGAGTATAAATACAAGGAGTGAATAAATATATGATAGTTTTAAAACTTAATAATTGTAATTAGTTTTTATTCTCTATGATATTCTTTATGGCATAGTAAAATAATTCTTTCTCATTTAAGGATATATGTAAAATTGACCAAACCGCGTTAAAAGATTGTGTTCCTTTGTGTAAATTATTTTTTCGTGTTCTTAAACTAACATAATTATGTTGAGCCTTCTGTTGGTACAACAGTTTCAAGAATTGGGTTAAAAGGTCCAACACTTGATGGATTGATGGTTCAACCAATTAGCAGATTCGGGTAAATTTTAAAAATATTGGACTTGATAATATGATACTACTCTTTCACCTACTCTCATGTCTACACCTGCATGCATAAAAACTTCTTGAGCGCATCACTCTCATGTAAGCTCCTTTCATGTGTTGGGTTATTTTTTATTTTTTGTTTTTTCTTTTTCTTTTTCATTCTTTGGTGATCTATATATGGTATCATTTAACAAAGAGTTTATTTAACTATTCACATGTAAGGTGGATGGGAGTGGTCACATACAATATTTAATGGAGAGTTAGGGTATTAGTAGTTACACGTAGGATTAATTACTTTTTAATTATCTCAATAAGAACTCGGAGTATAGATATTTAATATAGAGTGTGTTTGGTAGTGATTTTAAAAAGTGTTTTTAATTTTTCTAATACTTAAAAGATTAAAAAAATTAAATATTAAAAAAATCAGAAACATTTTTTAGAATTACTATCAAACGTATTCTTACTCAAATACATATAACTACTTAAAAATCCTTGTAGGATACAAGATATCATTTAGCTAACATATGAGGAACTTGGAGTAACAAGCTTCAAAGGTAACTGATGTAACACTTTATAACATAATTAAAAAAGAAATAAAACACAAAGGACAAAAATGTATATATATCATCATGTTACAAAGCCTGACCATTTCACTAAAAATTTTGGTGAGTGGAGAGTTTGTTTGAGTATTTACATGCAAGGTGGCTAGAATAGTTACATGCACGATGTCATGGAAAATTTATTTGAGCGTTGGCATGCAAGGCGGGTAGGTGTGGTCACATGCACTATTAATTTCTTTCTATTCATATTAATAGAAACTTTAGACTACATATATAACTCATACAATTAATTAGTCGAGGCACATATAACTACTTGGAAATTCTTACCACATCAAAATACATACACATAATTATCCTCTCCATTATATATGGTTTTGGTTGCTCCTAAAATGCCGATATTTTTCCAAAATTTCGTCCATTTTTGGCGAAATTTTAGTGCATGCACGCTCAAGTAAACTGTACATTAAATCATGCACGTGCCTACTTCACCCACCTTCCATGTGATTGCTGAAATAAACTCTCCAATTCAAAAGACAAGTTCAATATAAAAATACGGAACTCGAATTTTAAAAAACAAGTTCAATAAACTTCTTTCTTTAAAAGATAAATTTAATGTAAAAAGACTAAATTCATATTTTTAAAAATGAGTTATACCACGATGAAAAAACATGTTAATTATATCTAACCTACCTTTTGTAAATACAAGTTCAATGCAAAAATATTGAATTCAAAATTTAAAAAACAAGTTCAATTAACTTCTTTTCTTTAAAAGATAAATTTAATGTAAAGAGATTAAATTCATATTTTCAAAGATGGATTACACCATGATGAAAAAGATATGTTAATTATACTAAACCTGTCTTTTGTAAAGACAAGTTCAATGTAAAAATACCGAATTCAAATTTAAAAAAAAACCAGTTCAATAAACTCCTTTTTTTAAAAGATAAATTTAATGTAAAAAGACTAAATTCGTATTTTCAAAAATGAGTTACACCACAATGAAAAGTCATGTTAATCATACTAAATTCATTTTTTGTAAAGACAAGTTTAATGTAAAAATATCGAATTCAAATTTTAAAAAACAAGTCCAATAAACTCTTTTTTTTAAAAGATAAATTTAATGTAAAAAGATTAAATTCATATTTTCAAAAATGAGTTACACCACAATGAAAAGACATGTTAATCATACTAAACCCTTTTTTTGTAAAGACAAGTTCAATGTAAAAATATCGAATTCAAATTTAAAAAAACCAATTCAATAAACTCATTTTTTAAAAGATAAATTTAATGTAAAAAGACTAAATTCGTATTTTCAAAAATGAGTTACACCACAATGAAAAGACATGTTAATCATACTAAACCCTTTTTTGTAAAGACAAGTTCAATGTAAAAATATCAAATTCAAATTTAAAAAAAAAAAAAAAAAAACCAGTTCAATAAACTCCTTTTTTTAAAAGATAAATTTAATGTAAAAAGACTAAATTCGTATTTTCAAAAATGAGTTACACCACAATGAAAAGACATGTTAATCATACTAAATTCATTTTTTGTAAAGACAAGTTTAATGTAAAAATATCGAATTCAAATTTTAAAAAACCAATCCAATAAACTCTTTTTTTAAAAGATAAATTTAATGTAAAAAGATTAAATTCATATTTTCAAAAATGAGTTACACCACAATGAAAAGGCATGTTAATCATACTAAACCCTTTTTTTGTAAAGACAAGTTCAATGTAAAAATATCGAATTCAAATTTAAAAAACCAATTCAATAAACTCATTTTTTAAAAGATAAATTTAATGTAAAAAGACTAAATTGTATTTTCAAAAATGAGTTACACCACAATGAAAAGACATGTTAATCATACTAAACCCTTTTTTGTAAAGACAAGTTCAATGTAAAAATATCAAATTCAAATTAAAAAAAAAAAAAAAAAAACCAGTTCAATAAACTCCTTTTTTTAAAAGATAAATTTAATGTAAAAAGACTAAATTCGTATTTTCAAAATTGAGTTACACCACAATGAAAAGACATGTTAATCATACTAAACCCATTTTTTGTAAAGACAAGTTCAATGTAAAAATACCGAATTCAAATTTTCAAAAATAAATTCAATAAACTCTTTTTTGAAAAAGATAAATTTAATGTAAAAAGACTAAATTCATATTTTCAAAAATGAGTTACACCACAATGAAAAGACATGTTAAATCATACTAAACCATTTTTTGTAAAGACAAATTCAATGTAAAAATACTGAATTCAAATTTTCAAAAACGAGTTGAATTAACTTCTCTTTTTAAAAGGTAAATTTAATGTAAAAAGACGAAATTCATATTTTCAAAAAATGAGTTACACCACAATGAGCTTTTCTTACATGGAATTTGTCCATTTAAAATGCGAATACCATGTTATTCCACTTGCCATAAACTGCTATAATTTTAGAAATACTTTGAGGAGAACGAGATTTTTTTTCTTTTCTCAAACTTCTATACTTGTGCAAAAATGCCCTAATTCAAGGCAAAGAAGTGCTAACCCAGAGAGAAGGTACAGAAAACTTGCCAGTGCTGGCACAGTCATCAGTAGAAATATGATCAGGACATGATGCATCAACCACTTTAGTTGTTAAGTTTTCAGTGTTTGTCTTTCTTTACTGATGTTTTTGTGGACAGTCAAGTAAAACCAGAATAATTAAGAACTAACTACTCCACTAGCCCTGCATTGAATTCCATGGTCCAATTACAACCTAAAGTATACGTATTTGCTTGCTGCCTAGAAAGTTGGTGGGGATAATTAAGAACTAGCTACTCCATCTGCCCATGCATTGAGTTCCATGGTCCAATTACTAACTGAAGTAGACGCGTTCGCTTGCTGCCTAGAAAGTTAGTGGGTATGTACCATCTCCTGTATATATATAAATATATAGGATCACTGCTTTGTCCCTGTGTCTGAATAAGCTTCCTTCGAATAATTTAGTCAAAACTTGAATTTTTTAATATTAAGCATGCATATTATCTTATAAAATGCCTTAATATGTGTTTTGCAGTATTTTTATTCAAAGTATTTTTAATGAAAGTGTTTTTTTAAAAGCGTTTTTAAAAGAATTACTTATATAAAGAGTGTGTTTGGAAGTGATTTTAGGAAGCGTTTCTAACATCTTTAATACTTAAAAGATAAAAATTTTCAAGTATTAAAAAGACTAAAAACACTTTCTAAAATTACTGTCAAACACATTGTGTTTCTTCAAAAATCACTACAAGTGATTTTCTAATATTATAAATGATTTTTCTGATCTTTAAAAATATTTTTTAAATTTTATCAAATACCTATTTTTGTTTTAAAAAATACTATTTAGGTTAAAAACAATTTTTAAAATCATTATCAAACAGATTCTTAGTTTGAAGCGTGACAGTTGAAAAATGAGAGAAAAATTAGAGCACCAAAAAAGAGAAGAAAAAAGTTTGAATACAGACTGTAATGTGATCTTAGTAGAAGGGAAGTTCAGTAAAGGTATTGAGCCAAGCATGCAACTTCCATCTCAAAGTCCTTCACTTGCCTATATAAAATCCCGAAATTAGTTTGGGATTTTCTATTTCCATCCTCTCCTTGTCCTCATTGTTATCATTGAGTAAAAGACAGAGGTTCATAAATGATAGAATGAACAAGTACTCCCCTGAAGTATTCCGGACCTCCTTGATGGAAGAGAACATGGCTGTGATGTGTGGTGCACCAGGGAACAAGTTTCTCTTCTCCAATGAAAATAAGCTTGTCACCTCGTGGTGGCACCGCTCCATGAAGAAGATTTTGTACTTCCCCTCGCTTTTTGATAACCCTGCAACACAAGATCAGATCAAAACTCCTAGCTTTCTTCCAGAATTTCTCAAGCCAGAAGCTCTGAAACACTACGTAGCCATCATGGATTTGATGGCAGGTAAGCACATAGATATGGATTGGACTCCTTATAGAGAAGTGAAGGTTTTTCCACTCGCAAAGAAGTATGCCTTCGCATTATCTTGCCGGTTGTTTATGAAGGTTGATGATCCTCAGTGTGTTGCCAGAATTTCTCATCCTTTCGAACTTATTATGGCTAGGTTCCTTTCTGTACCTTTAGATATTCCTGGTACAGCATTCAACCGGGCTATCAAAGCACGCAACATTGTCCACAAAGAGCTTCTAGCAATCATCAACAAGAGGAAAATGGAATTAGCACAGAAAGGAAACTCAGCAGCCAGAGACTTTCTGTCCCACATGCTTTTAGAAGCAAATAAGAATGGTGAGATTATGAGTGAAACGGAGGTCAGTACTCACCTTATTTGTCTACTGCTGGCAACCCATGACAGCACAAGTGCGGTTATCACATTTGTTCTCAAGTCTCTGGCAGAGTTTCCCAGTATCTATAATGAAGTCTTAAAAGGTAATCCCAGGCAAAGTATCTTTGCCTCCTCTCCATGGAATCTCTTTCAAGCATGCATGCATGCATGGCTTTAACAAGTAATCTGTCGAGTCCATAATCCCATTTTGAAAATTCTCCACAAGTAATCCAAGCTAGGATCTATCAAATGGTGTTGATGATGTAGATAGAGTTTATTTCATGTAGTTTATGTTCAGTGGCATTAGATTGCCTAATAGCTACGGATTGTGACGTTACCTAATTTAAGATTCGACTTCTTTGATCAAATAGAACAAATGGAGATCGCAAAGAGCAAGGGCCCAGAAGAATATCTGAACTGGGATGACATTCAAAAGATGAGATATTCTTGGAACGTGGCAAATGAAACAATGAGGCGAACGCTACCTGTTCAAGGAGCCTTTAGGGAAGTCATTAAAAACTTCACTTACGCAGGTTTTACTATTCCAAAGGGATGGAAGGTAGGTACATTAATTTGCCATAAATATGCTTCCATTAAAGAAAGTTCTGTGTTATATAGTCATGAATTTCTGCAAATTTTTCTGTCTTGTAGACACATTGGAACGTGAATACAACACACAGAAATCCCAAATGCTTTCTAGATCCTGAGAAATTTGATCCCTCAAGATTTGAAGGAAGAGGACCTGAACCATTCACTTTTGTACCCTTTGGGGAGGACCTCGGATGTGCCCAGGAAGGGAATATGCTCGAGCTCAAGTACTTGTTTTCATACATAATATTGTGACGAAATTCAATGGGAGAGAGTAGATCCAAACGAAAAGATTTCTTATAATCCATCTCCCATTCCAGCAAAGGGCTTCCCTATTTGCCTCCAGCCTCTAGAAAATATATATTGATTTAGGACTTGATAACGGAACTATGTAAGAATTAAGCTACATTTGTGGTGCATTTTAATGTTTCAATAATATGGCTCCCAATATTGATTTCATGTCTGACTGGGGCTTGTTTGGTCCTATTCTCACCCAAAACGAATAGTTAATGTGACAGAAAAAATCTATGTTCCAAATTGTTGTTGATGTTATTGATTTTGTTGGCTACATCGTGAGGGATCATGAGGATCCTTGCCTTTGCATGGCTAAATTGTAGATGACGTGAAATCTCTTTAAATTGTTGTTGATGTTATTGATTTTGTTGGCTTCCACTTGGTCAATTAACTAGCTCATATTGGATATCAAGCTATTGTTGTTGAGTCTCTACCTCATGTTGGAAAGATGATGGTGATCTAGCTCAAATGGTTTATGGCCAAAAACCAAGGCCCCTTATATATTTTGATCTTTGCCTCAAATTTTTTCTTACAAATTTCCACCTTAGTCATTGCCATACTCCCTCTGCTACCGGCTTGCATTGAAGCTCTAACATCTTCTCCCATGAATGAAAAAAAAAATCAAAATAAAACAAAAATGAAAAGGAATCAAAAAATTTTGATATAATCTCCCATATTTTTTACATATTCTTAAAATTATCTGTTATATAATCAATTCAACATTGAAATTTCAAATTAGTCAATCAAATGAAATTTTAGTACAAGGATAGTACTTCTACATGCTTAAGTTTGTCATCACATAATAAAGAATATCAAATTTCAAACAAGAATTACCTTGGCCTACAACTACTCATAACCTAGGGATGGCAATGAGGCGAGTTTTTCGGGTACCCGCCCCATCATGTCCCTAATGGGACAAGTTTGAATTTTAACTAAATGAGTTTGGAATGGGTTTGAGAATTTTTTTTAATACTTGGGTTGGGCCTTATCTTGCCTCGCCCCACCTCGATTATATATAAAATTAATTAATTTTTAAAATTAAATTAATTTAATTTTCGTTTTACTATTTTTAATATATAGATAATAAAAAATATTTTTTAATAAAATAAGTTACAAGAAATATAATAATTTAATTATTTATAAATATATTTATTTTAATGTAATTAAAAAATTTAAAAGTAATTTTAAAAAAAAAAAAAAAGTTAAAAGGGGGGGATGGACGAGTATGAGAATTTCTCATACCCACCCTGCCTCGCCCCGCCCCGTTTAATTTTTTAAATGAGACGAGGATGAGAATTATTTTGAATAAATGGGGTGGGGTTGGGATAGGGTCGATCCGTCTCGAACCCGCCCCGTTGTCATTCTTATAATACAATCCTGAACTTAAGTTAAAATAAAAGAGGTATTCACAACTAGCAACTTCATAAATTAAGATTCTTACTAGATTTTAACATAATCTCTTCTACTTTTTGCTATTTCCAAAATTTTAGTAGTTATATACTTCATTTTCATTACACAGTAAATATTATTTAAGTTTAAAAAAATTTAGCTATATACTAAAATGGTACCATTTCAAAAACACTCAAAATCCCAACTTAATTTAAGCAAGAAAATTTTAAATAAGTTACTCATTTTATTAGATTGAAATAAATTTAAGATGATCATCAACTACAATATTTTATCTACTTTAATGTAGTGAAATCCATAGACCATCAATTTCAAATAGTAAATCACATGACTCATACTTAGCATCTTGTACATATCCCATCACCTACCACTATATTCTTCGAGTTGTCACGATTTTTAAGATTAATAAAAGGAAAATAAATTTTGTCCAATCTCCTTAATATATATTATGATCATAACTTAATCATTAATATATTCAATTCCCTTGTTGAATTTATACTTCAACCCTCATATTTAGATTCATAATCAACAAAAAATTTAAAGAAATTGATCAAATCCTAGATATGCATAAACATGACCAAAGACTCCACCACGTACTATTATGCATTCGATTAGACTTATGATTTAATTACTTGTTTATCTTAATATTAGTTGTGATCAAATCACTAAACCTCTAGGGTTTGGAATAATCATTATGGCCATGTTTAATTCCTGAAAAGTATTAAGGAAAGAAAAAAAATTGCAAAGAAAATATTTTTCTCCTGTATGGTTTCACCATGAAATACTAAAGAAACTTTAATATAATTAAAATTAGTTAAAAAAAGTTATATATTTTAAAATTATTTAATCTTTATATAATAAATAAAAATAAGTAAAATAAGTTTGAAGAAATATGTAAAAATAATTTATTGACTTTGACAAACTAATTCAACTAGTTCAATATTTTGTTAAAAATAGGTGTCGTGACAAACTAGGTTAACTAGTTATCAACGATGAGCTATGACGGAGTATACAATAAAAGAAAGAAACAAGACATGGTAAGCATATGTCTTATTTTATTAATGAGTTTGGCCGGCAAATAGTATTTTATTAAAGAGTTTGAGCAGCAAAAGCTAAGCTTATTATACACTTGAAGAAGGCCAAAAAACAAGCTTTAATGGATGTCTTTGAATCTTCATCAAAACTTCTTTGATGACTCATATTAAGCATCTGGTACATAGAACGTCTCCAAATTGTTGACATCTTCAAAAATTGATGTTTCAAGCTTCAAGGTCCACTTCCCCAAGAAGATTTCCTCAATCCCACAAAGTGCTCAAGCGTCAAATCATGCCAAGGTCCACCACAACCCAAACCTAACTCCTCAATAGAAAACAATTTCAAGCTCCAACTAGGTTGACAATGACATGCACATGTTGTCTCCTGGTGTTTGGACATCTTGTAGACACCAAAATTAGGTCCAAATGGCCATTGAATTGATCAAATAGCATAAAGTAACATATTCTCTTTTTGAAAAAATATCACAAAGGGATTTGCAATCAAGGAGCCAAACTAGAAGATTAAAATCTAAGGGGCGGGATCAAGTACCTCAATTCACCTCTGAATATAGATATTATCCTTCAATGCCCGTTTAGTGAGGGGACCCAAAAAAAAAGAACGGTTTCTAATACAACCAAAAACTCTTAAAGCATTCTTTTCTTAAGTTCAACGCAAATTAAGAAAGGGACAACTTCTAGAAGGAAACTGCTTAGTTTATTGAAACAATAAAAAAATTTCTTCATAAGTTTAATAAGAATAAGTCTTTTGGCCCTCATTTAAACTCCCTCTAAAACAGAGCAAGGAAATCCCTCATAAACTTGTGGAGGAATACCATACACTACACACCCGCTCTTCATCCACCTTGAACAAGGTTACTAAAAAATAAGTCACCGGTAAACTTTTGATTCCATTGCCGTTGGATTGAAATCAAGAGAGAGATTTATATTACAACAAATGGTTATAAGAATGCTTGATTTGTTGGGGCTTGGAAAAAGGGGCATTATTTTTATTATAAGAAGGCGTCATCTTTTCTCATTTTTATTATAAATAGTGAAGGATCAAACGAAAAATATTCTTCCTATGAATCATAAAAGATTTCATGTTCTTTTGTTGATTGTTGGAATTAATATAATTAATTTTTTTTCCTATTTTAGTTGTTCATTTTATTTTGTAGGAACTGAAATTTATGCATACAGCCATTGTAACGCCCAAGTTTTTTTTAAAAGGGTAATTTAGGAAATTCATAATAATGATATTAAATTAATTAATTTAATAAAATGGAAGAGGGGTGAAAAGGTAATTTTACGAATAATACCCTAGGTATAAATAGAAAATTCTCTTCTTCCTGTTCTTTTCTGAATCGCGTTCATGTTTGCAGAGAGTTTCCAGAGAACGTGAAGTTGAGGTCAGATTTCAAGGGTTGAAGAACAAACCTCTATAGGTAAGATTCTAACCCCTAGATTATTATTTTAGATTCATTAGTTAATTTCAAGCACATTAGATATATTTTTTTTTTTTGAAAACCCCAAATCTAGATTAGGGTTAGTTAATTTTTTTTAAATTCGTTTTAATATCAAAATAGTGAAAATTTAAGATTTTGATTTATTGTTGGAATTGGGGAGATCTTAAGATTTTTTTTAGAAAAAAAAATTCTGTGAAGATTTCGATTTAGATTAGGGTTAGTTTATTATTATTTTTTAATTTGTTTTAATATCAAATAGTGAAATTTTAAGATTTTGATTTATTGTTGGAGTTTGGGAGACCTTAAGTTTTTTTTAGAAAAAAAAAAAAAACGCGTGTGCACTGGTTGCATGCGTGTGGGAACTGTGCATCCACTTTTTTTGTAAGGATTTCATGGTTGAAATCTAGTTGGTGGATTTTCACATACTCTATTATTAGGCTTTGATTGATACTTGGGTATGTAATATTTAATAGTAGCAGGACTCCGTATTGTTAGATTTTGATGGGTACTTGAGTACTGAGTACTGTATTATTTAATAATGGTAGGGCTTTGTGTTATTAGAAACAAATTGAGAATTTATTAATTTATTTCAATAAGGAATAGATTAATTAAATTATAGATAAATAGTAATAGTTATTCCTCTTATATTTTGTTAGGTGAAGAGTAGATTTTCATGATTATTTTCTCTCCAAAGTTTTTTTGAGGACTTCTTTAGAAGTAAGGGAAATTAATGTAGTTGTTAAATTCTTTTTTTGAAACAATTTTATATATATATATATATATATATATATATATATATACATTATTTGAAAACGTTTGAGTTATATTCCGTTTTATGCATGGATCAAACCTGTTTTGCATGAAAAGTATGTTAGAATTTTATATTATGTTTTTGACAAATAAATGTGGAGATATTATATGTTGTAAATTTGAATAAATGAAATAAATATTTGACTCTGGTTTGTTTGACCCTTGTCAACGGGATATAATAGTTGACTTTTGGCCCTTGTCAATGGGATATAATAGTTGACCTTTACATTTCTTGGTGGGGAATGTAATTTATTTGAACCCCAGCCTCTAGGGGTTTCGGTTAGAGGTTACTAGTACTAGTAGTGTTTGGTTTCGTCCACCTTAAAGGAACAATGTGAGGCTAGCCACCCATTTGAAAAGTCCCACCTAATTGGGCACCCTTTGATGTTTGATGACTAGAGTAAATAAATTATTGGAATGTTTTGACTGAATTTGATATGAAATTGTTTGAATAAAAAATAAATGCATATAGTTAGAAATTTTGAATGTATTGGTAAAAAAAAAAAAAAAAAAATTTACTCTGACTTTATGAAAATGATTGATTACAATATCTCCTATTTTGCAAGTGAGTTTGAAATATTTGATCCATGGACTGCATTAATGTTCCTTATTGGGCTGTGAGCTCATTCCCATTGTTGACTACTTTTCAGGTACCCTTAGTTCGGGTGAAGAGTGATGGCTAGACTGAGGAATGATCATCATTTGGATTTGACTTAGGATTTTATGTTGGATTTTGTTTAACTGTTAGTTGAGTTCATTTGGATCTTTTGGTATTTGGAAGTTATTTGGATATTGATCCTTCAAATTTTATGTTAGATCAAAGTTGAGTTTTAGAGATTTTGAAATTTGTTATAGTACTTGAATTGTTTAAGTTTGCAAATATTTGGACAATGGATTTTGGATAGTGGATATTTTAGTTTTGAAATTGAATTTTGAGGATTTTAGATTTTGTTCCGCTACTCTAAACAGGTATTTGGTAATTGGTAACTTTCGATTTACAAGATAATTGTTTGGGTCAGATTACACTATAAGCCTTCGGGTTTGAAGTGTGAAATGACCGTCACGCGCTTGAAGTGGGTCTTGGGGCGTGACAGAGTGGTATCAGAGCATTAGGTTGTGATCTTGATGGGAACTTGTTTAGTTTACCTTGGGAAATAGATGAGTGACGCATTAGTTTAAGTTTCAACTTCATCTAGTCCGATTCCTTTTATTCCTTACAATTCTGATTTGCTTATTTGACTTCTTAGTGACTAATTTAGTTATACCTGTTACCTTATAGGACACCATGCCACCAAAGAGACCTGCATCTTCCCAAAACAATCAGGCTAATGATGATATACCTCCTCCACCTGAGGCTTTGCCCCCTATGAGTATTGAAGGGCTTTATAGATATTTAGGGACTTTGGCTAGCTTGGTTGAGGGAAGTACAAAGACAATCTTCATCTACTAGGGGTAGCTCATTTGACGACTTTAAGAAGTTGGGTCCCCCTTACTTTTCTGGTACTTCAGATCCAACAGAGGCAAAGGCTTGGATTATGAAGATAGAGAAATTCTTTGATGTCATTGATTGTTCTGAGGAGCAAAAAGCCTCATATGCAACATTTATGCTAGACAAAGAGGCAGACCATTGGTGGCGCATGACTAAGAGGCTTTTGGAGGATCAGAGGCCTATTGTTTGGAGTCAGTTTAGGGAGGCTTTTTATAAGAAGTACTTTCCTGACAGTGTTCGACGACAAAAGGTGGGAGAGTTTGTCCGTTTGGAACAGGGGAATTTGACTGTGGCCCAGTATGAGTCTAAGTTTATCGAACTATCACGTTTTGCCCCACAGTTGATTGCTACAGAGGAGGAAAAAGCAATAAAGTTTCAGGATGGATGAAGCCTTATCTAAAAAATAAGATATCAATTCTGAAGCTTAGTGTTTATTCAGAGGTGGTAGACATAGCCCTTATTGCAGAGAAGGATAATGAAGAGCTTCACCAATATAGGGAACAACAAAGGAAGAGGAATAGAAATGATGGTGCTCATGGTAACCAAGCACATAAAAGGTCTGCTCCAAGTAGAAATCAGAATAAAGGAAAAACGACACAAAATTTAGATGGGATTTGTCCTAATTGTGGCAAGAAGCATGGGGGTAGGCCATGCTATAGAGAGATAAGAGCTTGCTTTGGTTGTGGAAAATAGGGACATATGGTTTGGGATTGTCCAGAGAGTAGGAAGTTTGTATTTGGGAAGCCTAAGGAGGAGAATAAAGATGATAGACAGAAGCCCAGGGCTCAAGGGCAGGTATTTGCTCTGACTCATAGAGATGCTCAGGCTACATCTGATGTAGTGACAGGTACTCTTTGAATTCACACCTTATTTGCTAGAGCCTTAATTGATCCTGGATCAACACACTCTTTTGTTTCCGTATCTTTTGCTGGTTTGTAGGGTATGCCGATTGATAATATGGACTTTGATTTATTTGTTGCTACTCCTTTGGGAGATTCTGTTGTGCTTAATAAAATAATTAGAGATTGTTGTGTGATGATTGGGTATAGAAAGATGACTGTTGACTTAGTACTTCTGGACCTTCAAGATTTTGATGTGATTTTGGGGATGGATTGGTTAGCTTCTTATCATGCTTCTGTTGATTGTTTTGGGAAAAGAGTGACTTTTAGCATTCTTGGTCAGCCTGATTTTAGTTTTGAGAGGAAGCATGTGGACAAACCACTGCGTGTAATCTCAACCTTACGAGCTAGTTCTTTGCTTAGGAAAGGTTGTTAAGGCTTTTTAGCTTATGTTGTGAATGAGGAAAATAATTTAAAGTTGGAAGACATACCCATTGTAAGGGACTATCCTGATGTCTTTCCAGAGGATCTACCTGGCTTGCCACTAGAGAGGAAGGTGGAGTTCACCATTGATTTGGCACCAGGGACAGCTCCTATCTCTAAGGCCCCTTATAGGATGGCACCTATGGAGCTTAAGGAGTTGAAGATTCAACTCTAGGAGTTATTAGATAAGGGCTTCATTAGGCCTAGTGTTTCACCTTGGGGAGCTCATGTTTTATTTGTAAAGAAAAAAAATGGATCTATGAGACTCTGCATTGATTATAGAGAGTTGAATAAGGTGACGGTGAGGAACAAGTATCCCCTTCCTCGGATTGATGATCTGTTTGATCAGCTTCAGGGTGCTTGTGTGTTCTCTAAGATTGATCTTCGGTCTAGTTATCATCAGTTAAGGGTTATAGGTGAAGATGTACCTAAGACTGCTTTTTGAACTAGATATGGGCATTATGAGTTTTTGCTTATGCCTTTTGGTTTGACTAATGCACCTGCTGCTTTTATGGACTTAGGTATTCAAGCCCTATCTAGATCAGTTTGTGGTAGTTTTTATAGATGATATTTTGGTGTACTCAAAGAGTAGGGAGGAGCATGAGCACCATTTGAGTATTGTATTACAGACTCTCAGAGATAAGCGATTGTACTGTGCATCCACTTTTTTTGTAAGGATTTCATGGTTGAAATCTAGTTGGTAGATTTTCACATACTCTATTATTAGGCTTTGATTGATACTTGGGTATGCAATATTTAATAGTAGCAGGACTCCGTATTGTTAGACTTTGATGGGTACTTGAGTATTGAGTACTGTATTATTTAATAATGGTAGGGCTTTGTGTTATTAGAAACAAATTGAGAATTTATTAATTTATTTCAATAAGGAATAGATTAATTAAATTATAGATAAATAGTAATAGTTATTCCTCTTATATTTTGTTAGGTGAAGAATAGATTTTCAGGATTATTTTCTCTCCAAAGTTTTTTTGAGGGCTTCTTTTGAGGTAAGGGAAATTAATGTAGTTAAATTCTTTTTTTGAAACAATTATATACATATATATATATATATATATACATTATTTGAAAACGTTTGAGTTATATTCCGTTTTATGCATGGATCAAACCTGTTTTGCATGAAAAGTATGTTAGAATTTTATATTATGTTTTTGACAAATAAATGTGGAGATATTATATGTTGTAAATTTGAATAAATGAAATAAATATTTGACTCTGGTTTGTTTGGCCCTTGTCAACGGGATATAATAGTTGACTTTTGGCCCTTGTCAATGGGATATAATAGTTGACCTTTACATTTCTTGGTGGGGAATGTAATTTATTTGAACCCCAGCCTCTAGGGGTTTTGGTTAAAGGTTACTAGTACTAGTAGTGTTTGGTTTCGTCCACCTTAAAGGAACAATTTGAGGCTAGCCACCCATTTGAAAAGTCCCACCTAATTGGGGACCCTTTGATGTTTGATGACCAGAGTAAATAAATTATTGGAATGTTTTGACTGAATTTGATATGAAATTGTTTGAATCAGAAATAAATGCATACAGTTAGAAATTTTGAATGTATTAGCAAAAAAAAAAATTTACTCAGCTTTATGAAAATGATTGATTACAATATCTCCTATTTTGCAAGTGAGTTTAAAATATTTGATCCATGGACTGCATTAATGTTCCTTATTGGGCTATGAGCTCATTCCCATTGTTGACTACTTTTTAGGTACCCTTAATTCGGGTGAGGAGTGATGGCTAGACTGAGGAATGGTCATCATTAGGATTTGACTTAGGATTTTATGTTGGATTTTGTTTAACTGTTAGTTGTGTTCATTTGGATCTTTTGGTATTTGGAAGTTATTTGGATATTGATCCTTCAAATTTTATGTTAGATCAAAGTTGAGTTTTGGAGATTTTGAAATTTGTTCTAATACTTGAATTGTTTAAGTTTCCAAATATTTGGACAATGGATTTTGGATAGTGAATGTTTTAGTTTTGAAATTGAATTTTGAGGATTTTAGATTTTGTTCTGCTACTCTGAACAGGTATTTGGTAATTGGTAACTTCCGATTACGAGATAATTATTTGGGTCAGGTTACACTGTAAGCCTTCGGGTTTAAAGTGTGAAATGACCGTCACGCCCTTGGAGTGGGTCTTGGGATGTGACAACCATCTTATTGAAACATTCAAATGCACCACAAATATAGCTTCTTAAGTAACCAAATCTTAAATAAATCCATTTTTTAGAGGCTGGAGGCGAATTGGGAAGCCCTTGGATGGAATGGGTGATGGATTATATGCAACCTTTTCACTGGGATCTACTTTCTCCCATTTGAATCTTGTCACCACATTATGTATAAATGCAAGTACTTGAGCTCGAGCATATTCCCTTCCGAGGCATATCCGAGGCCCTCCCCCAAAAGGCACAAAAGTGAATGGTTGAGGCCCTTTTCCTTTAAACCTCGAGGGATCGAACTTCTCGGGGTCGGGAAAATACTTGGGATCTCTATGTGTTGTATTTACATTCCAATGCATCTGCAGGGCAAAATTTTTCAGTAAGTTTCATGACTATATAACACAATTTGATTTTACAAAACAACATTTCATGGCATACCTTCCATCCCTTTGGAATTGTAAAACCTGCATAAGTGAAGTCAGTGATGGCTTCCCTAAAAGTTCCTTGCACAGGGTGGGGTTAGCCTCATTGTTTCATTTGCCACATTCCAAGTATATTTCATCTTTTGAATGTCATCCCACTTCAGAAACTCTACTTTGGGCCTTTGCTCTTTGCAATCTCCATTTGCTCTATTGAATAAAAGAAATCAAATTTAAATTTGATCCGTTAACAACCCCATCACAATAGTCGGAGAAACATGAGGGAGAAAAACTATCTTCAAAATTTTAAGGCTATGTTTGGTTCTCGAAAAGTACAAAGGAAAGAAAAAAAATGCTAAGGAAAATGATTTTCTCATGTTTGGTTGTCCTATGAAAAATATCAAAGAAAATAAAATATAATTAAAACTAATTAAAAACTTATGTATTTTTAAATTATTTAATCTTTATATTGATGAGTTAAAATAAATAAAATGAGTTTGAAGTAACAAAAAAAATAATTTATCAACTTTTAATCTATTTTTTTATTTTCCTTCACTTTTTCTTTCCTTCTACTTTTCCTTTGTATTTTCTTTCCCTCGCATTTTCCCTCAAATTTTCTAGGAACCAAACATAGCCTAAATTTTTTATCAACGAATCCATTCACCTACCCCATGATCAAGGCCAAGACAAAGGAAAAGACAAACACTTCAAAAATTGATGAATGACAAAGAGTAGGTAGTTTGTTGCTTAGGGATAATGATAAAGATGTTAATATATCATGAGTTAGTATACACTTCAATAAGATATAAGTTATGGGAAAATATTCAACTGCTTTTCTTTTGTTTGTTAAAAAATAGCAATAGTTAGTAAGAGCCGATTTAACAATGTTTTAAATAATACTTCTTGTATGAAAAGCCTCAATGTTTTAAATAATACTTCTTGCATGAAAAGCCTTTTTATAGGTGTTAAAAAAATTGTAGAAAGCACTTTTAAAAAGTTGAAAAAATTACTTGAAATGTTTGTTATACAATGATTCTTCTTTAAAAAAAACATTTTTACTAAAAACAATTTGAATAGAAACACCACCAAAGTCAATCTAAATGTATGCATGTAAGCTTGAAATGGATTGGAGAGAAAGGAGACAAAGCTGGTTTACCTTTTAAGACTTTGCTATAGACATCAGGGAACTCGGCCAGGTACTTGAGGATGAATGTGATGACAGAACTTGTGGTGTGATGGGTAGCAAGAAGCAGGCAAATAACATGAGTACTGATCTCCATTTCACTCTTAACATTACCATTTTCATCTGACGCAAAGAGCATGTGAGACAATAGGTCTCTAGTAGCAGAGTCTCCCTTCTGCTTAACTCCATTTTTCGCTTTCTGATGATTGCTAGAAGCTCATTGTGAATGAATTTGCTGGCTTTGAGAGCACGGTTGAATGTCGTCCCAGGAATATCTATAGGCACAGAAAGGAACCCTTCTGTCAAAAGCTGGAAGGGATGAGAAATCATCTCAACATACTCAAGATCTACAATGCTCATAAACAGCCGGAAAGCCAACGCGAAGCTGTACTTCTTTGCAAGCGGGAAAACCTTTACCTCTCTATTAGGAGACCAATTCAACTCGATGTGTTCGCTTGCCATCGAATCCATGGTGGCTATGAGTGTTGCAGAGCTTCTGGCTTGAGAAATTCAGGAAGTAAGGTAGGGGGTCTGAACTTATCTCTGGTTAAAGTTTCGTTGAAAACAGATGGGAAGCACAAAATCTTCTTCATTGAACGCTGCCACCATGAGACTACAAGTTTGTCCTCGTTGGAGAAGAGAAACTTGTTCCCGAAGCGCCGCACATCACAGCCATGTTCGCTTCCAATAAGGAGGTCTTGAACACTTGAGGGGAGTACTTGTTCGTTCTATCGTTCACGAATCTCCCTGGATTCCCCCCTTGACATGCCAAGGCAAAGTCCAAAGTTTCTCCTATGATTGGCCATCCCATTTTACCAGAGGGAAGGTTTGGATTGGAGGATTTGTGCCTATAAGTAATAAGGAAGACTACTGAAAGTGATATGGAGAAGAGTATAAGGTAAAGTAGATATGAAAAGAAGAGATCCATGTCTGTTATTCAATGATAAAAGATGGGCACAAGGAGAGGTTGAAGATGGAAAACCTAAAGCCAACTTCTGAGGTATATGTAGGCAAGTGGAAGGGCTCCAAATATGTCTTTCAACAACCATTTAATACTTACCTTCATTTAGAAAGCCCAATAGGTTGGTCCCATTTCATTGAAGGAAAATCAACTCTTAATATCAAGTGTGGATACGTATGACTATCAAGATCATTGTCCCAAACTTAATTAAGAGCAAGAGTCTAATTGACAGTTAATTTAGAAAACACTATTTCTAAGTTTTTAAAAAAAAACTGAAGTATTTGATTTAACTTGGAAAACACTTCAGAAAAAAGTTAAAAAAATCTCTAAGAAAAAACACTAAGCACAAAGGTCGAAATTTTTTTTTTTAAATAGTATTTAATATATTTTAAAAACCTTAAAAATTACTTGTGATGCCATATGATATGACTCCTCACTGTATAAAAAACGACCGCCTAGAAAGGAGAGTCTGGAATAAAAAATGTTCGGGCTGCATTTTTACAAAAAAATGTTTGGCTGCCGGAGTTGAGAGACTTTGGTGCAATGCAAGTGGTGATGAAATGATTATCCTAATACAAAGCACTCAGGGGAAGGGGCCGCCCTCAACGAAATTAATGCGTTGAGTATCTTATCCCTGTCCTTGTCATTACCAAGGCAGTCAATGAGATTCCTGAAAAGTATTAATGCGTTGAGTAGCTTCATAAAAAATATTGTGATATATGAATATAGCCAGCCTCATGACAAAGCTAGATTATATATATATAAATCAGATCAGGCACGTGAAACACAATAATAAATAGAAGAGAATGGGTACAACACTACCATCAAATCTCAGAATAAAACTCCATCCCTATAAATAAGAGATATACATAAAAAATAAAAATAAAAAAGGAATTTTATCTCTTTATTAATTAGTGAATTAATTCCTATAAAATAGGGATTTTTATTCTAAAATCCTAGAAAAATTTTATTCTGAAATCATGCACTCCCCTTCAAGTTGGGGACTAGATATTAATCATTCTCAACTCAAATCTTCAAATTTGACACGTGAAAAAAGCCTTTGTGAAGATATAAGCAACTTGAAGGCCTGTTCAAGTGTTAGTCAACTCGAGTATCCCTTCTTTGATGAAGTGAAGATCAAGTTCCACGTGTTTGGTTCTATCAAGATGAATTGAATTCTTTGCAATACCAATTATTACTTAATTATCATCGAAAATATGTATTAACCTTTCAGTTTCAATTCGGGATTCTCTAAGAAACCTTTTTAACCAAATTCCTTCACAGATGCCTTGAGCTAGGGCTTTGAACTCTATCTTAACACTTGCTTCTTGCTACTACTAACTATTTTTTACTACTCCAAGTTCTTGAATTTCCCTAAACATAGGTACAATAGCCAATTGTAGATCTTCGGTCATTCACATATCCTACCTAGTTTGCATTATAATAAACTTCAATCTCCCTATTGAATCCTTTTTGGAAAAAATAAACCTTTTCCTAGTGTCATCTTTAAATGCTGAAGAATTTTTATACAATTGCAAAATGCTTTTCATTCGGATTATTCATGTATTGACTTACAACACTCATTGAAAAACCAATGCATGTCAAGTCATGCATGTGATGGGTAAATAAGTTTATCCACAAGGCATTGATATCTCCCTTTGTTAACAAGTGGACTATTTATCACTAGTCCGACTTTATAGGTTGATTCCATGGGTGTATTTGAAGACTTGCACCCTAGCATCTCTATTTCCCTTAGTAAGTTTAGTATGTACATACTTTCGTTGAGAGACAACAATATCCTTTTTTGAGTGGGCTACCTCCATACCTAGGACATATTTAAAAGTTCCTAGGTCCTTAATTTCAAACTCTCTAGCCAACACTTCAATCTTCTCACTCCATCTATACAAATCCCTATCACAATATTATCATCAACATAGACAATGAGAATGGCTACCTTTCTATCATTTGAATGTTTAATGAACAAGGTATGATCATCTTGTCCCTATGTGTACCCATGATTCTTCATAGCCCTTATGAACCTGTGATAACCATGTTCTAAGAGACTGTTTAAGTCTATATAAAGACTTTCGAAGCTTATAGACTTTTCCAGTATTGACACTATTTTTAAATCTTGAAGGGATTTTCATGTAGACTTCATATTCCAGGACTCCATTGAGAAATACATTTTTTTTTACATCCAATTGCTGAAAAGGCTAATGTAGATTGATTGCAAGTGACAATAGTACTCTTATGGTATTAAGTTTGGCTACAAGAATAAATGTCTTTTGATAGTGTATACTATACGTTTGAGCAAATCCCTTAGCAACAAGTCTAGCTTTATATCGTTCTATGCTTCCATCTGGTTTAAACTTAATAGTGAAAATCCATTTACAACCAACTAGATGCTTTCTTTTGAGCAAATCTGACAGTTCCCATGTTCCATTCTTCTTTAGAGCCTTGATTTCATCACCAATTGCTTGTCTCCACTCAGGTTGTTGTAGGGCTTCATGGATATTCTTTGGGATCTCTATATTTGATAGATTAGTAACAAAAGCATAATACTATGGGGATAATCTGTCATAAGAAATGAAGTTAGAGATTAGGTGCCAAGAACACAACCTCACAACTTTCTTAAGAGCAATAGGTATATCAAGATCGTTAGGAGCATCACTAACTTGAGTATCATGAATTTTACTTGGACTTTCTGGATTCAGATCCGATTCTTGGTTCTACTCAAGTTAAGTGTGGTACTCTAAATCCTCTTGAGGTTGTTAGGTAAATACGTAACTTAGTTTCTCCTGCATGTTGAGTATGAGTGGGTGTGGATAGAGTAGGTAAAGGCTTGGAAGACTCAAGTGGCCTGGATGGCTCAACTAGAGGTTGATTGACATGAGTACTTGGTTCAAACTTAGGAGATAACTCTTCTTGAACCCAAAAATTACATTCTTGTATATTTTCCTCCCCCTAAAATGGGGATTTTGGTGTAGAAGGGTTGTTTTTTCGAACAAGGTGACATCCAAAGTGACATAAAATTTCCTTGTAATAGGTGAATAACACTTCTACCCTTTTTATGTTGGAGAGTAGCTAAGGAATAGACATTTGGTAGCCTTTAGATTGAGCTTACTGCGATGATGATTATATATCTGAACAAAGTCATATATCCAAAAATTTTGAGTTTGTTTCTTAGGACTATTAAGAACCTAAAAAAGATAGATTCCTTCACATTCCTTAGCATTGGTAATAATTCTCCCTTATTCCAAGTCCTAAAATTCACAATGTGTTAGAATAAAAGTTAGTGAAATAATTTAAGTCTCTGGAAAGCTTCCTAATTTAGAGCAGATTGCAGGTAAGATTTGGAACCAACAAAACTGATTTTAGAATTAAGTCTTTAGTGAGACATATTGATCGTATTCTCGCTACATTGGACATAGAACCATTAGTAATACAAACTTTAAAGTTCTCATAACACAAGCTATAATTGTGAAATAAATCAGTATTACCAGTTAGATGGTCGGAAACCCCGGAGTCTATTATCCATTGATTATTCTTCTCCTTTTGAGAGCTCAAGGCAATTCAAAAATTACCTTTTTGAGCAACCGAGGTTGCTGCTGTTGAGTTTGTTTGATAAGCGACGTTTGGGAGATTAATTTTCGAATAATCTCTACCTGTTCTTTGCTGAAAGGTTTGGACTTCTTGGTTCTCTGTTGTTCCTTTGTCTCTCATGTTGTGGCTATCATATCTTGACCATCTCCAGTTGAGTGTCTGTTTTCCAGTCAGCTGGTTTGCCATAAATCTGCTAGTAGTGGTCCTTTGTATGCCCTGGTTTACGACAATGGTTGCACCAAGGTCTGTCATTCCTCCTTTGCTGATTATGGTTGGCTGTTGTTTGACTAGAATTCTGAACAGCAAGGGCAGAGCTCTGTACAGTAGTTCATGAGGACTTTCCCGACGTTACCTTTTGCTTACTCTCTTCTCTTCTAACTTCAAAACTGGCCTCTCGAAAAGACTTGGAGTAGTTTGGTGCTAGGAATTCATTCCATACCATGTAAGATTTCAGAATAAAAATCCCTATTTTATAGGGATTAGTTGACAAGTTAATAAAGAGATAAAGGAATAAATATTCTAAATCTCATTTTTTCCATGTATATCCCTGATTTATAGGGATGAAGTTTTATTCCCTGTATCAAGGAGATTTGATGATAGTCTTAAAGTCGTTCTCTCCAATTTTTTCTGTTTCACGTCCCTGTTGAAGTAAAATAAAAGGAGTTTTTTTCTCTATAAATCTTGATGGTTTCAGAGCCAAATTAGGCTCCTTGGGTTTCTAAATTCTTTAACCTTCTCTGCTAAATTTTTCCAGCATCGTAGAATTTTGTTTCTGTAAAATTCTTCAGCCTTCTCTGCTGATTTTTTCCAGCATCGTAGAATTTTGATTCTACTTTTTTTTTTTTTTTTTTTGTGTTTCAAAACAAAGGTCTACATCAGTCCTAATGGTAAAATACATGACTACTGAAAGACGAGTCATCTTCTTTGGAAGTCACTTCCGGTCCACTACTAGCGGTTCAGAAAATGTTGTTATTCCCATAACTGGACATAAACTCACTGACCAAAATTATCTCCAATGGTCGAAGTCCGTGATGATGTTCGTGTGCAGAAAAGACAAAGATGATTATCTCACCGGAGCTGTTACAGTGCCACCCTTTGAGGACCCAAAGTATAAAATCTGGAAAGCAGAAAACAATATGGTTTTGTCATGGCTTATCAACTCCATGACTAACAACATTGGTGAAGACTTCATGTTTTACGAGACGGCCAAGGAATCTGGGACGCTGCTGAGGAAACTTATTCGGATAAAGAGAACACTTCGGAATTATTTGAGGTGAAAGGCATCCTTAATGATCTCAAGCAAGAAGAACTCTCAATAACTCAATACTTTATCAATGCTCTCAATAGGCGTTGGCAACATATAGACTTATTTGATGAAAATAAATTCGGTTGTACTAAGTATTCTCAGAAGTATAAGAAAATTGTTGGAAAAGAACATCTGTTTAAATTTTTGTTTGGACTCAACAAAAACTTGGATGAGGTAAGGGGATGAATCCTCGGCACCAAACCACTCCCATCTCTTCCAGCGGTTAGAATTGAAATTAGAAGAGAAGAGAGCAGGTAGAAGGTAATGTTGGGAAAGTCCTCATTGACTCCCTGTAGAGAGCTCTGACCTTGCTGTTAAGAATTCCAGTCAAACAACACTTCTTTACTCTACTTCTTCAATCATATACCATACAAATTTGCATGAAAAATATATTTATTTAACATTGTTTAAGGGTTCTTTCAGATTCTTGCATCAGCAGTAAAGCCAAGTAGAAATGAAAGTTATTTTACTTCTACGTCGATTTGCCTTAGAAACTGTGTTTTAAAAGTGCTTCTACAACATTTTCAAAATTTTTATTGAACTGTAAAAGCATTTTCTCCCTACATTAAGTGCTTAATTCTGAGTAAAAGCAGGATCATTTATATTGAAAAATGGAGTTCAATCACGTGGGATCATCAGAAAGTCATATTTCTGGCCTTATTTAAATATTCTTAAACATAAAATGATTTATTTGAATAAAATTTAATTTTTATATTCAAATAAAGAAAATATTTTAAATTCCTAATATCCCTATGTGGATCATCATATGTGTTCACGTGAATTTAATAATCCAATTTATAAAAAGACCTAAATAATTTTTTTTTTTCCAGTACTGACATTACTTTTGAGACCACAATTTACAAAAATTAATATCATTAATTTTTTTTGGTAACCAAACAAACCCTAAGTATTTGAAAATGTTTAAAATATACAACCCTCTATTTGTCAGTTTCTTGAAGAGCCTGATTCTTGCATGCCAGTTGATTACTGACCCTTAATATTATATATAATCAGTCTTTATCCATGACCTAGCAATCTCTCATAAATAGTTGAATTTTTCAGCTCACCAGTTCTGAAAGCTGTGGTGGGTGGTTGTGCACAGTCACCAGCGCCACATTTTTGAATTCTTACATTCAGTTTTTTTATCACAATAATATTAATTTCTGACTTGAAGGACCAAGCCTTTTGTTTTATTTTTTTGCTTATTATTATTATTATTATTAATTTGCCCAATTACGGTGCTTTTTGCACAATCTCTTATATATACCAACTCTAGGATTGAGTTTTGACCATGTCATTTGAAAACCAATTAGTGATCAATAAGGATAGATCAAACATTTTATGACATTTGACATCACATCCAACGGGTCTGTTTCAAGAGTCATTATTTGGGTGACTCATCTCCAGACTTAAAAAAAATTAAAAATATTTAAATTATTTTTATAATTCATTACATATTCCAATCAATGAAATTACACTTGTTATTTTTACACTCACACGTCCATCCAGCAAGAAATTCAGATTTAAGTCTCTTTAGCCATAATTTATTAATTTTTACTTTAGAATTCAATATATATAACCCTGAAAAGTCAAAGATCATGGTAGACCACATCTTCAGTTCTCTTTAAAATTTAATTAAGGGATGAGTTCATCACTCGACCATAAAATACTAATATGCACGTCCATCAATAAGAAATACAAATTTAAGTTGAATCTCATTTAAAATGCGTTTGGTAATGATTTTAGAAAATGTTTCTAACGTTTCTAATACTTAAATGGTAGAAATTTTTAAATGTTAAAAATGTTAGAAACACTTTCAAATTGGTTCTTAGTTTTATTTGTCATTTAGAAGTTCTAATTTTGATTCTTGAAATTACACATGAAGATTGATTCTTTCTTTCTTTCTTTCTTTTTTCTTAATCCTTTGATCAATAGGAGACATCAAATTTCAAAACAAAAATGGATCATATATATATATAAACTATATATTAATTAAATATCATTGGTCAATTGATTGTTGAGAAAATTCACTTAATATGAAAAAATAAATCACAATTTTACATGAATTAGAAGCTATCAATTCCCTGAGGATTTTACATTGGCAAGTATCTATATGCATCTTCATGTTTAACTCTAACATGTTTTATAGTGAGCGCTCTTAAGAAGCTCTTGAGCACTCCTTCTCAAATTTGCTTTTCCAAACCTATAAATCTCATGTTATGTAATAATTCCCAAAATACACTTCTTAATTATATCATTCACTAAACTAACTCAAGCATACTTACCTAGATGGCCTCGTTTACAAAGTGATGATGATCTTAATTAAATCTTCAAGACCTATATTAATCTTAGAAAATATGCAACAATATTAGATGAATAATTATTTGGAATAAGATTATCAAACTAAAGTAGTTAATCTAAATCACTAGCAATATCCCCTTTTAACAATTTTATGTCTAAATAATTATTACATAACTCCTCCAATGCTATGAAAAAATGAGTTTATATACCACTATTGTCTCTTTATTTGTTTGACTTTTTTTTATTTTAAAAAAAGCAACTTATTTTTATATTTCATATCATTTATTTTTATTTTTACTTTTTATTAACTTATTATTTATTTCTTAAAATTTTCAATTGAATAAAAAAAGTCAAAATATTATTTCCTAGTAATTGTTGTATCTCACAAGTCACATTAATTTGTTGACTAGACCAATGATTAGGCATCTTACTCAGGGAAAAAGCTACATCCAAGACTAGACCAATGATTTGAGTGATACGCCCCAGTTTTTTTTTTTTCAAGCATGGAAACCCCATAACCAGAAGTAGTAGGATTTATTCTCATAATAATAATAATAAAGTCAAATTAAATGATTTTTTTTTTTTCGAAAATGATCAAATCCAAAAGTTCGATAGAAAGTTGATAAGTCAATTCAATAAGAAATGGGAGTTAGTACTCGATTTCATTGGTACCATCCTACCGAATCCAATTCAATTGTTTACTTATTCAATGAGCTAATTTTTAAGTTAATTTTTTTTAATGTTAAAATAATTTGTTAGTTTTTCTTTATTTCTTAATATTTAATAGAAATAAAATATTTATAAAAACAAATAACTTAATACTTAACATTATTAAACATTATTTAGTTTTAAGTTTTATTTAGAATTAAGTTCAAAAAACAAACACCATCTCAATCTTTTATGTCTAAACTAAAAATTTCAACTCAATGATCTTCCATCAATGCTTTGTAAGTCCTTAAAGATCATGGAAACATGTAACCTACCAATAACACCAGTGAAAAGCAATGCATGGGAAAAAATAGTAATTAATTTATATGATAAGTTATAAATATCACAATTCAAAAATCCCAAACATTATAAGAAAATTCTAAAAATTATGAGAAAATGATAAAATGTAGAATCATCGTTACTCAATATAAATATGAATGTATGTGTCATCTCCTCTTTTTCTCACAAAAATGATTAAGTGTATCAAATAGAACAAGGAAAACCAATATATAGATGTAGAAGAGCAAATTAATATAATAAAAAGTAATGAGAAAGATGTCCAAAATATGTAACTAATGCATCAAAATGATCAGTGCTCTCTACATTTACTTTAAAACTACTTTCCAATAATAATAGGCACCTTCAAAAAAAAAAAAAAAAAAAAAAGAAAGAAAGAAAAGAAGAAAAAAACGATAAAAGGGTCTATGTATGAAATGGTTTTGAAAACAATTATTTAGAATAGTTTTATAAAAAATGTCTTAAAAAATATTGCATAAATTTGGAGAATAATTAAAAATAAAATAGTATATATAAAGTTATTTTTAAAACATATTTTAAAAAATGGAAAATAGGTTTAAAACATTTCAAAATTTTAAGTAAATATTTTTTTTTATAAAATATCAAAGAAAAATTTTCAAAAAGTGTTTTTAAGAACCGTTTTTGATAATAGTTACGAAATATGATTTAAATTTGTTAGATTATTACATACTTACGAAAAATGAATTGTGATAATTCAACTTTTCCTTTATCATATTTTCAAAAATTATAATATGGGAAGCGTTATTTTGCATCATGATAACTCTATAACTTGTGAGTTGAATATTAGTGCTTTGTAGGGCATTTTAGTGGTCCACTTTAGTGTTAGAATAATGGTATATGTCACGGTCAAGTTTGTGCCACCAAATAAGAAAATCCGAAAAGGTTCTGAACCCAAAAGAGCCTAACCCAAATATTGGGGCCTTATATTTACATCACCAAACCTACTTTATCATTGCTAAATGTATTCCACGTGATTTGGTTGATTGGATATCACATCATTTCCAGTCAACATAGAATATATTTTGTCATATTTGTAACATTCACTTCCATATAAAATACATTTGGTCATATTTATCCTGATTTCTCATTGTTTTAAAATGTAATTAAATAATTAAGAAAAACTAACTACATAGCGACATTGACAAACATCCCTTACTACTGGGAAACCTAAATTGCTTTATTCCTTAACCTTGGATCACATAGGGTATATGTATCTATCCTTGGCTTCTCTAGATCAAAAGCAACAAAAACCTATAAGTATAAAAACCAAAAAAAAAAAAAAAAACCTAGATTTACATAGAAAGAGCTCAAACTTGTGATCTGAATGTTCCTAGATAGAATCCCATTTGATGAAAACGTTGTGGTCATTATAGAACTAGTTTATCCAATGATCTTCCAACCAATCTCTCCCATAATGGATGCTTGGCATGAGAGAATGGTGAGCTTCTCTCTCTTCTTGAGGTTGACTTGGGTTCCTCTCTTTGCAATTTTAGAAAACCGAACTAGAAGAATAAAGTCTTAACCCCTAAGGGGTTTATATAGTCTTTTTTTGTGGGTTTAAGTGACTTGAACCCAAATTAGGCTTCAGTCTTAATTAATTAATTAGCCATAACATGTTCCAATTAATTAATTAGCCCATTTAAGAAAGTCAATTCATAAGATCTAGTGCAATATTATATTCTTACTAAAACACCCTTATACACACTTATGAAGTACATAGCCAAAATACCCTCAAAACATGCCACTATGAACTAAGAGCTCGATGGGGGACCATCGGGACCTATAAGAAAATATTGGCTCCTTTATATTCCAATTATGAAGTTGACACAATACTCTACTAAAAAGAGTTAACTACACGCCAATATCTTATGAAATTGCAATGAAACAAAGCTCAGGTTTGTGATCTACTATCTATTGCATACAGACACCCCATGAATTGGTGTCCATAAAATAATAGGGTAATGTTATCAACCCATCAAGATTACTCTTCTAATACTTGAGTTGTAAATTTTTCTATTGTATGTTCTACCGACATATTCTAACTCCAAGAAGGATATGATTTTTTTTTAAATGATAGATAAAGAATCAAATTAAATTAAAATGAGTCACCAAAAGAGCGACCTAAGGTATACAAGAAACAAACCTCCCTCCACCACCAAGTCTCAAATAGGAGAAAAGACCAAAAAAATTGGACCCTCACCAAGGCCCAACCAATCAAAGTAACTCACTAAAGTCAAAAGACAATCATATATAAACAACTTAGTCTCTAACCAAAGAAACCAAATAAAAATCATTTTTTAGCTTTTTGAAAGAAAACACCTCATCATCAAACACATTTTTGTTCCTTGTCTTCTAAATCTCCAAAACAAATATAAAGGGCTTGCACTCTAAACCTTCCCACACTTTTTTCCACAAAAAAACCATGTCACCCCAATGATACCTCTTTAACTAATAAAGGAAGCACCCAAAAATACCAACAAAAAAAAAAATGCAAAAAATAACTCCTATAAAACCCTTGTTTTTTCACAATGGAGAAGCAAGTGATCTATGGATTCTTCAGACAAATGAAAAAAATAACACCTATTTGCTAAACACCATCCTCATCTCTGAACTTGATCCAAGGTTAAAACTTTACCCATGTTGCCTTCAACAAAAAATAAAAAATAAAAATAAAATAAAAAAATAAAAAATAAAATAGGAACTCACTCTAGGTTATACCCATGAGAGCCAAATTCCTCTTATTGGAAAAGACTTGAAGTTGTCTAGCTCCAAAGCATTATAAAGAGAATTAACTATAAACTTGCCACTCTTTGTCATTGTCCAAAGCATTGTACTTTTTGCATCCCTATACACTCTCTTCCCATGCAAATTAACATGCCAGAAATCTCTCCACACAATCCATCTCCCAATCATTAAAAGGTCTAGAAAAATAAGGATTTCACCTTCCCTCCCCCCCCCCCCCCCCCTCTTTCAGTTGACTAATTCTAAACTTCCTCCATGTACCCTCACATCCTTAGAATTACTTAAAGCAAATAGAGAAGAGAAAGACACACTCAACAGATTGCCCTCATACCACTTATCGTTTTAAAATTTCACTCTCCTCCCATTACCTACCAAGAAGGAATACCTAGTTCTCATAAGATCCCAATCCTAATTCCTTGCCATTTTCTACAACCCCTCACCCCTCTCTCACCTTCTAAGAAGACAAACCCCCTTTTTCTTGTCTATACTTCCCACAAATAACTTGATTCTAGAAAGCCCAATTCTCATTTGAAAAACACCAACTCCATTTGCAAATAAAAGTCTTATTAAGAATTGAGAGACTCTTAACACCCAAACCATCTTTCCTTTTGTCTAAGCAAACAATCGTCCATTTAACAAGATGTGGTTTATAATCTAACACCCCACCTCCCACAAAAAGTCCCTCTAAATTTGTTTTAGCCTCATTCTAATAGCCATTGTGATATAGAAAAAAAGACATAAAATAAATGGGCAAGCTAGTTATAGATAAAGTATTTCAAATTAAAATAATACTCCCTCCTTTGGAAATGTATTGTCTCTTCCACATGGACGACCTCTTATAAAATCAATCTTCTACTCCATCCTAAACTATTGTAGATTTACACAAAGCACCTAAAGGGAGACCTAAATAAGTGGATGGGAATAAATTCTACTAAAAAAATTTTTACAAAATCTTTTGGATCACCTAAAGGGACATACTGTTTTAATCTCATGAGATATGATAGTGCCTCCATTGATAATACTTGTTGTCATTGGCCTCCATCAATAATGATTCAATACGTAGGGATATATGACCATAATAGGGTATCATCTATAGGTCAAAGCTTCCTATTGATTTCAATAGAGACTCAATATACTCTCAAGGTTGAGAGTACATGCAATATAGAAGTTTGGTGAATCATGACAATCTAATAACCTTACATCATAATTCACCGTAAGTCCTATCCAATGTATAATCATACATACTAATGTACTCACAATGGAAAACTTATCATGATGATTAAAATAAGTCATCCCTTTAATTAGAAGGTAGTGCACTACAACCTCTATTGGATTGCTCAAATTTATTAATTGATTGTGAACAACTTATCATCTTGTAAGGAACCCATGAATTGTATCTTCTGTACAACTTCTATTGCATCTAAATCATGTACAATGCAAGTGATCATATGAGTTTGAATACTGAAATTAATATCAATGCATACAAGGGATAACAAAAGGAGAGTAAAATCTAACTTTGTTATATCATGTCTTGCTTTTAGAGACTCAATCCTAACACTTACAAAGTTAGACAAACATAATCTCATTCCAAGGTCAGATTTAGGATGACCTTGCTCTCTCTCATGTACACTCCACATTATGCCTAATGGCCCTCACGATTATAAAAGACATCTACATAATTGATAAAATTACCACTATATACGTAGTTTCAAAAACTTTTTCCACTATCCAATATATATATATCATAATATTTATCATAACTATGGACAATTGGTCTTATGACATTATGATATATCCGAGTGAATATGATGGAGCATTACCAAATATACATAGGAGGGATGTGGCCATATAAGTATCATAACTACGGGTCCATTGTACTGAATATGATACCTCACAGATAATAGATTGAATCCGATGTGGTACCATGGGCCCATTCTATTGAGTATGATAATATTTGTTCCATAGGAAAAAAAAATAAAAAATAAAAATAGAAAACATATCTCTACCTAGTTTTTTGGTATTTCTTAAAACAAAAAATATATTTCATCTCATTTTTCAATATTAAAAAGATAATATTATTTATATTTTTTTCATAATTTATTTTTAGTACATTATTTTTTTTTCTTTTTTATGAATAATATAATAATTTAAAATCTTTTAAAGAAAAAAATATTGTGATATGCAATCAAATGGTATACATTAATAAAATATAAATGGATAAATCCATTTTCTATATATTAGATAATATATTAAATCATGTTATATATTAATATTATTCTAGTTATATTAGAAATATTTTAATTCTTTTTCTTTTTGAACAAAAGATTTTATTTTTTTCAATTTTAATTTTGTATTTTTAAAATTAATTAATGAAATATAACTTACAATGAAAAAGAATTCATGAGAGAAACGAATCATGGAATATTTCATTCGTACATATAACATCACCTACCACTATATTCTTCAAGTTGTCATGATTTTTAAGATTCATATAAGGAAAATAAACTTAATCCTGTCTTCTCAATATATATTATGACCATAACTTAATCATTAATATATTCAATTCCCTTGTTAAATTTATGCTTCAACCCTCATATTTGGATTTGTAATCAACAACAATTTTAAAGCAATTGATCATATCCAAGACATGCATAAACAGGACCAAAGACTCCACCACTTACTATTATGAATTGGATTAGACTCATGAGTTAATGACTTGTTTATCTTAATATTAGTTGTGATCAAATCACTAAGGTTATGTTTGGTTCTCGGAAAGTGTTAAGGAAAGAAAAAAAATGATAAGAAAAATTATTTTCTCATGTTTGATTGTCCTATAAGAAATTCCAAAGAAAATTAAATATAATTAAAATTAGTTAGAAATTTATGTATTTTTAAATTATTTAATTTTTATATTGGTAAGTTAACATAAATAAAAATGAGTTTAAAATAACAAATAAAAATAATTTATCGACTTTAACTTTATTTTTTATTTTTCTTCACTTTTTCTTTCCTATGCATTTTCTCTCAAATTTTATGAGGATCAAACATAGCCTAAACCTCTAGCATTTGGAATAATCATTATGATTATGTTTGGTTCTTGAAAAGTACTAAGGAAAGAAAAAAATATAAAGAAAATGGTTTTTTCACATTTGATTTCACTATGGCACATCTTCAAAGATTGATGTTTCAAGCTTCAAGATCCAGTACTTCCCCAAAAAGATTTCTTCAATCCCACTAAGTGCTCAATCCCTCAGTCTACTTTGTTAAATTAAGGCCCGACGTGGATTAGAAAAAGGGTCAAATCATGCCAAGGTCCACCACAACCCAAGCCTAACTCATCAATAGAAAACAATTTCAGGCTCCAGGCCTCCAACTAGGTCGATAATGCACGTTGTCTCCTGGTGTTTGGATGTCTTGTAGACACCAAAATAGGTCCAAATGGCCATTGAATTGATCAAATAGATTAAGGTAGCATATTCTCTTTTTGACAAAATATCATAAAGGGATTTGCAATCAAGGAGCCAAATTAGGAGATGAAAATCTAAGGAGCTGGAACAAGTGCCTCAATTCACCTATGAAAGCAGATATTATACTTCCATGCCGGTCTGGTGAGGGGACCCAAAACAAAATGACAGTTTCTAATACAACTAAAAACCTTGAAGCATTTTTTTTCCTAATTTTAACGCAAATTAATAAAGGGACAATTTCTAGAAGGAAACTGCTTAGTTCATTGAAACAATAAAAAAATTTCTTCATAAGTTTAATAAGAATAAGTCTTTTGGCCCTCATTTAAACTCCCTCTTAAATAGAGCAAGGAAATCCCTCATAAACTTGTTGTTGTGCCAAAATATGTAGAGTTAATCTTATTGATGAACTTTGAGTACAAGGTTCTTACAGATCTCTTCCCTCTTTGTTCGTGTTTGATTTTCTAAAAAAACTCATCAAGAAAATCTTCTCTATTTTCTCTCAAACACACCCCAAAACCTTTCCTGAAGTCTAGTTTTATTCTGTTACAATAGTCTCCTTTATACCCCTGAATATATGCAACATATAAACTAATTGATGTAACAACTTCTAATAGAAACAACTAGCTTTGGCCTGTGTGGCACTCAATTCAAATCTTGAACCAATCATCACACTTGTGAAGGAATACCATACACTTCACACCCGCTCTTCATCCACCTTGAACAAGGTTACTAAAAAATAAGTCACCTCTAGCCCTCAAGTAAACTTTCAATTCCATTGCCCTTGGATTGAAATCAAGAAAGAGATTTCTACTACAAAAAATGGTTATAAGAATGCTTGATTTGTTGGGGCTTGTAAAAAGCGCCATTATTTTTATTATAAGGTGTCATATTTTCTCATTTTTCTTATACGTAGTAGAGATCGAATGAGAGGAAAATATTATTCCTGTGAATCATAAAAACTTGTACATGTTGTGTTAGCAAAAGCTCTGATACCATTCAAGAACAGAAGATAAAACAATTACTCACCTGGTACATGAGATTTTAACGTGGTTTAACCAAACATGTCTACATTCATAAAGGAGAGAATCTTTCTACTATACAATATAGAACATTATAGATTATAGAACTAGATACAACTATTGAGTCCTCCAAACATATCATATTCCCCCATTCTTTGTATCCATACCCTACCAAAAGCTCTCTCGCTCCACCGGGTATCTCTCATTCTCCCTCACATTTCTATCCACCTTGTATGGTTCTCCCTCTCATCTATCCACCTCGTATGGTCTTTATAGGCTCGTCTCCATCTCATAACATTTTCCTTTCATGACCTAAAATATTTATAAAGATATTTCCAACAACCTTTTTTATTTTATAAGGAAATCTAATATTACAATAATATATCAACTTAGGAAATATTGTATATAATATTCTTTACAAAAAGGAATCTATACTAATTAGGAATTTGGGATACTTCCCAACATGTCCTTTCATTGATTATTGGAATTAATATATTTTAATTTTTTTTTCTTTTTTTGCTATATTAGTTGTCCACTTTATTTTGCAGGAACTGAAACTTATGCATGCAGCCATCTTATTGAAACATTCAAATGCACCACAAATATAGCTTCTTAAATAACCAAATCTTAAATAGATCCATTTTGTAGCGGCTGGAGGCGAATTGGGAAGCCCTTGGAAGGAATGGGTGATGGATTATATGCAACCTTTTCACAGGGATCTACTTTCTCCCATTTGAATCTTGTCACCACATGATGTATGAATGCAAGTACCTGCGCTCGAGCATATTCCCTTCCAGGGCACATCCGAGGCCCTCCCCAAAAGGCACAAAAGTGAATGGTTGAGGCCCTTTTCCTTCAAACCTCGAGGGATTGAATTTCTCGGGATCAGGAAAATACTTGGGATCTCTATGTGTTGTATTTACATTCCAATGCATCTGCAGGACAAAATTTTCCAGTAAGTTTCGTGAATGTACCACACACAATTTGATTTTACAAAACAGCACTTTATATATGACATACCTTCCATCCCATTGGAATTGTAAAACCTGCATAAGTGATGTCCGTTATGGCTTCTCTAAAAGTTCCTTGCACAGGTGGGGTTAGCCTCATAGTTTCATTTGCCACATTCCAAGTATATTTCATCTTTTGAATGTCATCCCACTTCAGAAACCCTTCCGGACCTTTGCTCTTTGCAATCTCCATTTGCTCTATTGAATAAAAAAAAATAATTTTAAATTTGGTCTGTTAATGAACAACCCTTCACAATAGTTGGGGAAAGATGAGGAAAAAAAACTATCTTAAAATTTTTAAAATTTTTCGTCAAAGAATCTATTCACCTACCCCATGGATCAAGGCCAAGACAAAAGAAAAGACAAATACTTTATATCTCGTCTATAAACATTTTTTTAAAAATACTTCAAATGAAAACACTATCAAACAACAATGCATGTAAGCTTGAAATGGATTCAAAAGAAAGGAGACAGTCGGTTTTTAAGGTATTACCTTTTAAGACTTTGCTATAGACATCAGGGAACTCGGCCAGGTACTTGAGGATGAATGTGATGACAGAACTTGTGGTGTGATGGGTAGCTAAAAGCAGACAAATAACTTGAGTACTGATCTCCATCTCACTCTTAACATCACAGTTTTCATCTGATGCTAAGAGCATGTGAGACAGTAGGTCTCCAGTAGCTGAGTCTCCCTTCTGCTCTAACTCCATTTTTCGCTTTCTGATGATTGCTAGAAGCTCATTGTGAATGAATTTGCTGGCTTTGAGAGCACGGTTGAATGTCGTCCCAGGAATATCTATAGGCACAGAAAGGAATCCTTCGTTCAAAATCTGGAAGGGATGAGAAATCATCTCAACATACTCAGGATCATCAATGCTCATAAAGAGCCGGAAAGCCAACGCAAAGCTGTACTTCCTTGCAAGCGGAAAAACCAGTACCTCTCTATTAGGAGACCAATTCAACTCAATGTGTTCGCTTGCCATCGAATCCATGGTGGCTATGTAGTGTTGCAGAGCTTCTGGCTTGAGAAATTCAGGAAGGAAGGTAGGGGTCCTGAACTTATCTCCTGTTAAAGTTTCGTTGAAGATAGATGGGAAGCACAAAATCTTCTTCATTGAACGCTGCCACCATGAGACTACAAGTTTGTCCTCGTTGGAGAAAAGAAACTTGTTCCCCGAAGCGCCGCACATCACAGCCATGTTCGCTTCCAATAAGGAGGTCTTGAACACTTGAGGGGAGTACTTGTTCATTCTATCGTGCAAGAATCTCCCCGGGTTCCCCCCTTGACAAGCCAAAGCAAATTCCAAAGTTTCTCCTATGATTGGCCATCCCATTGTCCCAGGGGGAAGGTTTGGATTGAAGGATTTGTGCCTGTAAGTAATAAGGAAGACTATTGGAAGTGATATGGAGAATAGTATAAGGTATAGTAGATATGAAAAGAAGAGATCCATGTCTGTTATTCAATGATAAAAGATTGGGCAAAAGGAGAGGTTGAAGATGGAAAACCTAAAGCCAACTTCTGGGGTATATGTAGGCAAGTGGAAGGGCTCCAAATGTCAGTCTCACAACAACCGTTTAGTGCTTATCTTTAGTTAGACGGTAAAGCTCAGAAAGGTTGGTCCAATGTCATCAAAGGAAAATCAACTCTTAATATCAAGTGTGGATATGTATGACTAATCAAGATCATTGAGACGGTAAAGCTCAAAAAGGTTGGTCCAATGTCATTAAAGGAAAATCAACTCTTAATATCAAGTGTGGATATGTATGACTAATCAAGATGATCGAGGGAAAAAAAAAAACCACTTAAATAAGAGTAAGAATCTACCGATAGTTATTTAAAAAAAAACTAAGAGGGTGTTTGGTAAAATTTAATATATATTACTTAATAACCAAAGTTTACTTTAAGTTAAATTATATTTAAGTTGTTGACTTAAAATTTATTAATTAATTCTTACTTTAAGTATTAAGTTTGTTTGAAAAAATTAACTTAAAGTCTATTCTAAATCATTAAATTGACATATTTATCATCATAAATTATAATTAGGATAGAGAAAGTTGAGTAATAGTAAAGGAGATTGCGGAGGTAATTAAGGCAAATTAGGGTAAAAATGTCAAATGAAGATATGAACTTAAAAATAAATTAATTGTTTTTACTTTTTACTTAAAGTTGTTTTTAACTTTAAGTCATATCATTAAGTTATTTTACCAAACATACTTAATTTACTTAATGATTTAAATTAAGTTATTAAGTTGGTTTACCAAATATCCACTAATTCTAAGTTTAAGAAAAACATTTTTTTTTCAAAAAAAGCAAACGAAGTGTTTGATAAAACTTTAAAACACTTTTAAAAAAAGTTCAAAAAAATCTTTAAGAAAACATGTAGAAAAAAGTTTTTCAAAAAATAAAAATAAAATTAGTAGGTGTTTGATAAAATTTAATACTTATTACTTAATAATTTAAATTGATTTTAAGTTAAATTATACTTAAGTTGTTAACTTAAAACTTATGATTTAATTTTTTACTTTAAGTATTAAGGTTATTTGATAAAATTAACTTAAAATTTATTTTAAATAATCAAATTGATATATTTATTCTCATAAATTATAATTTAGGCGAAATCGAATAACTATGGAGGTTGTGTGGGAAGTTTCTCTCCACGTGTCCTTCCTAGGCTCAAGACCCTTTGGTCGTCCAAGGTAAGAGATAATCCGTTAGGGAGTAATCCGTGCGGACGAAGACAAGCTCTGTTTGGCGCAAGAGGAAATACAAATTTCTTTTTTCCCCAATGCCAGGCGGAATGGACAAACAAGCCGACTAGGGACTTCCAAACAGACAAACCAACCCAATTGAAAATTCTAAGCACTAGACAGATGGCAACAATCTAGATGACATTTACACCCAAAAATCAATGTCAATCAATCGTTACATGCAATCAGCGACATTGACAAATGTAAATCCACAGTTAATGACATGGTCCGAGATTCTTGCACAACAGCCTACAAATGGCACCAATCAACGGTTCTTGTTTGTTATGATTACCCAATCTATGCTAAGATGATGGCGTTGACTACCTTATTAAGGCGATCATCAGCGCAAAAAAGGCATAAATGCACAATCAATGTTGTGATGATGACGCTAAATGTTCTATAAAAGCCCCTCCAAAAGGATGAAAAAGGTACGCACACATAGCCATTCAAAAGGTTGGATTCACTCTCTCTAGATTTCAACTTAAGCTTCAGAGGGGCATACTCGAACCACCTATCCGAACATCCTTTTGTGCAGGGAAGATGTCTGTTTGACTCTAGTGAAGCTAGATAGACTACATCCAATTGACACAACACCAACAAGTTGTAGAGCAGTAAAAGAGATCGTGAAAGTAACTAAGACAAATAAGGGTAAAAAAATATAAAATAAAGTTGTAAGCTTAAGAATAAGTTAATTATTTTTATTTATTACTTAAAGTTATTTTTTACTTTAAGTCACATTATTAAGTTATTTTACTAAACATACTTAATAACTTAAATTAAGTTATTAAGTCACTTTAAGTTATTAAGTTGGTTTACCAAACATCCACTTAGTATTTGATAAAATTTTAAAAATATCTAAGAAAAAAATGACACTTCAATTAAAAAGAATTCTTAGAAACACTCTCAAAAGTGTTTAAGTAGGATAAAAGTATAAAGAAACAAAAATTTAAATATAAAACATGGTATTCTAGTTAAAAAAAAAAAAAAAAAAAAAAAGAAAGCCATGATACCATTGTTTAAGTATAACTAGGTTCGTTCCACATGCAAGGCATGTGGACGTGAAGTAATAAAGTTAATATTAGATTTTGTTTAATTATTTAATAAAAATTAAGAGAAAATAATTTAGTAAGATAAAATAAAATATTTAAATTTTTTAGCATTTGTTCTCAAAAATATATTGTAATGTCGTGACAAGTTTATTTATGTATTTGTTTTGTAATAAAAAATCTAGATGTCAATAAAAAATAATTATTATTACTTAATTATTTTTTATTATTTTACAAATATGCATACCTTATTAGTTGTTGAAGTTCTATGTTAGGGATTATAGTTTCATGAAATAGGATTTTTTTTACAAGATTTATTTTTTCAAAAATTTCAAGAAATTGAAAAAAAAGAATTATTAATTTTGTTTAAATAAATTTTTTTACATACAATATTTTAAACATTTTAGAAAACTAAAATAATAATCTTATTTATATGAGAAATCTAATTATTATTAATTATATTGGTCAATATAATATCTAAAATAATAACATCTCTTCACTTGATCTCCTATATCTATCTATATGCATAAAGAAAAATTGACTTTTCATTTTAAACATTCGACCATTTTGATCTATTTGAAAATTACCATTTTATTATTATTTAATTAATAGTTTAATTAATTAACACTATTAGAGAGTTTTGATAAGAAAAAAAAATAACATTCCTAAAATATTTTTTCATTATCACAAATAATTGTAACTTCTTTAATAGTCAAATATACATTAATGTTTTTTACACTCTAGATTCTCTTAATATCATGGACATTTTATCTATTTTGATTTTTTCGAATATTTTGGGTTGTTCAAATAATTATTAATGAGACACCTTAAAAAGTAATTATAAATGGAAAAATAATACTTAAATATAAGATAAACTTTTTTTTATGTAAGACATGCACTATTTTTATTTTTATATTTTTATTAAATTATTTTTTCTATGGCTCTTTTATCTACTTTTCTTCTTTATTTATTTTAAATATTACGATTTGGGCACTAAACAATTTTGCAAATATTTTAAAAAAAAATCATTAATATAGCATAGCAAATACTTGATAATAATTTTTTTACATACCTTACATAAAAAACTTATCTTTATTTAACTATTATAAATTATTTTTCTAATTAAAAGTTAAATTTTTTTGTAAATATTCTAAATTTTATTTTTAAATAAATAAGGAATATGACTCAGGTGAACCTGAGGGGGTTTAGGAAGAAAGATAGTGGGGTACACCAATTGGGATTTGGGATCCTCACTAATGAGATGCGAACTCACATTGTTTACTAAGAAGGGGAATTTTTTTACTTTTTTTATTTTTTACTTGAAAATCAGAGTTTGGTGCAGTGGGTCTCATTAGAGACCTGTAAAGGTAGTGGGAAGAAGAACGGTAGAGGGAGTGGGAAAAATGATAGTAGAGAGAGAAGCGGGTTTTGGAGTAATTAGGGAGGTATCGAGGCGATGAAGAACAATAGTGTAACGATCCGCACCCAACCATGTACATATTGTCCGCTTTGGGCCCAAGGGGGCCCTCACGGCTTTAAAACGCGTCTACTTGGTTAAGAGGAGTCTTTACATATATAACGCTAGGAATATTCTCCCCTATCCGATGTGGGACATCACAAACACCCCCCAAGTAGACACAGTGTCTTCGTTGTGTCCCATGGGATTGCGAGACCAAACAGACAAATACCCCTTACGGAACCAAACAAACCCCCACACCGAGGTCGGGGATCGGCTCTAATACCATTTGTAACGGTCCGCACCCAATCGTGTAGATATTGTCCGTTTTGGACCCAAATGGACCATCACGACTTTAAAACGCGTCTACTTGGTTAAGAGGAGTTTTTACATATATAGCGTCAGGAACATTCTCCCCTATCCGATGTGGGACATCACAAATAGAATTACATTTTGAAACCCTATCGTTATCAGCTAATTTTCTGGATTATATTCTCTTATGTTTTTTCATTGTTTGGTTTCCTAGAAAATGCATGGAAAAAAATTGTTGAAATTTGCAACCTTAAAGATACTTATGTATTTCATATGGAATTTTTTCCCTACAATTTCCGTTGATTGGGATTTTTTGCTCCATGTTCAATTTTGAGTGAGTTCGAAAAAGGACGGAAACAAATATGTGGAACCGAGGAGAAGAAGAGAATAGGCTGAAGATGAAGATGGTGGGGGAGGAAAGAAGGTTTATTTGTTAATTAGAAATGGAGGGAAATAAATGATACACTGTTGTTGCTGTTGACATGAGAAATGAAGTCGAGACAGGTGTTACAACGACAAGAATCCAGCTTGCCATTATCACAACAAGTATTACGAACGCATTGGCAGCAACAGATTCTACAAAATGGCATATCACATGAGTACTTTTCATTGGTTGTGATTTCTCCATATATGACTCGCAAGCACTCGGGGGAAGGGGCCTTCAATGAAATTATTGCGTCTTTGTGTCTTATCCCTGTTTTGTGTCATTACCGTGGCAATCAATGAGATTCCAACATTTTTTTGGCTTTATACAAGATATTTTGATTTTTTGTCATTACCATGGCAATCAATCAGATTCCAACATTTTTTTGACTTTATAAAAGATATTTTGATTTATGGATGTGGCCGATCTCATGACAAATATTATAAATACTTGTCAATATTTCTTATTTTGGTTTCTTCTTTACTCTTCTTCAATCATACATCATATAAATTGGTATGAAATATTTACATTGGAGTTTTGTTATCCAAAAAATTCATAATGCGACGTATCCAAAAAACTAAATATTAAATTATTTTTATACTTCATTACATGTTCCAATCAATGAAATTACACTTGTTATTTTTGCTTGTACATCCATTATATATGTATATGTATGTAACCCTGAAAAGTCAAATATTAGTGATAGGAGTTGTCTTTAAAATTTAATTGAAGGGATGAGTTCATCACTGGACTATACAATAATAACATGTACTCCATCAACAAGAAATACATATTTAAGTTGAACCTCATTTAGTTTTAGTTCTCATTTAGAAGTTCTAATCTGAATTCTTGAAATTACACATGGGGCTTGATTCCTTCATTTTTTTTATCCCTGATCAATGCGATATATCATATATCATATATCATATTTCAAAACAAAAATCAATATATATATTTTATAAATTAATTATATATTATTGGTCAATTGACTGTTGAGCAAATTCAAAAAAATAAATCACAATTTTACATGAACTAGATGCTATTAATTTCCTTAGGGGTTTTACATTGGTTAGGATCCATACACATCTTCATGTTCAATAGTACCATGTTTCATAGTGAGTGCTCTTAAGTTCTTGAGCACTCCTTAAATTTGCTTTTCCAAACCCGTAAAACTCGTGTTATGTAATAATGCCCAAAATATACTTCTTAATTTATGTTGTCATTCACTAAACTAACTCAACCATACTTACTTGGATGGCCTCATTTACAAAGTGATGATGATCTTAATTAAATCTTCAAGACCTATATGAATCTTAGAAAATATGCAACAATATTAGATGCAAGAATTATTTGGAATAAGATAATCAACCTAAAGTAGTTACTCTGGATGAGTAGCAATATCCTCCTTTAACAATTTTATGACTAAATAATTATTACATAACTCCTCCAATGCTCTGAAAAAAGAGTTTATATATCACTCAAGTCTTGTTTGTTTGTTTGTTTTTTAACTTTTTATTAAAAATAACTTATTTTCATATTTTAATTTTTTTTTTTACTTTTTATTATTTATTACTTATTTCTTAAATTTTTCGATTGAATCGAAAAAATCAAAATATTTAACTTTTTTCTGAAACTCAAGAACACATCGTACCTCCATTTAGAATTAGAAGAAGAAGAAGAGCAAAAGGGTCTCTTAAAATTGCTAGAGGAAGCCATGGTTGGATTGTAACAAAATTACAAGAACAAAATTTGGAAGAAGAAAAAAGAGGGTCTTTGATGCTAAGACGATGGTGGCGAGGATGTACCGTTTTTCTCTCCCGTTTATCCTTTGCTTAGCTGTAACCCTTTAGCATTGAGTAACAGTGGGGGTTCATAAAAGTCAAAGTCCTACCTCAATTACTAATTGCAATCATGAAGATTTTTCCAAGTCTTTTCTTTACACCTTACCATTTTCTTTTTTCTTTTTTGGGCATTCAATATCCAATACCTCAATTATTAACTGCAATTGTGAAGCTTTTTCTGACTCTTTTTTTTACATCTTAACATTTTATTTTTTTCTTTTTTTTGGCATTTCATTTAACTTGTTCTTTATTTTATAAATGTGTGAAAAAATTAGAGCCATCTTAACATAGAAATCATTTTACCATCAACCTTTTTTGTATTTTCTTGTCGATTTTATTTTAAATATATACATAAATATTGACAGTGAAAAAAAAAAATGATATATAGATGATGACAAAGAAGTAAGAAATTTCTAGGAAGCTTGACGAAGGGAGGGACATGACTTTTAAGGCAACAAAATTAATATCTTTGTGTTGAGGATATGGGCTTGTTAGGAAGTCATTGATTCATGGGCTATTCTTTAATTTTAGTCTTCTTTCTATTCATTGGTTGATAATGGGGTTGGTTTGGTAGAGTTAAGAGTCAATGATTTTATTTTTTGATTTTTTTATAACTACCATTCATCTACTTTTTCTTCACATTTCAAGGAAGCTTCATCAAATGAGGGGCATGACTTTTAAGGCAACAAAATTAAAATCTTTTGTTGGTGATGACATATGGGTTTGTTAGGAAGTCATTGATTTTTGAGTTGTTCTTTAATTTTAATTATTTTCTTTTTATTCACGGGATGATAGTGGGATTAGTTTGATAGAGTCAAGAGTCAATGGTTTTGTTTTTTTTTTTTTTTAATTTTCTTACCACTGCCATTCATCTTTTTTCTTCAAATTTCTATGAAGCTTCATGAAAGGAGGGCCGTGACTTTTAAGGCAATAAAATTAAAATCTTTGTGGTGATATGGACTTGTTAGAAAGTCATTGATTCTTGGGCTATTCTTTAATTTTAATTATTTTCTTTTTATTCATTGGTTGTGGGGTTGGTATGGTAGAGTTAAGAGTCAATGATTTTATTTTTTTTATTTTCATACAACTACCATTCATCTTCTTCTTCTTCACATTTCTCCTGTAGGATAATTGTGTTTGAGGTTCATAATTTGGCCAACATTTGTGAAAAGATGCACAGTTCATGTTTAAGTACATGAAAATGAAGAAAAAAATATCATAAATTCAAGATATACAAGTTTGTATATGTTTTATACAGTTAATACAAATATATTATAGATTTTGTTATAAGTAAAAATATACAATAGAGATGACCAATAAAGCTTTTGTGGGTGTCTTCACCTCTCGAAGCTTAAGAACACATCGTCCCTCCATTTAGAATTAGAAGAAAGAGAAGAAGAGGGTCTCTAGAACTGCTAGTGGAAGCCATGGTTGGATTGTAACAACAAATGAGTCTTTATATGTTGAGTGACTTTTCTTGGTCTCCCTAAAGAAATCTGGACACAGTGGTGAGGATATCCCTTTCTTTTTTCTCAATTATTTGTGGTAGTTGGTTATATCCCTTTGGCATCAAATATCAATAGGTTCGCAAGAGCCCGGACCTATCTCTTATTATTATTTGCACTCTAGAAGCTTGTTTATGACCTTTTCTTTTACTTTTCCCTCTTTCTCTCTCCATTCAACAACCACCATTTTCAGAGCACCTTGGTTAATACTGATTTGATTTTTTCTCTGCTTTTTCTTTTAAATTTTATTTTTGGGTTTCATGCCTTCCTAACAAAAGACGTGTCTTGTTTAGTACATCTTTTCCTTCTTTTCTAATTCTTTTCATTTTTATTGATGTTTATATCTTTAAATGAGTCAATGGACATTGTAAAAAATATGGACTTATCTTATGTCTTCAAAATTTATTTTTGTAATTTTTAAAATTTGAAGAAGTAAATTTTTTTTAGTATCTCAATTTATCTTAGTTTTTTTAAAAATTATCATGTTTTTAAAGTAAGTTTGAAAGAGTTCTATATTTCATATGGGAGTTATTATTATTTTTATTTATAAAAATAGAAAATGTAACCAAACAACATCACGTTAGCGGATTATAAGATTGAATTAACTCTTCTTTCTTTTCCAAATAGCATCAAAATTAGCTTGAACTCTTTTGGCTCTTCTTTAAAGACCACTTTTTTTTCTTTTTGAAAAACTTTTCTTCTTTGAAAGATTTTTTTTTTCTCACTTTGAAATGTGTGTCTCAACAGGTTGGTATGAGATATAATCATTTTCTTATAATATAAAATGAAAAATGAAGGTATTATTTGAATAATTTCTCATTTTTTATTAAAAAAAAATGATAGTAATTCCTTTATAATGCAAAAACTCTATGAGATATACATTTTAAAAGATAATAACTAAGGTGTAGTTTGTTTTTCCTTTTTCTACTTAATTCTAAATAAAATTTAAAACTAAATAGTAATTAATAGTGTTAAGAATCAAGTTATTTATTTTTTTAATATTTTATTTTATTAATTTTTTATTTTGATATAGTAATAAACACAAATTATAAATTCAATTTATATAATGTAAGCCAAATTTAATTAATGTCTTATTAAAAATAAAAATAATTTTTTAATTACAAATAAATTAAATATAAATGTTTTTTTAATAAAATATGAATTTTAATAATGTAATAAAATCATAAATTATATACTTTTATAAATATTATAAAAATATAGATATTAACATAAATTAATTTATTTTCTTAAAATAAATAACAATAATTCAAAATGAATAATTTATAATTCTTTTTATAGGATTTTATAAATATGATAAAATATGGATATTAATATCTTATAAAAGCATAATTAATTTATTTTATTTAAAATAAAGAATAATTATTCAAAATTAATAAATTCTAATATTATTCCATTTTAAATGAATAGAAAAATATTTTTAAAAATAAAATTTAATTTTTTAAGGTATAAATACACCAATTTTTTTTTTCATATATGCATACATTTATTTTTCAATTACAAAGATGATATTTTGAATTATTTTATTTTATTTATAATTAATTAATAAATTTTTGGAATTTTAAATTATTCTTAAAAATTGCAAGATTTATTAAAGAACTTAAAGCCTTAACTATGTCTATTATTTGAATTTTATAGTCATAGGTTTTTATTTTTAAATCATTTTTTAAAATTATTAAACTTATTAATAAATTCAATACAAAGTCTCATTTGAGTTGAAATTCATTTTTTCTACTGAGTAAAAATTGGAAGAAAAGTTCTCTATTTTATTTTGTTTTTAAATAACAATAACCAAATAATAAAATTAATTTTTTAAAATAATTTTGTTTTTTAATCACAGACCCAAATAGATTTTTATTATTTAATAAAAAAAAACCTTCAAGAATTTTTTTAAATGAAAATAAAAAGTTATTTCAAACTATGTACAATGTGAGTTTTTTTTTTTTTTTTAAGTAAAATAAAGAACTATTTTAAACCAGATCTATCGATATTATTAATAATTCTTTTCATTTTTACTTAACATTGAAATAGAACCGAATTATGTACCATTTCAACTTCACATTTCTATACACATTCAAATATAAAAATTGGAATTACCAAATTCATTCTTATTCAAAAATCCTCATTCCTGAAACATGCCCTTAGTGTCAAAACTTTCATGGGAATCAACCCGGGGAGTTCACAAGCCACAAGTTTTATTAGGTCAAGCATGTTTATAGTACAACATTCTAAATGCCAAATAATATTACCATGATTTCAAATTTAGTCCTCATATAACTAATGAATATTACTGTGATATAGCTCATGAAATACATGGATAATCTTGGTAGTGGAATTCCTTTGATTTTGCAACCACTTGGACATGTGGAGGGGTAGTTTGGTTGAATATTATTCCGTGTTAAATTTTTTATTTTATCTCCTTTGAATAAGACAAAGAACCATTCCTAAAATAATTCCTTGGATTAGGGGATTCTTAGTTTCCACGTTCATAATTTGTAATGGATTTAATGCTAAGCAACCAATAGAAAACATAGGCTTGAATTATTCTTCTCAAGCTATCAGTTTGAACTGGAAGGCTCTGGCTCGAAGTGTTGGATTGCTTTTCATTTTAGTTGTTTGATATTGCGATCTCATCGTATTGATGGACTTTCCCAAGATTATCCTAAGCAACTCAATTTGTGTGATATTGTGATTGCATCATATTGGTGGACTTTGTCAAGATTATACTAAGCAGCTCAATTTTTAAATAAAAAAAGAAAAAAATAACAAAATACAGTCTTGAAAATGAGAAAAATTCTTGTATAGAAAATGCTTAGATTCTAAGAATTGTGCTAGGAAATGAATAAAATAAAATAAGCTTGATCATTGAATATGCATATTATTGAGATCTTGATGTCAACAAGGATGGCATGTTATATCAAAATAATGCGGGCAACAGTATAGAAACTAGTCACATCCAAACCTGTCTTGAAGAAGGAATAACCAATTTCAGCAAGAGAAACAATCAACTGGGCCAATGAACCAATATATATACAGCAAGGAAATCAGCTTGGAAATGCTCTAAGGAGCTCCTCAGATGATTTCAAACATCAACTTAGCATCATCAAGTTCAAATCTAGAAACTTTGATTCAACATTTTTTGCAACAATAAGGGGAAAGATCAGAGTAGAAGATATTTAATTCTCAAATATCTCAAGCCATCTACAATATGTTGGGCTTTGTAAAGTCTAGTTTTGTTTTATCCGGTTTGATGACCCGACCCAAATAATATTGCGTGGTTTTTTAATGGGAGATTTACTGCGGCTTGTCCATGAGCGCTCCGGCTTGGGCCACTGCCCCTGGGAAAAAACTTTTGGGCCCGTTTAGCCCATTGTGGAACCACCTTTTGTAATTAGGGTTTTTTAGTGTGGTGTTGTTGCCGTTTTTATATAGAGAGAAATTATTGTAGCCGAAAGTTGTACTCTGTATTCTTCCCTGATAATAATGATATCCCTACAACTCTGTGGACGTAGGAAAATTACCGAACTACGTAAATACTGTCTTGTGTGTGTAATTGTTTTTCTTTGACATGTGTTTTCTCTATTTTTTTTTATTTCTCACAGGTTGGGAATTCGGCTTAATTCCCTTCAATTGGTATAAGAGCCTAGGGTTAGGTTTGAGTGGGAGCAATGGCAGAGGAAGCAGGAAAGGCGTCTGAAATAGAAAAGTTTGATGGCACAGACTTTGCGTATTGGAGGATGTGGATTGAAGATTATCTCTATGGGGGGAAATTGCATCTGCCTCTTTTGGGTGCAAAACCTTAGAGTATGAAGGCTGAGGAATGGGTGCTTCTTGACAGACAGGTTCTAGGAGTTATTAGGTTAACTCTGTTTAGGTCTGTTGCACACAATGTTGTAAAGGAGAAGACCACAACAGATCTGATGAAGGCTTTGTCCGGTATGTATGAAAAGTCGTCCGCAAACAATAAAGTGCATCTGATGAAGAAATTATTCAATTTGAAGATGGCAGAGAATGCATCAGTAGCACAACATCTGAATGAATTTAATACAATCACAAATCAATTGTCGTCTGTAGAAATTGATTTTGATGATGAGATTCATGCTCTGATTGTTTTGGCTTCTTTGCCAAACAGTTGGGAGGCAATGAGGATGTCAATAAGCAATTCTACGGGAAAGGAAAAGCTCAAGTACAATGATATACGAGATTTAATTGTAGCTTAGGAGATTCACCGAAGAGATGCAGGCGAAACCTTAGGATCTGGTTCTACCCTAAACCTTGAGACAAGAGGCAGAGGTAATCACAGAAATTCAAACCGGGGTAGATCAAAATCCATAAATTCTAATCGAAACAGAAGCAAATCTAGATCAGGCCAACAAGTACAATGTTGGAACTGTGGGAAAACAAGTCACTTTAGAAGGCAATGCAAAAGTCCTAAGAAGAAGAATGAAGATGATTATGCTAATGCTGTAATAGAAGATGTACATGATGCATTACTTCTTGCAGTAGACAGTCCACTTGATGATTGGGTTTTGGATTTAGGAGCTTCGTTTCATACCATTCCACACCGAGAAATCATACAGAATTATGCTGCAGGTGATTTTGGTAAGGTGTATTTGGCTAATGGTTCAGCCTTGGATGTTGTGGGTTTGGGAGACGTCCAGGATATTGTTGCCCAATGGGGTCTGTTTGGTTACTAGAGAAGGTTCAACATATTCCTGACCTGAGGAGGAATCTGATTTCTGTTGGACAACTTGATGATGAAGGACATGCAATATTATTTGTTGGTGGTACTTGGAAGGTTACAAAGGGAGCTAGGGTATTGGCTCGTGGAAAGAAGACCGGTACTCTGTATATGACCTCATGCCCAAGAGACACAATTGCAGTTGTTGATGCAAGTACTAATACAAGCCTATGGCACCGCAGATTTGGTCACATGAGTGAGAAAGGGATGAAGATGCCGTTGTCAAAAGGAAAACTACCAGAGTTGAAGTCCATTAATTTTGACATGTGTGAAAGTTGCATCTTAGGAAAGCAAAAAAAGGTGAGCTTCTTGAAAACTGGCAGGACACCGAAGGCTAAAAAATTGGAACTAGTACACACTGATTTTTGGGGGCCTTCTCCAGTTGCTTCCCTTAGAGGTTCAAGGTACTACATCACTTTTATTGATGACTCAAGCAGAAAGGTATGAGTTTATTTTAAAAAAAATAAATTTGATGTATTTGAAACTTTTAAGAAGTGGAAGGTCATGGTTGAGACAGAAACAAGTTTGAAAGTAAAATGTTTGAGGTCAGATAATGGAAGAAAGTACATAGATGGAGGGTTCAGTGAGTATTGTGCTGCACATGGAATTAGGATGGAGAAGACCATTCTTGGGACACCACAGCAGAATGGTGTGGCTGAGCGCATGAACAGAACTCTCAATGAGCATGCTAGAAGTATGAGGTTGCATGCTGGACTACCAAAAAATTTTTGGGCTGATGCTGTTAGCACTGTAGCTTACCTGATAAACTGAGGACCATCAGTTCCCATGGAGTTCAAACTTCCTAAGGAGGTTTGGAGCGGTAAAGAGGTAAAGTTTTCACATTTAAAAGTTTTTGGGATGTGTTTCTTATGGTCATATTGATTCTGATGCTTGTAGTAAACTTGATGCAAAGTCTAAAACATGTTTTTTCATTGGCTATGGTGATGAGAAATTTGGCTATAGGTTTTGGGATGAACAAAATAGGAAAATCATCAAAAGTAGAAATGAGATATTTAATGAACAGGTTATGTATAATGACAGGTCAATTGGAGTGTCAGATGTTACAGAGATAGATAAAAAAAAATCTAAGTTTCTCAACTTAGATGAATTAACTGAAAGTACTGTCCAAAAAGGGGTGAAGAAGATAAGGAGAATGTAAATTCAGAGGTAGATCTTAATACACCTGTACCTGAAGTTCGCAAATCTTCCAAGAACATTAGACCTCCACAACGTTATTCACCTGTTTTAAATTATCTCCTGTTGACTAATGGCGGTGAGCTAGAGTGTTATGATGAAGCCTTACAAGATGAGAATTCAAGCAAGTTGGAGTTAGCCATGAAGGATGAGATGGATTCCTTGTTGGGGAATCAGACATGGGAACTGACTGAATTGCCAGTAGGAAAGAAGGCTTTGCACAACAAGTGGGTATACATAATAAAGAATGAGCATGATGGTAGCAAACGTTACAAGGCCAGATTAGTTGTTAAAGGGTTCCAACAGAAGAAGGGCATTGACTACACAGAGATATTTTCTCCAGTTGTGAAGATGTCAACAATCAGACTTATATTGGGAATGGTGGCCGCAGAAAACTTACATCTTGAGCAGTTAGATGTGAAGACAACATTCCTTCATGGTGACTTGGAGGAAGACCTTTACATGATTCAGCCAGAAGGGTTCATTGTTCAGGGATAAGAGAATCTAGTCTACAAACTGAGAAACAGCTTGTATGGCCTTAAACAAGATCCTAGACAGTGGTACAAAAAGTTTGACAGTTTTATGCATAGAATTGGGTTCAAGAGATGTGAAGTTGATCACTGTTGCTATGTTAAGTCTTTTGACAGTTCTTACATCATACTACTGTTGTATGTGGATGATATGCTTATTGTAGGGTCTGACATTGAGAAGATTAATAATCTAAAGAAGCAATTGTCCAAACAGTTTGCAATGAAGGATTTGGGAGCTGCAAAGCAAATCCCTGGTATGAGAATCATTAGAGACAAGGCTAATGGTACATTGAAGCTTTCCCCTGATCGAGTATGTGAAGAAAGTTCTCAGTAGGTTCAACATGAATGAAGCTAAACCAGTGAGCACACCCTTGGGTAGTCATTTCAAACTAAGCAAAGAACAGTCACCGAAGACAGAAGAAGAAAGGGACCATATGAGCAAGGTGCCCTATGCCTCAGTTATTGGCAGCTTGATGTATGCTATGGTGTGTACATGGCCAGACATTGCACATGCAGTGGGAGTTGTGAGCAGATTCATGAGTAGGCCTGGAAAGGAGCATTGGGAGGCAGTCAAGTGGATTCTAAGATATCTGAAGGGTTCATTAGATACATGTCTTTGCTTCACAGGTCCAAGTTTGAAACTGCAAGGTTATGTAGATGCTGATTTTGGTGGTGATATTGATAGTAGAAAGAGTATTACTGGGTTTGTTTTTACTCTAGGTGGTACAACTATATCATGGGCTTCAAATCTACAGAAGATTGTTACTTTGTCTACTACAGAAGCTGAGTATGTTGCAGCAACTGAAACTGGAAAGAAGATGATTTGGCTACATGGTTTCTTAGATGAATTGGGTAAGAAGCAGGAGATGGGCATTCTACACAGTGACAATCAGAGAGCAATTTTTCTTGCCAAAAATTCGGCTTTTCATTCAAAATCGAAGCATATACAAACAAAATACCACTTTATTTGTTACCTTGTTGAAGATAAGCTGGTAATACTTGAGAAGATTTGTGGATCTAAAAACCCGGCAGACATGTTGACTAAGGGTGTCACTATTGAGAAGTTGAAGCTATGCGCGGCTTTAATTGGTCTTCTAGCTTGAGGACGGGAGGATGAGTTGCAGGGATGAGGGATTATTACTTGGAGGATAGCGGTTTGATGTTGGTGATTGAACTAGTCTCCAAGTGGGAGATTTGTTGGGCTTTGTGGAGCCTAGTTTTGTTTGATCCGGTTTGACAACCTGACCCGAATAATATTGCATGGTTTTTTAATGGGAGATTTACTGAGGCTTGTCCATGAGCGCTTCGGCTTGGGCCGTTGCCCCCGGGAAAAAACTTTTGGGCCCATTTAGCCCATTGTGGAACCGCCTTTTGTAATTAGGGTTTTTTAGTGTGGTGTTGTTGCCGTTTTTATATAGAGAGAAATTATTGTAGCCAAAAGTTGTACTCTGTATTCTTCCCTGATAATAGTGATATCCCTGCAACTCCGTGGACGTAAGCAAATTGCCGAACCACGTAAATACTGTCTTGTGCGTGTGATTGTTTTTCTTTGGCGTGTGTTTTCTCTATTTTTCTTTTGTTTCTCATAGGTTGGGAATTCGGCTTAATTCCCTTCACAATATTCACATTACTTTGAAACAAATCTCAGCCAACTTGGCTCAAGAGAAAAGAGAGTTTTCATCTCAACCACAACAAAACAAAAAGAATGTTTGTGAGGTAGCAGAGTTGGGAACAATGAAGAGGTCAAAGTTGTGATGACGGTGAGGAGTGGGGAGCATGAATCAAATATGGATAAATCAAACGAATATTTTTTATTTTTTTATTCAGAATGTTTAATATATATAATATAAACTAATATTATTATCATAAGAGAGTGGGTGCAGTGGTGGCCCATTTCTTTTATTCTTTTCTGGTTTCAAAGAATACCCATGTTCAATTCCAACCACTCGAACACACTCCATGAATATTATGTAAAATATTTTCTAACTTGATATATTATTATAATATTATATTTCCTTATAAAATAAAATAAAAATTATTAGAAATATCTCTGTAAATATTCTAAATCATACAAAAAAAGGTCATGAGATGGAGATAAACTTATAAAAACTATACAAGATGAATAGAGATATAAAGAAGAATGAGAGACATCTGGTAGAATGAGAGGACTTGTGGTTCAAGGTGTAGATAAAGGGAGTAGGGAAACATAGGATATTTTAAAAACTTAATAGTTGTATCTGGTTTTTTTCCTTTATGATATTCTTTATGGTGTAGCGAAATGATTCTTTTTTATCTATGAATGTAAGCATGGTTGATCAAACCATATTAAAGCCTCATGTTCCTATATGTGAATTATTTTATCATTATGTTCTTAAACTAACATTTTTATATTGAAGTGTCCACTGATAAAACAAATTGGTCTCAACACCTAGGATGAAGAGTTTTAGAAGAGCCAAAGAAAACAAAACACGTAAGAAGATGACAAAAGGAATTTTTTTTAAAGGTTAAGTCGATTGTTCTCTCATTGGGATTGATACAGAAAACATGTATTATAAAGAGATGGAAGATTAGTAGGATTTGATTTAAGGTAGAGATTATTGGAAAGTGTATTAAATATTTCCTAACTTGATATGTTATGGTAATATTAGGCTTGTTTATTAAATAAGGAAACTTGTCGGGAATATCTTTATAAATATTCTAGATCGTGACAGAAAAAAATAATGAGATGAAGATAAACTTAAATACTATACAAAGTGAATAGAGATATGAGAAAAAATGAAAGACACCCATTGGACAGATAGTTCATGATTCAGAGTATAAATACAAGGAGTGAATAAATATATGATAGTTTTAAAACTTAATAATTGTAATTAGTTTTTATTCTCTATGATATTCTTTATGGCATAGTAAAATAATTCTTTCTCATTTAAGGATATATGTAAAATTGACCAAACCGCGTTAAAAGATTGTGTTCCTTTGTGTAAATTATTTTTTCTGTGTTCTTAAACTAACATAATTATGTTGAGCCTTCTGTTGGTACAACAGTTTCAAGAATTGGGTTAAAAGGTCCAACACTTGATGGATTGATGGTTCAACCAATTAGCAGATTCGGGTAAATTTTAAAAATATTGGACATGATAATATGATACTACTCTTTCACCTACTCTCATGTCTACACCTGCATGCATAAAAACTTCTTGAGCGCATCACTCTCATGTAAGCTCCTTTCATGTGTTGGGTTATTTTTTATTTTTTGTTTTTTCTTTTTCTTTTTCATTCTTTGGTGATCTATATATGGTATCATTTAACAAAGAGTTTATTTAACTATTCACATGTAAGGTGGATGGGAGTGGTCACATACAATATTTAATGGAGAGTTAGGGTATTAGTAGTTACACGTAGGATTAATTACTTTTTAATTATTTCAATAAGAACTCGGAGTATAGATATTTAATATAGAGTGTGTTTGGTAGTGATTTTAAAAAGTGTTTTTAATTTTTCTAATACTTAAAAGATTAAAAAAATTAAATATTAAAAAAATCAGAAACATTTTTTAGAATTACTATCAAACGTATTCTTACTCAAATACATATAACTACTTAAAAATCCTTGTAGGATACAAGATATCATTTAGTTAACATATGAGGAACTTGGAGTAACAAGCTTCAAAGGTAACTGATGTAACACTTTATAACATAATTAAAAAAGAAATAAAACACAAAGGACAAAAATGTATATATATCATCATGTTACAAAGCCTGACCATTTCACTAAAAATTTTGTTGAGTGGAGAGTTTGTTTGAGTATTTACATGCAAGGTGGCTAGAATAGTTACATGCACGATGTCATGGAAAATTTATTTGAGCGTTGGCATGCAAGGCGGGTAGGTGTGGTCACATGCACTATTAATTTCTTTCTATTCATATTAATAGAAACTTTAGACTACATATATAACTCATACAATTAATTAGTCGAGGCACATATAACTACTTGGAAATTCTTACCACATCAAAATACATACACATAATTATCCTCTCCATTATATATGGTTTTGGTTGCTCCTAAAATGCCGATATTTTTCCAAAATTTCGTCCATTTTTGGCGAAATTTTAGTGCATGCACGCTCAAGTAAACTGTACATTAAATGCATGCACGTGCCTACTCCACCCACCTTCCATGTGATTGCTGAAATAAACTCTCCAATTCAAAAGACAAGTTCAATATAAAAATACGGAACTCGAATTTTAAAAAACAAGTTCAATAAACTTCTTTCTTTAAAAGATAAATTTAATGTAAAAAGACTAAATTCATATTTTTAAAAATGAGTTATACCACGATGAAAAAACATGTTAATTATATCTAACCTACCTTTTGTAAATACAAGTTCAATGCAAAAATATTGAATTCAAAATTTAAAAAACAAGTTCAATTAACTTCTTTTCTTTAAAAGATAAATTTAATGTAAAAAGATTAAATTCATATTTTCAAAGATGGATTACACCATGATGAAAAAGATATGTTAATTATACTAAACCTGTCTTTTGTAAAGACAAGTTCAATGTAAAAATACCGAATTCAAATTTAAAAAAAACCAGTTCAATAAACTCCTTTTTTTAAAAGATAAATTTAATGTAAAAAGACTAAATTCGTATTTTCAAAAATGAGTTACACCACAATGAAAAGACATGTTAATCATACTAAATTCATTTTTTGTAAAGATAAGTTTAATGTAAAAATATCGAATTCAAATTTTAAAAAACCAGTCCAATAAACTCTTTTTTTTAAAAGATAAATTTAATATAAAAAGATTAAATTCATATTTTCAAAAATGAGTTACACCACAATGAAAAGGCATGTTAATCATACTAAACCCTTTTTTTGTAAAGACAAGTTCAATGTAAAAATATCGAATTCAAATTTAAAAAAACCAATTCAATAAACTCATTTTTTTAAAAGATAAATTTAATGTAAAAAGACTAAATTCGTATTTTCAAAAATGAGTTACACCACAATGAAAAGACATGTTAATCATACTAAACCCTTTTTTGTAAAGACAAGTTCAATGTAAAAATATCAAATTCAAATTTAAAAAAAAAAAAAAAAAACCAGTTCAATAAACTCCTTTTTTTAAAAGATAAATTTAATGTAAAAAGACTAAATTCGTATTTTCAAAAATGAGTTACACCACAATGAAAAGACATGTTAATCATACTAAATCCATTTTTTGTAAAGACAAGTTTAATGTAAAAATATCGAATTCAAATTTTAAAAAACCAATCCAATAAACTCTTTTTTTTTTAAAGATAAATTTAATGTAAAAAGATTAAATTCATATTTTCAAAAATGAGTTACACCACAATGAAAAGGCATGTTAATCATACTAAACCCTTTTTTTGTAAAGACAAGTTCAATGTAAAAATATCGAATTCAAATTTAAAAAAACCAATTCAATAAACTCATTTTTTAAAAGATAAATTTAATGTAAAAAGACTAAATTCGTATTTTCAAAAATGAGTTACACCACAATGAAAAGACATGTTAATCATTCTAAACCCTTTTTTGTAAAGACAAGTTCAATGTAAAAATATCAAATTCAAATTTAAAAAAAAAAAAAAAACCAGTTCAATAAACTCCTTTTTTTAAAAGATAAATTTAATGTAAAAAGACTAAATTCGTATTTTCAAAAATGAGTTACACCACAATGAAAAGACATGTTAATCATACTAAATCCATTTTTTGTAAAGACAAGTTTAATGTAAAAATATCGAATTCAAATTTTAAAAAACCAATCCAATAAACTCTTTTTTTTTAAAAGATAAATTTAATGTAAAAAGATTAAATTCATATTTTCAAAAATGAGTTACACCACAATGAAAAGGCATGTTAATCATACTAAACCCTTTTTTTGTAAAGACAAGTTCAATGTAAAAATATCGAATTCAAATTTAAAAAAACCAATTCAATAAACTCATTTTTTAAAAGATAAATTTAATGTAAAAAGACTAAATTCGTATTTTCAAAAATGAGTTACACCACAATGAAAAGACATGTTAATCATTCTAAACCCTTTTTTGTAAAGACAAGTTCAATGTAAAAATATCAAATTCAAATTTAAAAAAAAAAAAAAAAAACCAGTTCAATAAACTCCTTTTTTTAAAAGATAAATTTAATGTAAAAAGACTAAATTCGTATTTTCAAAAATGAGTTACACCACAATGAAAAGACATGTTAATCATACTAAACCCATTTTTTGTAAAGACAAGTTCAATGTAAAAATACCGAATTCAAATTTTCAAAAATAAATTCAATAAACTCTTTTTTGAAAAAGATAAATTTAATGTAAAAAGACTAAATTCATATTTTCAAAAATGAGTTACACCACCATGAAAAGACATGTTAAATCATACTAAACCCATTTTTTGTAAAGACAAGTTCAATGTAAAAATACTGAATTCAAATTTTCAAAAACGAGTTGAATTAACTCCTCTTTTTAAAAGGTAAATTTAATGTAAAAAGACGAAATTCATATTTTCAAAAAATGAGTTACACCACAATGAGCTTTTCTTACATGGAATTTGTCCATTTAAAATGCGAATACCATGTTATTCCACTTGCCATAAACTGCTATAATTTTAGAAATACTTTGAGGAGAACGAGATTTTTTTTCTTTTCTCAAACTTCTATACTTGTGCAAAAATGCCCTAATTCAAGGCAAAGAAGTGCTAACCCAGAGAGAAGGTACAGAAAACTTGCCAGTGCTGGCACAGTCATCAGTAGAAATATGATCAGGACATGATGCATCAACCACTTTAGTTGTTAAGTTTTCAGTGTTTGTCTTTCTTTACTGATGTTTTTGTGGACAGTCAAGTAAAACCAGAATAATTAAGAACTAACTACTCCACTAGCCCTGCATTGAATTCCATGGTCCAATTACAACCTAAAGTATACGTATTTGCTTGCTGCCTAGAAAGTTGGTGGGGATAATTAAGAACTAGCTACTCCATCTGCCCATGCATTGAGTTCCATGGTCCAATTACTAACTGAAGTAGACGCGTTCGCTTGCTGCCTAGAAAGTTAGTGGGTATGTACCATCTCCTGTATATATATAAATATATAGGATCACTGCTTTGTCCCTGTGTCTGAATAAGCTTCCTTCGAATAATTTAGTCAAAACTTGAATTTTTTAATATTAAGCATGCATATTATCTTATAAAATGCCTTAATATGTGTTTTGCAGTATTTTTATTCAAAGTATTTTTAATGAAAGTGTTTTTTTAAAAGCGTTTTTAAAAGAATTACTTATATAAAGAGTGTGTTTGGAAGTGATTTTAGGAAGCGTTTCTAACATCTTTAATACTTAAAAGATAAAAATTTTCAAGTATTAAAAAGACTAAAAACACTTTCTAAAATTACTGTCAAACACATTGTGTTTCTTCAAAAATCACTACAAGTGATTTTCTAATATTATAAATGATTTTTCTGATCTTTAAAAATATTTTTTAAATTTTATCAAATACCTATTTTTGTTTTAAAAAATACTATTTAGGTTAAAAACAATTTTTAAAATCATTATCAAACAGATTCTTAGTTTGAAGCGTGACAGTTGAAAAATGAGAGAAAAATTAGAGCACCAAAAAAGAGAAGAAAAAAGTTTGAATACAGACTGTAATGTGATCTTAGTAGAAGGGAAGTTCAGTAAAGGTATTGAGCCAAGCATGCAACTTCCATCTCAAAGTCCTTCACTTGCCTATATAAAATCCCGAAATTAGTTTGGGATTTTCTATTTCCATCCTCTCCTTGTCCTCATTGTTATCATTGAGTAAAAGACAGAGGTTCATAAATGATAGAATGAACAAGTACTCCCCTGAAGTATTCCGGACCTCCTTGATGGAAGAGAACATGGCTGTGATGTGTGGTGCACCAGGGAACAAGTTTCTCTTCTCCAATGAAAATAAGCTTGTCACCTCGTGGTGGCACCGCTCCATGAAGAAGATTTTGTACTTCCCCTCGCTTTTTGATAACCCTGCAACACAAGATCAGATCAAAACTCCTAGCTTTCTTCCAGAATTTCTCAAGCCAGAAGCTCTGAAACACTACGTAGCCATCATGGATTTGATGGCAGGTAAGCACATAGATATGGATTGGACTCCTTATAGAGAAGTGAAGGTTTTTCCACTCTCAAAGAAGTATGCCTTCGCATTATCTTGCCGGTTGTTTATGAAGGTTGATGATCCTCAGTGTGTTGCCAGAATTTCTCATCCTTTCGAACTTATTATGGCTAGGTTCCTTTCTGTACCTTTAGATATTCCTGGTACAGCATTCAACCGGGCTATCAAAGCACGCAACATTGTCCACAAAGAGCTTCTAGCAATCATCAACAAGAGGAAAATGGAATTAGCACAGAAAGGAAACTCAGCAGCCAGAGACTTTCTGTCCCACATGCTTTTAGAAGCAAATAAGAATGGTGAGATTATGAGTGAAACGGAGGTCAGTACTCACCTTATTTGTCTACTGCTGGCAACCCATGACAGCACAAGTGCGGTTATCACATTTGTTCTCAAGTCTCTGGCAGAGTTTCCCAGTATCTATAATGAAGTCTTAAAAGGTAATCCCAGGCAAAGTATCTTTGCCTCCTCTCCATGGAATCTCTTTCAAGCATGCATGCATGCATGGCTTTAACAAGTAATCTGTCGAGTCCATAATCCCATTTTGAAAATTCTCCACAAGTAATCCAAGCTAGGATCTATCAAATGGTGTTGATGATGTAGATAGAGTTTATTTCATGTAGTTTATGTTCAGTGGCATTAGATTGCCTAATAGCTACGGATTGTGACGTTACCTAATTTAAGATTCGACTTCTTTGATCAAATAGAACAAATGGAGATCGCAAAGAGCAAGGGCCCAGAAGAATATCTGAACTGGGATGACATTCAAAAGATGAGATATTCTTGGAACGTGGCAAATGAAACAATGAGGCGAACGCTACCTGTTCAAGGAGCCTTTAGGGAAGTCATTAAAAACTTCACTTACGCAGGTTTTACTATTCCAAAGGGATGGAAGGTAGGTACATTAATTTGCCATAAATATGCTTCCATTAAAGAAAGTTCTGTGTTATATAGTCATGAATTTCTGCAAATTTTTCTGTCTTGTAGACACATTGGAACGTGAATACAACACACAGAAATCCCAAATGCTTTCTAGATCCTGAGAAATTTGATCCCTCAAGATTTGAAGGAAGAGGACCTGAACCATTCACTTTTGTACCCTTTGGGGGAGGACCTAGGATGTGCCCAGGAAGGGAATATGCTCGAGCTCAAGTACTTGTTTTCATACATAATATTGTGACGAAATTCAATGGGAGAGAGTAGATCCAAACGAAAAGATTTCTTATAATCCATCTCCCATTCCAGCAAAGGGCTTCCCTATTTGCCTCCAGCCTCTAGAAAATATATATTGATTTAGGACTTGATAACGGAACTATGTAAGAATTAAGCTACATTTGTGGTGCATTTTAATGTTTCAATAATATGGCTCCCAATATTGATTTCATGTCTGACTGGGGCTTGTTTGGTCCTATTCTCACCCAAAACGAATAGTTAATGTGACAGAAAAAATCTATGTTCCAAATTGTTGTTGATGTTATTGATTTTGTTGGCTACATCGTGAGGGATCATGAGGATCCTTGCCTTTGCATGGCTAAATTGTAGATGACGTGAAATCTCTTTAAATTGTTGTTGATGTTATTGATTTTGTTGGCTTCCACTTGGTCAATTAACTAGCTCATATTGGATATCAAGCTATTGTTGTTGAGTCTCTACCTCATGTTGGAAAGATGATGGTGATCTAGCTCAAATGGTTTATGGCCAAAAACCAAGGCCCCTTATATATTTTGATCTTTGCCTCAAATTTTTTCTTACAAATTTCCACCTTAGTCATTGCCATACTCCCTCTGCTACCGGCTTGCATTGAAGCTCTAACATCTTCTCCCATGAATGAAAAAAAAAATCAAAATAAAACAAAAATGAAAAGGAATCAAAAAATTTTGATATAATCTCCCATATTTTTTACATATTCTTAAAATTATCTGTTATATAATCAATTCAACATTGAAATTTCAAATTAGTCAATCAAATGAAATTTTAGTACAAGGATAGTACTTCTACATGCTTAAGTTTGTCATCACATAATAAAGAATATCAAATTTCAAACAAGAATTACCTTGGCCTACAACTACTCATAACCTAGGGATGGCAATGAGGCGAGTTTTTCGGGTACCCGCCCCATCATGTCCCTAATGGGACAAGTTTGAATTTTAACTAAATGAGTTTGGAATGGGTTTGAGAATTTTTTTTAATACCTGGGTTGGGCCTTATCTTGCCTCGTCCCACCCCGATTATATATAAAATTAATTAATTTTTAAAATTAAATTAAATTAATTTTCGTTTTACTATTTTTAATATATAGATAATAAAAAATATTTTTTAATAAAATAAGTTACAAGAAATATAATAATTTAATTATTTATAAATATATTTATTTTAATGTAATTAAAAAATTTAAAAGTAATTTAAAAAAAAAAAAAAAAGTTAAAAGGGGCGGGACGAGTATGAGAATTTCTCATACCCACCCTGCCTCGCCCCGGCCCGTTTAATTTTTTAAATGAGACGAGGATGAGAATTATTTTGAATAAATGGGGTGGGGTTGGGATAGGGTCGATCCGTCTCGAACCCGCCCCGTTGTCATTCTTATAATACAATCCTGAACTTAAGTTCAAATAAAAGAGGTATTCACAACTAGCAACTTCATAAATTAAGATTCTTACTAGATTTTAACATAATCTCTTCTACTTTTTGCTATTTCCAAAATTTTAGTAGTTATATACTTCATTTTCATTACACAGTAAATATTATTTAAGTTTAAAAAAATTTAGCTATATACTAAAATGGTACCATTTCAAAAACACTCAAAATCCCAACTTAATTTAAGCAAGAAAATTTTAAATAAGTTACTCATTTTATTAGATTGAAATAAATTTAAGATGATCATCAACTACAATATTTTATCTACTTTAATGTAGTGAAATCCATAGACCATCAATTTCAAATAGTAAATCACATGACTCATACTTAGCATCTTGTACATATCCCATCACCTACCACTATATTCTTCGAGTTGTCACGATTTTTAAGATTAATAAAAGGAAAATAAATTTTGTCCAATCTTCTTAATATATATTATGATCATAACTTAATCATTAATATATTCAATTCCCTTGTTGAATTTATACTTCAACCCTCATATTTAGATTCATAATCAACAAAAAAATTTAAAGAAATTGATCAAATCCTAGATATGCATAAACATGACCAAAGACTCCACCACGTACTATTATGCATTCGATTAGACTTATGATTTAATTACTTGTTTATCTTAATATTAGTTGTGATCAAATCACTAAACCTTTAGGGTTTGGAATAATCATTATGGCCATGTTTAATTCCTGAAAAGTATTAAGGAAAGAAAAAAAATTGCAAAGAAAATATTTTTCTCCTGTATGGTTTCACCATGAAATACTAAAGAAATTTTAATATAATTAAAATTAGTTAAAAAAAGTTATATATTTTAAAATTATTTAATCTTTATATAATAAATAAAAATAAGTAAAATAAGTTTGAAGAAATATGTAAAAATAATTTATTGACTTTGACAAACTAATTCAACTAGTTCAATATTTTGTTAAAAATAGGTGTCGTGACAAACTAGGTTAACTAGTTATCAACGATGAGCTATGACGGAGTATACAATAAAAGAAAGAAACAAGACATGGTAAGCATATCTTATTTTATTAATGAGTTTGGCCGGCAAATAGTATTTTATTAAAGAGTTTGAGCAGCAAAAGCTAAGCTTATTATACACTTGAAGAAGGCCAAAAAACAAGCTTTAATGGATGTCTTTGAATCTTCATCAAAACTTCTTTGATGACTCATATTAAGCATCTGGTACATAGAACGTCTCCAAATTGTTGACATCTTCAAAAATTGATGTTTCAAGCTTCAAGGTCCACTTCCCCAAGAAGATTTCCTCAATCCCACAAAGTGCTCAAGCGTCAAATCATGCCAAGGTCCACCACAACCCAAACCTAACTCCTCAATAGAAAACAATTTCAAGCTCCAACTAGGTTGACAATGACATGCACATGTTGTCTCCTGGTGTTTGGACATCTTGTAGACACCAAAATTAGGTCCAAATGGCCATTGAATTGATCAAATAGAATAAAGTAACATATTCTCTTTTTGAAAAAATATCACAAAGGGATTTGCAATCAAGGAGCCAAATTAGAAGATTAAAATCTAAGGGGCGGGATCAAGTACCTCAATTCACCTCTGAATATAGATATTATCCTTCAATGCCCGTTTAGTGAGGGGACCCAAAAGAAAAGAACGGTTTCTAATACAACCAAAAACTCTTAAAGCATTCTTTTCTTAAGTTCAACGCAAATTAAGAAAGGGACAACTTCTAGAAGGAAACTGCTTAGTTTATTGAAACAATAAAAAAATTTCTTCATAAGTTTAATAAGAGTAAGTCTTGTGGCCCTCATTTAAACTCCCTCTAAAACAGAGCAAGGAAATCCCTCATAAACTTGTGGAGGAATACCATACACTACACACCCGCTCTTCATCCACCTTGAACAAGGTTACTAAAAAATAAGTCACCGGTAAACTTTTGATTCCATTGCCGTTGGATTGAAATCAAGAGAGAGATTTATATTACAACAAATGGTTATAAGAATGCTTGATTTGTTGGGGCTTTGAAAAAGGGGCATTATTTTTATTATAAGAAGGCGTCATCTTTTCTCATTTTTATTATAAATAGTGAAGGATCAAACGAAAAATATTCTTCCTATGAATCATAAAAGATTTCACGTTCTTTTGTTGATTGTTGGAATTAATATAATTAATTTTTTTTCCTATTTTAGTTGTTCATTTTATTTTGTAGGAACTGAAATTTATGCATACAGCCATTGTAACGCCCAAGTTTTTTTTAAAAGGGTAATTTAGGAAATTTATAATAATGATATTAAATTAATTAATTAATTAATTTAATAAAATGGAAGAGGGGTGAAAAGGTAATTTTACGAATAATACCCTAGGTATAAATAGAAAATTCTCTTCTTCCTGTTCTTTTCTGAATCGCGTTCATGTTTGCAGAGAGTTTCTAGAGAACGTGAAGTTGAGGTCAGATTTCAAGGGTTGAAGAACAAACCTCTATAGGTAAGATTCTAACCCCTAGATTATTATTTTAGATTCATTAGTTAATTTCAAGCACATTAGATATATATATTTTTTGAAAACCCCAAATCTAGATTAGGGTTAGTTAATTTTTTTTTAATTCGTTTTAATATCAAAATAGTGAAAATTTAAGATTTTGATTTATTGTTGGAATTGGGGAGATCTTAAGATTTTTTTTAGAAAAAAAAAATTCCTGTGAAGATTTCGATTTAGATTAGGGTTAGTTTATTATTATTTTTTAATTCGTTTTAATATCAAATAGTGAAATTTTAAGATTTTGATTTATTGTTGGAATTTGGGAGACCTTAAGTTTTTTTTAGAAAAAAAAAAACGCGTGTGCACTGGTTGCATGCGTGTGGGAACTGTGCATCCACTTTTTTGTAAGGATTTCATGGTTGAAATCTAGTTGGTGGATTTTCACATACTCTATTATTAGGCTTTGATTGATACTTGGGTATGTAATATTTAATAGTAGCAGGACTCCGTATTGTTAGATTTTGATGGGTACTTGAGTACTGAGTACTGTATTATTTAATAATGGTAGGGCTTTGTGTTATTAGAAACAAATTGAGAATTTATTAATTTATTTCAATAAGGAATAGATTAATTAAATTATAGATAAATAGTAATAGTTATTCCTCTTATATTTTGTTAGGTGAAGAGTAGATTTTCATGATTATTTTCTCTCCAAAGTTTTTTTGAGGACTTCTTTTGAGGTAAGGGAAATTAATGTAGTTAAATTCTTTTTTTGAAACAATTATATACATATATATATATATATATATATATATATATATACATTATTTGAAAACGTTTGAGTTATATTCCGTTTTATGGATGGATCAAACCTGTTTTGCATGAAAAGTATGTTAGAATTTTATATTATGTTTTTGACAAATAAATGTGGAGATATTATATGTTGTAAATTTGAATAAATGAAATAAATATTTGACTCTGGTTTGTTTGGCCCTTGTCAACGGGATATAATAGTTGACTTTTGGCCCTTGTCAATGGGATATAATAGTTGACCTTTACATTTCTTGGTGGGGAATGTAATTTATTTGAACCCCAGCCTCTAGGGGTTTCGGTTAGAGGTTACTAGTACTAGTAGTGTTTGGTTTCGTCCACCTTAAAGGAACAATGTGAGGCTAGCCACCCATTTGAAAAGTCCCACCTAATTGGGCACCCTTTGATGTTTGATGACTAGAGTAAATAAATTATTGGAATGTTTTGACTGAATTTGATATGAAATTGTTTGAATAAAAAATAAATGCATACAGTTAGAAATTTTGAATGTATTGGAAAAAAAAAAAAAAAAATTTACTCACAGCTTTATGAAAATGATTGATTACAATATCTCCTATTTTGCAAGTGAGTTTGAAATATTTGATCCATGGACTGCATTAATGTTCCTTATTGGGCTGTGAGCTCATTCCCATTGTTGACTACTTTTCAGGTACCCTTAGTTCGGGTGAGGAGTGATGGCTAGACTGAGGAATGATCATCATTAGGATTTGACTTAGGATTTTATGTTGGATTTTGTTTAACTGTTAGTTGAGTTCATTTGGATCTTTTGGTATTTGGAAGTTATTTGGATATTGATCCTTCAAATTTTATGTTAGATCAAAGTTGAGTTTTAGAGATTTTGAAATTTGTTCTAGTACTTGAATTGTTTAAGTTTGCAAATATTTGGAGAATGGATTTTGGATAGTGGATATTTTAGTTTTGAAATTGAATTTTGAGGATTTTAGATTTTGTTCCGCTACTCTAAACAGGTATTTGGTAATTGATAACTTTCGATTTACAAGATAATTGTTTAGGTCAGATTACACTATAAGCCTTCGGGTTTGAAGTGTGAAATGACCGTCACGCGCTTGAAGTGGGTCTTGGGGCGTGACAGAGTGGTATCAGAGCATTAGGTTGTGATCTTGATGGGAACTTGTTTAGTTTACCTTGGGAAATAGATGAGTGACGCATTAGTTTAAGTTTCAACTTCATCTAGTCCGATTCCTTTTATTCCTTACAATTCTGATTTGCTTATTTGACTTCTTAGTGACTAATTTAGTTATACCTGTTACCTTATAGGACACCATGCCACCAAAGAGACCTGCATCTTCCCAAAACAATCAGGCTAATGATGATATACCTCCTCCACCTGAGGCTTTGCCCCCCTATGAGTATTGAAGGGCTTTATAGATATTTAGGGACTTTGGCTAGCTTGGTTGAGGGAAGTACAAAGACAATCTTCATCTACTAGGGGTAGCTCATTTGACGACTTTAAGAAGTTGGGTCCCCCTTACTTTTCTGGTACTTCAGATCCAACAGAGGCAAAGGCTTGGATTATGAAGATAGAGAAATTCTTTGATGTCATTGATTGTTCTGAGGAGCAAAAAGCCTCATATGCAGTATTTATGCTAGACAAAGAGGCAGACCATTGGTGGCGCATGACTAAGAGGCTTTTGGAGGATCAGAGGCCTATTGTTTGGAGTCAGTTTAGGGAGGCTTTTTATAAGAAGTACTTTCCTGACAGTGTTCGACGACAAAAGGTGGGAGAGTTTGTCCGTTTGGAACAGGGGAATTTGACTGTGGCCCAGTATGAGGCTAAGTTTATCGAACTATCACGTTTTGCCCCACAGTTGATTGCTACAGAGGAGGAAAAAGCAGTAAAGTTTCAGGATGGACTGAAGCCTTATCTAAAAAATAAGATATCAATTCTGAAGCTTAGTGTTTATTCAGAGGTGGTAGACATAGCCCTTATTGCAGAGAATGATAATGAAGAGCTTCACCAATATAGGGAACAACAAAGGAAGAGGAATAGAAATGATGGTGCTCATGGTAACCAAGCACATAAAAGGTCTGCTCCAAGTAGAAATCAGAATAAAGGAAAAACGACACAAAATTTAGATGGGATTTGTCCTAATTGTGGCAAGAAGCATGGGGGTAGGCCATGCTATAGAGAGATAAGAGCTTGCTTTGGTTGTGGAAAATAGGGACATATGGTTTGGGATTGTCCAGAGAGTAGGAAGTTTGTATTTGGGAAGCCTAAGAAGGAGAATAAAGATGATAGATAGAAGCCCAGGGCTCAAGGGCGGGTATTTGCTCTGACTCATAGAGATGCTCAGGCTACATCTGATGTAGTGACAGGTACTCTTCGAATTCACACCTTATTTGCTAGAGCCTTAATTGATCCTGGATCAACACACTCTTTTGTTTCCGTATCTTTTGCTGGTTTGTAGGGTATGCCGATTGATAATATGGACTTTGATTTATTTGTTGCTACTCCTTTGGGAGATTCTTTTGTGCTTAATAAAATAATTAGAGATTGTTGTGTGATGATTGGGTATAGAAAGATGACTGTTGACTTAGTACTTCTGGACCTTCAAGATTTTGATGTGATTTTGGGGATGGATTGATTAGCTTCTTATCATGCTTCTGTTGATTGTTTTGGGAAAAGAGTGACTTTTAGCATTCTTGGTCAGCCTGATTTTAGTTTTGAGAGGAAGCATGTGGACAAACCACTGCGTGTAATCTCAACCTTATGAGCTAGTTCTTTGCTTAAGAAAGGTTGTTAAGGCTTTTTAGCTTATGTTGTGAATGAGGAAAATAATTTAAAGTTGGAAGACATACCCATTGTAAGGGACTATCCTGATGTCTTTCCAGAGGATCTACCTGGCTTGCCACCAGAGAGGAAGGTGGAGTTCACCATTGATTTGGCACCAGGGACAACTCCTATCTCTAAGGCCCCTTATAGGATGGCACCTATGGAGCTTAAGGAGTTGAAGATTCAACTCTAGGAGTTATTAGATAAGGGCTTCATTAGGCCTAGTGTTTCACCTTGGGGAGCTCATGTTTTATTTGTAAAGAAAAAAAATGGATCTATGAGACTCTGCATTGATTATAGAGAGTTGAATAAGGTGACGGTGAGGAACAAGTATCCCCTTCCTCGGATTGATGATCTGTTTGATTAGCTTCAGGGTGCTTGTGTGTTCTCTAAGATTGATCTTCGGTCTAGTTATCATCAGTTAAGGGTTATAGGTGAAGATGTACCTAAGACTGCTTTTTGAACTAGATATGGGCATTATGAGTTTTTGCTTATGCCTTTTGGTTTGACTAATGCACCTGCTGCTTTTATGGACTTAGGTATTCAAGCCCTATCTAGATCAGTTTGTGGTAGTTTTTATAGATGATATTTTGGTGTACTCAAAGAGTAGGGAGGAGCATGAGCACCATTTGAGTATTGTATTACAGACTCTCAGAGATAAGCGATTGTACTGTGCATCCACTTTTTTTTGTAAGGATTTCATGGTTGAAATCTAGTTGGTAGATTTTCACATACTCTATTATTAGGCTTTGATTGATACTTGGGTATGTAATATTTAATAGTAGCAGGACTCCGTATTGTTAGACTTTGATGGGTACTTGAGTATTGAGTACTGTATTATTTAATAATGGTAGGGCTTTGTGTTATTAGAAACAAATTGAGAATTTATTAATTTATTTCAATAAGGAATAGATTAATTAAATTATAGATAAATAGTAATAGTTATTCCTCTTATATTTTGTTAGGTGAAGAGTAGATTTTCAGGATTATTTTCTCTCCAAAGTTTTTTTGAGGGCTTCTTTTGAGGTAAGGGAAATTAATGTAGTTAAATTCTTTTTTTGAAACAATTATATACATATATATATATATATATATATATATATATATATATATATATACATTATTTGAAAACGTTTGAGTTATATTCCGTTTTATGCATGGATCAAACCTGTTTTGCATGAAAAGTATGTTAGAATTTTATATTATGTTTTTGACAAATAAATGTGGAGATATTATATGTTGTAAATTTGAATAAATGAAATAAATATTTGACTCTGGTTTGTTTGGCCCTTGTCAACGGGATATAATAGTTGACTTTTGGCCCTTGTCAATGGGATATAATAGTTGACCTTTACATTTCTTGGTGGGGAATGTAATTTATTTGAACCCCAGCCTTTAGGGGTTTTGGTTAGAGGTTACTAGTACTAGTAGTGTTTGGTTTCGTCCACCTTAAAGGAACAATGTGAGGCTAGCCACCCATTTGAAAAGTCCCACCTAATTGGGGACCCTTTGATGTTTGATGACCAGAGTAAATAAATTATTGGAATGTTTTGACTGAATTTGATATGAAATTGTTTGAATCAGAAATAAATGCATACAGTTAGAAATTTTGAATGTATTAGCAAAAAAAAAAATTTACTCAGCTTTATGAAAATGATTGATTACAATATCTCCTATTTTGCAAGTGAGTTTGAAATATTTGATCCATGGACTGCATTAATGTTCCTTATTGGGCTATGAGCTCATTCCCATTGTTGACTACTTTTTAGGTACCCTTAATTCGGGTGAGGAGTGATGGCTAGACTGAGGAATGGTCATCATTAGGATTTGACTTAGGATTTTATGTTGGATTTTGTTTAACTGTTAGTTGTGTTCATTTGGATCTTTTGGTATTTGGAAGTTATTTGGATATTGATCCTTCAAATTTTATGTTAGATCAAAGTTGAGTTTTGGAGATTTTGAAATTTGTTCTAGTACTTGAATTGTTTAAGTTTCCAAATATTTGGACAATGGATTTTGGATAGTGAATGTTTTAGTTTTGAAATTGAATTTTGAGGATTTTAGATTTTGTTCTGCTACTCTGAACAGGTATTTGGTAATTGGTAACTTCCGATTACGAGATAATTGTTTGGGTCAGGTTACACTGTAAGCCTTCGAGTTTAAAGTGTGAAATGACCGTCACGCCCTTGGAGTGGGTCTTGGGACGTGACAGCCATCTTATTGAAACATTCAAATGCACCACAAATATAGCTTCTTAAGTAACCAAATCTTAAATAAATCCATTTTTTAGAGGCTGGAGGCAAATTGGGAAGCCCTTGGATGGAATGGGTGATGGATTATATGCAACCTTTTCACTAGGATCTACTTTCTCCCATTTGAATCTTGTCACCACATTATGTATAAATGCAAGTACTTGAGCTCGAGCGTATTCCCTTCCGAGGCATATTCGAGGCCCTCCCCCTAAAAGGCACAAAAGTGAATGGTTGAGGCCCTTTTCCTTTAAACCTCGAGGGATCGAACTTCTCGGGGTCGGGAAAATACTTGGGATCTCTATGTGTTGTATTTACATTCCAATGCATCTGCAGGGCAAAATTTTTCAGTAAGTTTCATGACTATATAACACAATTTGATTTTACAAAACAACATTTCATGGCATACCTTCCATCCCTTTGGAATTGTAAAACCTGCATAAGTGAAGTCAGTGATGGCTTCCCTAAAAGTTCCTTGCACAGGTGGGGTTAGCCTCATTGTTTCATTTGCCACATTCCAAGTATATTTCATCTTTTGAATGTCATCCCACTTCAGAAACTCTACTGGGCCTTTGCTCTTTGCAATCTCCATTTGCTCTATTGAATAAAAGAAATCAAATTTAAATTTGATCCGTTAACAACCCCATCACAATAGTCGGAGAAACATGAGGGAGAAAAACTATCTTCAAAATTTTAAGGCTATGTTTGGTTCTCGAAAAGTACAAAGGAAAGAAAAAAAATGCTAAGGAAAATGATTTTCTCATGTTTGGTTGTCCTATGAAAAATATCAAAGAAAATAAAATATAATTAAAACTAATTAAAAACTTATGTATTTTTAAATTATTTAATCTTTATATTGATGAGTTAAAATAAATAAAATGAGTTTGAAGTAACAAAAAAATAATTTATCAACTTTTAATCTATTTTTTTATTTTCCTTCACTTTTTCTTTCCTTCTACTTTTCCTTTGTATTTTCTTTCCCTCGCATTTTCCCTCAAATTTTCCAGGAACCAAACATAGCCTAAATTTTTTATCAACGAATCCATTCACCTACCCCATGATCAAGGCCAAGACAAAGGAAAAGACAAACACTTCAAAAATTGATGAATGACAAAGAGTAGGTAGTTTGTTGCTTAGGGATAATGATAAAGATGTTAATATATCATGAGTTAGTATACACTTCAATAAGATATAAGTTATGGGAAAATATTCAACTGCTTTTCTTTTGTTTGTTAAAAAATAGCAATAGTTAGTAAGAGCCGATTTAACAATGTTTTAAATAATACTTCTTCTATGAAAAACCTCAATGTTTTAAATAATACTTCTTGCATGAAAAGCCTTTTTATAGGTGTTAAAAAAATTGTAGAAAGCACTTTTAAAAAGTTGACAAAATTACTTGAAATGTTTGTTATACAATGATTCTTCTTTAAAAAAAACATTTTTACTAAAAACAATTTGAATAGAAACACCACCAAAGTCAATCTAAATGTATGCATGTAAGCTTGAAATGGATTGGAGAGAAAGGAGACAAAGCTGGTTTACCTTTTAAGACTTTGCTATAGACATCAGGGAACTCGGCCAGGTACTTGAGGATGAATGTGATGACAGAACTTGTGGTGTGATGGGTAGCAAGAAGCAGGCAAATAACATGAGTACTGATCTCCATTTCACTCTTAACATTACCATTTTCATCTGACGCAAAGAGCATGTGAGACAATAGGTCTCTAGTAGCAGAGTCTCCCTTCTGCTCTAACTCCATTTTTCGCTTTCTGATGATTGCTAGAAGCTCATTGTGAATGAATTTGCTGGCTTTGAGAGCACGGTTGAATGTCGTCCCAGGAATATCTATAGGCACAGAAAGGAACCCTTCTGTCAAAAGCTGGAAGGGATGAGAAATCATCTCAACATACTCAAGATCTACAATGCTCATAAACAGCCGGAAAGCCAACGCGAAGCTGTACTTCTTTGCAAGCGGAAAAACCTTTACCTCTCTATTAGGAGACCAATTCAACTCGATGTGTTCGCTTGCCATCGAATCCATGGTGGCTATGAGTGTTGCAGAGCTTCTGGCTTGAGAAATTCAGGAAGTAAGGTAGGGGGTCTGAACTTATCTCTGGTTAAAGTTTCGTTGAAAACAGATGGGAAGCACAAAATCTTCTTCATTGAACGCTGCCACCATGAGACTACAAGTTTGTCCTCGTTGGAGAAGAGAAACTTGTTCCCCGAAGCGCCGCACATCACAGCCATGTTCGCTTCCAATAAGGAGGTCTTGAACACTTGAGGGGAGTACTTGTTCGTTCTATCGTTCACGAATCTCCCTGGATTCCCCCCTTGACATGCCAAGGCAAAGTCCAAAGTTTCTCCTATGATTGGCCATCCCATTTTACCAGAGGGAAGGTTTGGATTGGAGGATTTGTGCCTATAAGTAATAAGGAAGACTACTGAAAGTGATATGGAGAAGAGTATAAGGTAAAGTAGATATGAAAAGAAGAGATCCATGTCTGTTATTCAATGATAAAAGATGGGCACAAGGAGAGGTTGAAGATGGAAAACCTAAAGCCAACTTCTGAGGTATATGTAGGCAAGTGGAAGGGCTCCAAATATGTCTTTCAACAACCATTTAATACTTACCTTCATTTAGAAAGCCCAATAGGTTGGTCCCATTTCATTGAAGGAAAATCAACTCTTAATATCAAGTGTGGATACGTATGACTATCAAGATCATTGTCCCAAACTTAATTAAGAGCAAGAGTCTAATTGACAGTTAATTTAGAAAACACTATTTCTAAGTTTTTTTTTTAAAAAACTGAAGTATTTGATTTAACTTGGAAAACACTTCAGAAAAAAGTTTAAAAAAATCTCTAAGAAAAAACACTAAGCACAAAGGTCGAAATTTTTTTTTTTAAATAGTATTTAATATATTTTAAAAACCTTAAAAATTACTTGTGATGCCATATGATATGACTCCTCACTGTATAAAAAACGACCGCCTAGAAAGGAGAGTCTGGAATAAAAAATGTTCGGGCTGCATTTTTACAAAAAAATGTTTGGCTGCCGGAGTTGAGAGACTTTGGTGCAATGCAAGTGGTGATGAAATGATTATCCTAATACAAAGCACTCAGGGGAAGGGGCCGCCCTCAACGAAATTAATGCGTTGAGTATCTTATCCCTGTCCTTGTCATTACCAAGGCAGTCAATGAGATTCCTGAAAAGTATTAATGCGTTGAGTAGCTTCATAAAAAATATTGTGATATATGAATATAGCCAGCCTCATGACAAAGCTAGATTATATATATATAAATCAGATCAGGCACGTGAAACACAATAATAAATAGAAGAGAATGGGTACAACACTACCATCAAATCTCAGAATAAAACTCCATCCCTATAAATAAGAGATATACATAAAAAATAAAAATAAAAAAGGAATTTTATCTCTTTATTAATTAGTGAATTAATTCCTATAAAATAGGGATTTTTATTCTAAAATCCTAGAAAAATTTTATTCTGAAATCATGCACTCCCCTTCAAGTTGGGGACTAGATATTAATCATTCTCAACTCAAATCTTCAAATTTGACACGTGAAAAAAGCCTTTGTGAAGATATAAGCAACTTGAAGGCCTGTTCAAGTGTTAGTCAACTCGAGTATCCCTTCTTTGATGAAGTGAAGATCAAGTTCCACGTGTTTGGTTCTATCAAGATGAATTGAATTCTTTGCAATACCAATTATTACTTAATTATCATCGAAAATATGTATTAACCTTTCAGTTTCAATTCGGGATTCTCTAAGAAACCTTTTTAACCAAATTCCTTCACAGATGCCTTGAGCTAGGGCTTTGAACTCTATCTTAACACTGCTTCTTGCTACTACTAACTATTTTTTACTACTCCAAGTTACTGAATTTCCCTAAACATAGGTACAATAGCCAATTGTAGATCTTCGGTCATTCACATATCCTACCTAGTTTGCATTATAATAAACTTCAATCTCCCTATTGAATCCTTTTTGGAAAAAATAAACCTTTTCCTAGTGTCATCTTTAAATGCTGAAGAATTTTTATACAATTGCAAAATGCTTTTCATTCGGATTATTCATGTATTGACTTACAACACTCATTGAAAAACCAATGCATGTCAAGTCATGTATGTGATGGGTAAATAAGTTTATCCACAAGGCATTGATATCTCCCTTTGTTAACAAGTGGACTATTTATCACTAGTCCGACTTTATAGGTTGATTCCATGGGTGTATTTGAAGACTTGCACCCTAGCATCTCTATTTCCCTTAGTAAGTTTAGTATGTACATACTTTCGTTGAGAGACAACAATATCCTTTTTTGAGTGGGCTACCTCCATACCTAGGACATATTTAAAAGTTCCTAGGTCCTTAATTTCAAACTCTCTAGCCAACACTTCAATCTTCTCACTCCATCTATACAAATCCCTATCACAATATTATCATCAACATAGACAATGAGAATGGCTACCTTTCTATCATTTGAATGTTTAATGAACAAGGTATGATCATCCTGTCCCTATGTGTACCCATGATTCTTCATAGCCCTTATGAACCTGTGATAACCATGTTCTAAGAGACTGTTTAAGTCTATATAAAGACTTTCGAAGCTTATAGACTTTTCCAGTATTGACACTATTTTTAAATCTTGAAGGGATTTTCCAGAATTTCTCAAGTCAGAAGCTCTGAAACACTATGTAGCCATCATGGATTTGATGGCAGGTATGCACATAGATATGGATTGGGCTCCTTATAGAGAAATGAAGGTTTTTCCACTCGCAAAGAAGTATGCCTTCGCATTATCTTGCCGGTTGTTTATGAAGGTTGATGATCCTCAGTGTGTTGCTAGAATTTCTCATCCTTTCGAACTTATTATGGCTGGGTTCCTTTCTGTGCCTTTAGATATTCCTGGTACAGCATTCAACCGGGCTATCAAAGCGCGCAACATTGTCTACAAAGAGCTTCTAGCAATCATCAACAAGAGGAAAATGGAATTAGCTAGCACAGAAAGGAAACTCAGCAGCCAGAGACTTTCTGTCCCACATGCTTTTAGAAGCAAATAAGAATGGTGAGATTATGAGTGAAACGGAGATCAGTACTCACCTTATTTGTCTACTGCTAGCAACCCATGACAGCACAAGTGCGGTTATCACATTTGTTCTCAAGTATCTGGCAGAGTTTCCCAGTATCTATAATGAAGTCTTAAAAGATAATCCCAGTTAAAGTATCTTTGCCTCCTCTCCATGGAACCTCTTTCAAGCATGCATGCATGCACGGCTTTAACAAGTAATCTGTCGAGTCCATAATCCCATTTTGAAAATTCTCCACAAGTAATCCAAGCTAGGATCTATCAAATGGTGTTGATGATGTAGATAGAGTTTATTTCATGTAGTTTATGTTCAGTGGCATTAGATTGCCTAATAACTACGGATTGTGACGTTACCTAATTTAAGATTCGACTTCTTTGATCAAATAGAACAAATGGAGATCGCAAAGAGCAAGGGCCCAGAAGAATATCTGGACTGGGATGACATTCAAAAGATGAGATATTCTTGGAATGTGGCAAATGAAACAATGAGGCTAACGCCACCTGTTCAAGGAGCCTTTAGGTTATGTTTGGTTCCTGGAAAATACTAAGGAAAGAAAAAAAATGTAAAGGAAAATGATTTTTTCATGTTTGGTTGTCCTATGAAAAATATAAAAGAAAATCAAATATAATTAAAACTAATTAAAAACTTGTGTATTTTAAAATTATTTAATCTTATATTAATGAGTTAAAATAAATAAAATAAGTTTGAAGTAAAAAATAAAAATAACTTATCAACTTTTAATCTATTTTTTATTTTCCTTCACTTTTTCTTTCCTTCTATTTTTCTTTTGTATTTTCTTTCCCTTGCATTTTCCCTCAAATTTTCTGAGAACCAAACATAGCCTTAGGGAAGTCATTAAAAACTTCACTTACGCAGATTTTACTATTCCAAAGGGATGGAAGGTAGGTACATTAATTTGCCATAAATATGCTTCCATTAAAGAAAGTTCTGTGTTATATAGTCATGAATTGCTGCAAATTTTTCTGTCTTGTAGACACATTGGAACGTGAATACAACACACGGAAATCTCAAATACTTTCCAGATCCTGAGAAATTTGATCCCTCAAGATTTGAAGGAAGAGGACCTGAACCATTCACTTTTGTACCCTTTGGGGGAGGACCTCGGATGTGCCCAGGAAGGGAATATGCTCGAGCTCAAGTACTTGTTTTCATACATAATATTGTGACGAAATTCAAATGGGAGAGAGTAGATCCAAACGAAAAGATTTCTTATAATCCATCTCCCATTCCAGCAAAGGGCTTCCCTATTTGCCTCCAGCCTCTAGAAAATATATATTGATTTAGGACTTGATAACGGAACCATGTAAGAATTAAGCTATATTTGTGGTGCATTTTAATGTTTCAATAATATGGCTCCCAATATTGATTTCATGTCTGACTGGGGCTTGTTTGGTCCTATTCTCACCCAAAACGAATAGTTAATGTGACAGAAAAAATCTATGTTCCGAATTGTACTTGTTGATGTTATTGATTTTGTTGGCTACATCGTGAGGGATCATGAGGATCCTTGGCTAAATCGTAGATGACGTAAAATCTCTTCAAATGGTTGATGTTATTGATTTCGTTTGCTTCCAATTGGTCAATTAACTAGCTCATATTGGATATCAAGCTATTGTTGTTGAGTCTCCGCAAGTCCATGCTCCAACTCTACCTCATGTTGGCAAGATGATGGTGATCTAGAAAACTCAAATGGTTTATGGCCAAAAACCAAGGCCCCTTATATATTTTGATCTTTGCCTCAAATTTTTTCTTACAAATTTCCACCTTAGTCATTGCCATACTCCCTCTGCTACCGGCTTGCATTGAAGCTCTAAGATCTTCTCCCATGAATGGAAAAAAAAAAATCAAAATAAAACACAAAAGAAAAGTAATAATTTTTTTTTGATATAATCTCCCATATTTTTTACATAGTCTTAAAATCATCTGTTGTATAATCAATTCAACATTGAAATTTCAAATTAGTCAATCAAATTAAATTTTAGTGCAAGGATACTTCTACATGCTTAACTTTATAAATAATATTGAATTTCAAACAAGAATCTAGTATTTATATGCTAACATATTATTACCCTAACCTACAACCACTCATAACCCTAGGAATAACAATGGGGCGGGTTTTTTTGGGTACCTGCCCCACCTTATCCCTAATGGGATGAGTTTGAATTTTAACTAAATGAGTTTGCAACGGGTTTGAGAATTTTTTTAAAACCTAGGTTGGGTTCAAGTATTGTCTTATCTCGTCTCGCCCTACCCCGATTATATATAAAATTAATTTTTAAAATTAAAATAAATTATTGTTTTTTTACTATTTTTAATATATAGATAATAAAAAAATATTTTTCAATAAAATAATTTATAAAATATAGTAATTTAATTATTTATAAAATATATTTATTTTAATGTAATTAAAAAATTTAAAAGTAATCTTAAAAAATAAAAAATAAAAAATAAAAAACTTAAAAGAGGCGAGGTGGGTATGAGAATTCTCATACCCGTCCCACCTCGTTTAATTTTTTAAATGGAACGGGGATGATAATTATTTTGAATAAACGGGGTGGGGTTGGGATGGGGGCGACCCGTCCCAAACCCGCTCCGTCGCCATCCTTATGTAACCCTAACTTAAGTTCAAATAAAAGAGGTATTTACAACTAGAAACTTCATAAATTAAGATTCTTACTAGATTTTAACATAATCTCTTCTACTTTTTGCTATTTCCAAAATTTTAGTAGCTATATACTCCATTTTCATTACACAGTAAATATTATTTAAGTTTAAAATTTTTTTAGCTATATACTAAAATGGTACCATTTCAAAAACACTCAAAATCACAACTTAATTTAAGCAAGAAAATTTTAAATAAGTTAGTTTATTAGATTAAATTAACTTTAAGATGATCATCAGCTACAATATTTTATCTACTTTAATGTAGTGAAATCCATATACCATCAATTTCAAATAGTAAATCACATGACTCATACTTAGCATCTTGTACATATCCCATCACCTACCACTATATTCTTCAAGTTGTCATGATTTTTAAGATTAATAAAAGGAAAATAAATTCAGTCCAATCTTCTTAATATATATTTTGATCATAACTTAATCATTAATACATTCAATTCCCTTGTTAAATTTATGCTTCAACCCTCATATTTAGATTCATAATCAACAAAAAATTTAAAGAAATTGATCAAATCCAAGATATGTATAAACATGACCAAAGACTCTACCACTTACTATTATGGATTCTATTAAACTCGTGAGTTAATTACTTGTTTATCTTAATATTAGTTGTGATCAAAACACTAAACCTCTAGGGTTCGGAATAATCATTATGGCTATGTTTAGTTCCTGAAAAGTATTAAGGAAAGAAAAAAAAATTGCAAAGAAAATAGTTTTCTCCTGTATGGTTTTACCATGGAAAACACTATAGAAAATTTAATATAATTAAAATTAGTTAAAAAATTGTACATTTTAAAATTATTTAATCTTTATATAATAAATGAAAATAAGTAAAATAAATTTGAAGAAATATGTAAAAATAATTTATTGGCTTGGACAAATGAGCTATGAAAGAATATACAATAAAAGAAATAAACAAGACATGGTAAGCAAATGTCTCATTTTATTAAAGAGTTCGGCCGACAAATCGTATTTTGTTAAAGATTTTGGCCAGCAAAAGCGAAGCTTATTATACACTTGAAGAAGGCCAAAAAAACAAGCTTTCATGGATGTCTTTGAATCTTCATCAAAACTTCTTTGATGACTCATATTAAGCATCTAGTACATAGAACGTCTCCAAATTGTTGACATCTTCAAAAATTGATGTTTCAAGCTTCAAGGTCCACTTCCCCAAGAAGATTTCCTCAATCCCACAAAGTGATCAAGCCCTCAGTCTAGTTTGTTAAATTACGGCCCAACTTGGATTAGAATAAGCGTCAAATCATGCCAAGGTCCACCGCAACCCAAGCCTAACTCGTCAATAGAAAACAATTTCAAGCTCCAACTTGGTTAACAATGACATGCACATGTTGTCTCCTAGTGTTTGGACATCTTGTAGACACCAAAAATAGGTCCAAGTGGCCATTGAATTGATCAAATAGAATAAAGTAACATATTCTCTTTTTGAAAAAATGTCGCAAAGGGATTTGCAATCAAGGAGCCAAATTAGGAGACGAAAATCTAAGGGGCAGGATCAAGTGCCTCAATTCACCTCTGAATACAGATATTATCCTTCAATGCCCGTTTGGTGAGGGGACCCAAAAGAAAATAACAGTTTCTAATACAACCAAAAACTCTAAAGCATTCTTTTCGTAAGTTCAACGCAAATTAAGAAAAGAACAACTTCTAAAAGGAAACTGCTTAGTTCATTGAAACAGTAAAAAAATTTCTTCATAAGTTTAATAAGAATAAGTCTTTAGGCCCTCATTTAAACTCCCTCATACAAAAAAACATAAAAAATTATTTTTAGTAATTCATCATTATGGTTTTTACATTTTCATAAGAAGTAAATTTTTATTCATAGTAAAATGATGATCTTTGTTTAAAATATAAAAAAAATAATGATATATGCATATATTTTTATGTTTAAAAATATTAACAATTTTATACCCAAAGTTTATTTTTTTTAATAAAGAAAGACTCTGATAAGATTATTATGATATTTTTATATTTGTAATAATATATTAAATAGAGTATAAAAATAAAATAATTAAAATTAATTGAATTGAAGTTAAAATTTAGGACAGAGGAATAAACTATATATTAAATTGCCCAATTGGTTTGAAAATATTAAATTAAAATTATTGGGTTGATCCCTTGAAGAGAAAAGGGCCCTTGGCAATAGCATTGAAAGACTTTGACTGGTCAAAGTAAAGGGGCGTGGCCATAATACGAAGGAATACAAAAAAATTGAAATTTTAACTTAAGGCTTTGACTAGTTAAAGAGGAAAGGACCTATGGCAATTGTATTGAAAGGCTTTGACTGGTCAAAGAAAGCGCCAATGGCCATAATACCGAAGCCTAAAATTTTAATGTAAGGCTTTTACGGGTTTTATGGTGGGTGGGTCCTTCTTTATATTTTTTTAAAGAAGGACAAATCACATTACTCGTTGACATTTAACTGACAATCACATGCAGGATCACCTGCTTCCTCAACTCTCTCTAAGCTTTCATCCAGAAACTGTCCAACGATGGCTTCCTCTACCCAAAAACCCTCTTCTTCTTCTACCTCAGTCCGTAAATATGAGTTCGAAGTGTTCTTGAGTTTTAGAGGTGAAGACACCCGCAACAATTTTACGGATCATTTATTCGTAAATTTGCATGGGATGGGGATTAAGACTTTCAGAGACGATCAACTTGAAAGAGGAGAGGAGATCAAATCAGAACTTTTGAAAACTATTGAAGAATCAAGAATTTCCATAGTTGTGTTCTCAAAAAACTATGCTCATTCCAAGTGGTGTTTGGATGAGTTAGCGAAGATCATGGAGTGCAGGGAAGAAATGGAACAAATAGTCTTTCCGGTGTTCTACCACTTGGATCCTTGTGATGTGCGAAAACAAACAGGGAGCTTCGGAGAGGCATTTTCCATTCATGAAAGAAATGTAGATGCGAAAAAGGTGCAAAGGTGGAGGGATTCCTTGACTGGAGCAAGCAATCTAAGTGGTTTCCATGTGAATGATGGGTAACTTCAACTTCCTTAATTTGTGCTTTTGATTTAATTAAGTTGTAAGGATTTAGTTGTCTTAAATCATGAATTAACAAGTTAATAATTTTGTATAGTAAAGCTTGCTTTGCGATCTTATTAACACTAGGCTCAAAACTTGTTGCCTTCTCATTATCTGTAAAATGCTCAATATATTGGGTTCTTTTAATACTTTTTACATCCTATTACTTTTGTTATATGGACAAAATCAAGTAAATATCACTAAATTTACTTTATATTTCTTATGTTTTGCAATTCATTATGACTCATGAAGTGTTAAATTGTACTTTATAATTGGCAGGTATGAGTCAAAGCATATTAAGGAAATTATTAACCAGATTTTTAGAAGATCAATGAATTCTAAGCTTTTGCACATTAATGATGATATAGTTGGGATGGATTTTCGCTTAAAAGAACTAAAATCATTGTTAAGTAGTGACTTGAATGACATTCGTGTGGTTGGGATCTATGGACCTGGTGGAATTGGTAAAACTACCATTGCCAAGATTGTTTATAATGAGATCCAATATCAATTCACTGGTGCAAGCTTTCTTCAAGATGTTAGAGAGACATTCAACAAGGGTTATCAACTTCAACTACAACAACAACTTCTACATGATACAGTGGGGAATGATGTAGAGTTTAGCAATATCAATAAAGGTGTCAATATAATAAAGTCCAGACTTCGCTCAAAAAAGGTTCTTATTGTAATTGATGATGTGGATCGGTTGCAGCAATTAGAGTCAGTGGCTGGAAGTCCTAAATGGTTTGGTCCAGGAAGTACAATTATCATTACAACCAGAGACCAACATCTGTTGGTTGAGTATGGAGTGACTATATCACATAAGGCTATAGAATTACATTATGAGGAAGCTCTTCAACTCTTCAGCCAACATGCCTTTAAACAAAATGTTCCTAAGGAAGATTATGTAGACCTCTCAAATTGCATGGTTCAATATGCTCAAGGTCTCCCTTTGGCCCTTAAAGTTCTAGGTTCTTCTCTTCAAGGCATGACAATAGATGAATGGAAAAGCGCATCGGATAAATTGAAAAAAAACCCTATGAAGGAAATTAATGATGTGCTTAGAATAAGTTTTGATGGGCTTGATTCTTCTCAAAAGGAGGTTTTCTTGGACATTGCGTGTTTTTTCAAAGGTGAATGCAAAGATTTTGTGTCAAGAATATTAGATGGTTGCAATTTATTTGCAACATGCAACATAAGAGTTCTCCATGATAGATGCCTAGTAACTATCTCAGACAACATGATACAAATGCATGATTTGATACACGAAATGGGTTGGGCAATTGTTCGTGAAGAATGTCCTGGAGACCCCTGCAAATGGAGTAGATTGTGGGATGTAGATGATATTTATGATGCATTTTCTAGACAAGAGGTACAAATTAATGCCTAAATATTTATTTAAATGTTTATAATTGATTTTTTAGTGGTTAATTGTCTATATAATGGTAGTTAGGATTTTTATCTTGTGTTCTTCCCTTATTTTTCCTTATTGTTTTACAGGAGATGCAAAATATTCAAACCATATCTTTGGACTTGTCTAGATCAAGAGAAATACAGTTCAATACAAAAGTGTTTTCCAAGATGAAGAAACTTAGGTTGCTTAAAATCTATTGCAATGATCATGATGGTTTGACGAGAGAGAAGTATAAAGTGCTTCTTCCTAAAGACTTTCAATTTCCTCATGATTTGAGATATCTTCATTGGCAAAGATGCACTTTGACATCTTTACCTTGGAACTTTTATGGAAAGCACCTTATTGAAATCAACTTGAAGTCTAGCAACATAAAACAACTTTGGAAAGGGAATAAGGTATGATCATTATTTAATATTTTTTTTCTTTATAATAATATTCAAGTTAAAGAAATTTTATTTTATTTATTAACAGAATGTCTTCTGTTACAGTGTCTTGAAGAATTAAAGGGCATTGATCTAAGTAACTCAAAACAGTTGGTCAAAATGCCAAAATTCTCAAGCATGCCGAATTTGGAGAGACTGAATCTTGAAGGTTGTACAAGCTTGTGTGAACTTCATTCATCTATTGGCGATCTCAAAAGTTTGACTTACTTGAATTTAGCAGGATGTGAACAACTCCGAAGTTTCCCATCCAGCATGAAGTTTGAATCTCTTGAAGTTCTTTATCTTAATTGTTGTCCAAACTTGAAGAAGTTTCCTGAGATCCATGGGAATATGGAATGTTTGAAGGAGCTTTATTTAAACGAGAGTGGGATCCAAGAACTACCAAGTAGCATTGTGTATTTAGCATCTCTTGAAGTCCTTAATCTCTCAAATTGTTCAAACTTCGAGAAATTTCCTGAGATCCATGGGAATATGAAATTTTTGAGGGAGCTTTATTTAGAAGGATGTCCAAAGTTTGAGAATTTTCCGGATACATTTACCTATATGGGACATTTAAGGAGGCTTCATTTACGTAAGAGTGGTATTAAAGAACTCCCAAGCAGCATTGGGTATTTGGAATCTCTTGAAATTCTTGACATCTCATGTTGCTCAAAATTTGAGAAATTCCCAGAGATCCAAGGGAATATGAAATGCTTGAAGAACCTTTATTTAAGGAAGACTGCTATTCAGGAACTCCCAAACAGCATTGGGTCCTTGACATCTCTTGAAATTCTTTCTCTTGAAAAATGTTTGAAGTTTGAGAAATTTTCAGATGTATTTACCAATATGGGACGTTTAAGGGAGCTATGTCTACATAGGAGTGGTATTAAGGAACTCCCAGGGAGCATTGGGTATTTGGAATCTCTTGAAAATCTTAACCTCTCATATTGCTCAAACTTTGAGAAATTTCCAGAGATCCAAGGGAATATGAAATGCTTGAAGGAGCTTTCTTTAGAGAATACCGCTATTAAGGAACTCCCAAATAGCATTGGGTGCTTGCAGGCCCTTGAAAGTCTTACTCTCAGTGGTTGCTCAAATCTTGAGAGGTTTCCTGAGATCCAAAAAAATATGGGGAATCTATGGGCTCTTTTTCTAGATGAGACTGCTATTGAAGGATTACCCTACTCAGTAGGTCATCTCACCAGACTTGATCAGTTAAATTTGGACAATTGTAGAAACTTGAAAAGTCTTCCAAACAGTATATGTGAGTTGAAATCCCTCGAAGGCCTCTCTCTCAATGGTTGTTCAAATCTAGAGGCTTTTTCAGAGATCACGGAGGATATGGAACAATTAGAACGCCTTTTTTTACGTGAGACGGGTATATCAGAGCTGCCATCATCAATTGAACATCTGAGAGGTCTTAAATCCTTGGAATTGATCAATTGTGAGAACCTTGTGGCTCTTCCCAATAGCATCGGTAATTTGACATGTCTCACTAGTCTTCATGTTCGTAACTGTCCAAAGCTCCACAACTTGCCTGACAATTTGAGAAGCCTACAATGTTGCTTAACAATGCTAGATCTAGGTGGTTGCAATCTGATGGAAGAAGAAATCCCCAGTGATTTATGGTGCCTATCCTTACTGGTATTTTTAAACATAAGTGAAAACCGTATGCGTTGCACCCCTGCTGGCATCACTCAACTTTGTAAGCTCCGTACCCTTCTCATTAATCATTGTCCGATGCTTGAAGTAATTGGAGAGCTTCCATCAAGTCTTGGATGGATAGAGGCACATGGTTGTCCAAGCCTGGAAACTGAAACTTCTTCAAGTCTACTCTGGTCTTCTTTGCTCAAACACTTGAAATCACCAATTCAGGTATCATTTTCATGGCATAATTATCCCCTTTTTTTTTTTTTTTTTTTTTTAAAAAGCATGAGATTTACATGACATTTTTTTTCTGCAGCAGAAATTTAATATTATCATTCCAGGAAGTAGTGGAATACCAGAGTGGGTAAGTCATCAAAGAATGGGATGTGAAGTAAGTGTAGAGCTTCCAATGAATTGGTATGAAGATAATAACTTGTTAGGATTTGTTTTATTCTTCCATCATGTTCCCCTTGATGATGATGATGAATGCGTGAGAACATCTGGTTTTATTCCACATTGTAAATTGGCGATATCCCATGGTGATCAATCTAAACGACTGGATGATATTGGTTTTCATCCTCATTGTAAAACATACTCTATTAGCGGTTTATCATATGGCAGCACACGCTACGACAGTGGTAGCACATCAGATCCAGCACTGTGGGTGACGTATTTCCCTCAGATTGGCATTCCAAGCAAGTATCGATCCAGAAAGTGGAACAACTTCAAGGCTCACTTTGACAATCCTGTCGGTAATGCCTCTTTTACATGTGGCGAAAACGCATCCTTTAAAGTGAAAAGTTGTGGGATGCATCTCATATACGCCCAAGATCAGAAGCACTGGCCTCAGCCGTCGAGAAAAAGGCCTGCTAATAGAGAAGATCACTCATCCAAGAAAAAAATTCTCTAGTTTCGAAAGGATGAAGGGTTTCTTTAACCTCTAGCAAGGTATGTGTTCTCTCTCTTCTTTTTTCATTCACTAATGAATAAAATATTTATTAGATGGAATTAGTGAAAAATGAAATATCTAGATAACATTTGAAATCATAACCCAGCTGATATATATATATATATATATATATATATATATTTTCATGATTTTATTTTAATCACGTGTTCTTAATTATCCCAAAATTTTAGGAGATTTTTGGATCCCGCAGTTTCGATTTGTCTGAAAGTTAAAAACTCTTTTTTAAAAATAAAAATAAAAATAAAAATTAGGACTTATTCAAGTAGATAGATTATTTAGATTATATTCTATTTAATTGTTGATAAAATTTAAGTTTATTAAATAATTTATATTTTATTAAATAATTTTTTATGGTAGGTTGCTTTGGTTGACTTTAAGATTTTTACTACCAATTTACTATTGATAACGATGGTGCTACATTTATATTATATTGTTAGAAATAAATTTTAAATAAAAATTTTATCAATTTAATTATTTCTAAGTTTTTTTCTTTCATAAATAATATCAATAATTAAAACTTTTCTTTATCCATTTCATTGTTTCATTTTTTATTTTATATATTTTTTCTTTCATAACTAATATCAATAATCACTTATTTTTTTAAATGATAAAGCATTTCATGAAATATTAAAAAATTTGTATGTTTATTATAATTCATGATTTAAAAAAAAAAAAACAAAAAATTACTTTGCAGCCTACTTACTCGGCCACTCCTTTAAGGCCATATCAAGATTGTTTGAAACATGTAACTTATATGCTTTTGAGTTTATATCTATATTTTCTTATTTAGTCATTACAATAAAATAAAAATGTTCTGATGCAGTGAATCCAACCAAAAAAGATGAAGATATCTCAAGTTTCCAACTCTACTCCATAAGGTATGCCTTCTTTGTCTTTGGTTTTTATTGAAGGTTAAAATATTTAGTAGAATTAGTGGAAAAAAAATATCTAGATATATTTTAAAATGATCACATGCTTGAAAGAATATAGAGTTCAATATGGAATTAGATATGGTCAAGTAAAATTCAAATTTCTTTTTTTTTTATGCTTTTATTTTATTTTATTTGTTTTTAATTATTCCAAGATTTTATGAAATTCGGAGATCCTGTATTCTTAGACCTATCTAAAGTTAAAACTCCTTTATTTTTTCTAATAAATATCTTAGGACCTATTAAAGTTTTATCTTTGGAATGAATTATTGATTTTAAAAAGAAAAACCATATTACTGTAGCTGTTTTGGTAGGCCAGAATTTTGTTTGAATTAATTAAAATTTTTATTTAGAGCTTCATTTTTTAATTGGTAGGCCAAAACAATTATCATATGTTTTTCAAATTGCATAGCATGAATTAATATTTGTTTTGCTCTTACTTTGCTTCATTTCTGAAGATGAAAAAGCACAGGATAATTAAACTATGACTAACCATTGGTCAGGTTGCGCATGGAAACATGACTAACTATTGCTTATGGAATTGGAAGGGTGGTAGAGATGCAGTATTGAACCAGAATGATAATGCCATAAAAGAGACTTTTTGTTTGGATTGTGGATTTTAATTTATATGTTTTTAAGCATGTATAATTTGAATTAGTATGTTTTTAAGCATGGATAATTTGAATTGTTGATTTTAATTTGTATGTTTTTAGGCATGGATAATTTTATTTATTTGAAATTATTTACAAGTACTTTCAAGAATGACTTTTAGACATTGATAAATTATCCTCATTTATCTATTAAGATCATATGCATAGTGACCAAAGTAGCTTAAATTTTTTTTTTATTGTGTTTCAATTATGTTACAAATTATTTCATAGTGCCTTATGAAAAGAGATATATTCAATATTTAATTATAATTATAGATGTAGTCAGTCATAATTCAAATACTATATAAAAAAAAATATCATAATCCCAACCAATATCATTAAATCCTATCTTTGACAGCCCTAGTTTAAAATTTCTTAAACCTAAAATCCCAAAGTTATTTTGTTAAATCCAAACATTATTTTATTTGATGACCATTTTTTATACACTTGTTTTAAAATATTTTTTATAGGTATATATTTAGTGAGACTAGCTTATAAACTTTTCGTTCTACAAAAGTTATGTACCATATTATTAAATTTATAAAAAAAAATATCAGTTTGACAATTTTGATGTAACATGATAACACGACTAAAATATGACATGAATATTAACATATTGGAGAGTAGTCATTTTCATCTTATAAAATGTCAATCCATACAAACCATTTATTAAGTTAGGCATGTTCATTTTCTTTAATTTTTCATAAATAAAAAATGTGGATACCATATTTCCCTTGATTTTAATGTATGTGTCTAAGTGCCCTCCGGCTTACTAATTTCATGTTTTCTAAAAGAGAAAATAATAGTAATTTATATATGAAATCCAATAACTTGCATGGATATAAATTTTATATTTTTAAAAATAACTTTCAAGATTTTTAAAAATTGAGGTAGTCAAAAAAATTTTAATATCTGATTTTGTATAAGAATTGATTTTTTAAATTATTTTTTTAAAAAAATTTAAATTTCTAAGAGCTCCTACATTTTATATAGGAATTACTACAATTTTCCACACTTGCTTTTGTTTTATGATTAAATTATTCATCTTTCTATAGTAAAAAGTCAAGCGGTATTATAAACTCTAATTGAGACACTTACTTCTCTTATTAAATAAGGAAGTCATCTTTAAAAAATTCAGTACATAAATGAAAAAAAAAATGACAAATGTAATATTAAAAGAAAAGAACATAATATGTACAAACATTTGGTTTCTTACCACCTTTAAAAAAAATGAAAAAGAAATATTTTTATTTAATCATTAATTATAGGACTACTTTTATTATCCAGGATAATTTTGAAGATGATAGAATGACCAACCCACTCATCATCCCATAATGTAAATTAGTTTGCAACAATTAATGACATCATTTATTTTTTTAATAGAAAGATAATTAGTTATCCTTCTTAATCATTTGAAGCATCTATGATTTAGCATTATGTATAATATAATATATACTAATCTATTTGAAAGTAATAAAAGATTTAAAAATTTATTATAATTTTGTATGATATCCTTGTTTTTGTTTCAATCCAAACAAGAAATACTAAAATAAAAAAATAAAAAAAATACTAGCACATGAAGCTTGATTGCTCTCTTTCTGCCATTTAAGTATTACAAAACTTTGGATTCTACTATAAAAGAAAAATAAATTTAAAGGCGTGGATCCTGCATTTTTGCATGATGCATTTTCACTCGATGATGAACTCACTTTTTATTTATGAAAAATTTTATTTTTTGAAAAATACTTGGAGTCACCACTTATTTTTGTTTTATTTTTTTTAAGGAAAAACAAAATTAGAAAGAAAACCTTAAGTATGACTCCTAAAGAAAAAAAAATAGATTTGTGAAAAATCAAGTCTGGGTCCAAGGGTTAGGTTACCTATTGGAAAGATATGGTGGTGAGTCGTAGCACCCTTCTAAGTCTCTAAAAACGGGTCTCTATTAAATAAGGTGAGGCAAGTGTGACAATTGCTAAGGAAATCAATGGATACCAATGAAATGTTCAAATAATAAAACAAATTGAGTATAAGAACGAATAAATAAATGAAGTAGGAGTGAAAGCATACCTTAATAGCAAATAAGAACATGCTATCATGGAAACAAGGTTAGTTCATAATGATAAAATTAGCACATGCATGTCAAATAGTAGAACAAAGATCAAACAATATTCATTAAGTATAACAGTTGACAATTAGAAGAGAAAACTCATATGTAGACCCCTATCAAAGCCCAATTTACCTATTTATTTTGTTATGAATTAATTCCTATAAATTCCATTATTTTGGAATTATGAAAATTTATTCATTTTTATATATAAAAAAAGAGAAAAAACGAAAAGAAAAAAAATTGAAAATCAAATAAAATTTGTAAAAGTGCATGCTAGAAGAAGAATGACAACAAGTTTATTAAATTCGAGATTTTTGGTGACCTAAATTCATAATGAATGATGAAAAATAGTAGAATTAAAAATATTTTAAAACTGGAGTAGAATTAAAATTATTTTTTAAAAAACTAGAGTTTTGAAAATTATTTGAAAATGAGAGTTTTGAAAATTAAATTTGAAAACTAGAGTTTTAAAAATTATTTTAAAATTGGAGTTTTAAAAATTATTTAAAAATTGGAGTTTTAAAAATTAGAGTTTTGAAAATTATTTGAAAATTGAAGTTTTGAAAAATAAATTTAAAAATTAGAAATTGGGAAATTAAATTTTGACATCAAAAGAAAGAAGAAATAAGAGGATGACATGTGGCGACTGGGATTGCATGCCAAAGGTCGCCATGCATGGCCATGCGCACGTGGGGCCACGGTGCAATTGTGTTTGCTCTGTGGATGCTAGTGGTCTCGATTCCTTGCCCAATGGCAACATTTAACTCAATAGCACCTGTGTTCCAGCCGTCTGACCCTTTTGAATAAGACAAAAAGGTCCTAATTTCTGTTTCATTGTGTTGGATATTTCTCAAGGAGGGCCCCATACTGAACCCACCCCATTATCCATTCAACCAGCCTATTCAACCTCCTGGACCAAATTCGCTGTTGCTTTTAGGGTTTAAGCCAACTGATCTTCATCTTGAACGGATTAGAAGAGATCACTCTGTGAATCAGTGCCTAGAACCGAGGCATCCCATCATCATTTTCGTATGCCGACCAGACCTGATTATCTCCAAAAGAACTTTTAGTTTGGTTCAAATCAAAATCATGAAAATCAGAATCTGGAACACTGATTGCCATAGGTGTATGGGCCTCGCTATCTGTACCATCAACTGAAATGCCAGGAGAAAGCTTCTTAATGATCTCAAGCAAGAAGAACTCTCAATAACTCAACACTTTATCAATATTCTCAATAGGCGTTGGCAACATATAGACTTACTTGATGAAAATAAATTCGGTTGTACTAAGTATTCTCAGAAGTATAAGAAAATTGTTGGAAAAGAACATGTGTTTAAATTTTTGTTTGGACTCAACAAAAACTTGGATGAGGTGAGGGGATGAATCCTCGGCACCAAACCACTCCCATCTCTTCCAGCGGTTAGAATTGAAATTAGAAGAGAAGAGAGCAGGTAGAAGGTAATGTTGGGAAAGTCCCCATTGACTCCCTGTAGAGAGCTCTGACCTTGCTGTTAAGAATTCCAGTCAAACAACACTTCTTTACTCTACTTCTTCAATCATATACCATACAAATTTGTATGAAAAATATATTTATTTAACATTGTTTAAGGTGTCTTTCAGATTCTTGCATCAGCAGTAAAGCCAAGTAGAAATGAAAGTTATTTTACTTCTACGTCGATTTGCCTTAGAAATTGTGTTTTAAAAGTGCTTCTACAACATTTTCAAAATTTTTATTGAACTGTAAAAGCATTTTCTCCCTACATTAAGTGCTTAATTCTGAGTAAAAGCAGGATCATTTATATTGAAAAATGGAGTCCAATCACGTGGGATCATCAGAAAGTCATATTTATGGCCATATTTAAATATTATTAATCAAAAATGATTTATTTGAATAAAATTTAATTTTTATATTCAAATAAAGAAAATATTTTAAATTCCTAATATCCCTATGTGGATCATCATATGTGTTCACGCGAATTTAATAATCCAATTTATAAAAGACATAAATAATTTTTTTTCCAGTACTGACATTACTTTTGAGACCACAATTTACAAAAATTAATATCATTAATTTTCTTTGGTAACCAAACAAACCCTAAGTATTAGAAAATGTTTAAAATATACAACCCTCTATTTCTCAGTTTCTTGAAGAGCCTGATTCTTGCATGCCAGTTGATTACTGACCCTTAATATTATATATAATCAGTCTTTATCCATGACCTAGCAATCTCTCATATATAGTTGAATTTTTCAGCTCACCAGTTCTGAAAGCTGTGGTGGGTGGTTGTGCACAATCACCAGCGCCACATTTTTGAATTCTTACATTCAGTTTTTTTATCACAATAATATTAATTTCTGACTTGAAGGACTAAGCCTTTTGTTTTATTTTTTTGCTTATTATTATTATTATTATTAATTTGCTCAATTACGATGTTTCTTGCACAATCTCTTATATATACCAACTCTAGGATTGAGTTTTGATCATGTCATTTGAAAAACAATTGGTGATCAATAAGGATAGATCAAACATTTTATGACATTTGACATCACATCCAATGGGTCTGTTTCAAGAGTCATTATTTGGATGACTCATCTCCAGACTTAAAATTACACTTGTTATTTTTACACTCACACGTCCATCCAGCAAGAAATTCAGATTTAAGTCTTTTTAGCCATAATTTATTAATTTTTACTTTAGTATTCAATGTATATAACCCTGAAAAGTCAAAGATCATGGTAGACCACATCTTCCAATGATAAGAGTTCTCTTTAAAATTTAATTAAGGGATGAGTTCATCACTCGACCATAAAATAGTAACATGCACGTCCATCAATAAGAAATACAAATTTAAGTTGAATCTCATTTAAAATGCGTTTGATAATAATTTTAGAAAATATATATAATATTTCTAATACTTAAATGATAGAAATTTTTAAATGTTAAAAATATTAGAAATACTTTCTAAAATCACTATCAAATTGGTTCTTAATTTTATTTGTCATTTAAAAGTTCTAATTTTGATTCTTGAAATTACACATGGAGATTGATTCTTTCTTTCTTTCTTTCTTTTTTCTTAATCCTTTGATCAATAGAAGACATCAAATTTCAAAACAAAAATGGATCATATATATATATATAAACTATATATTAATTAAATATCATTGGTCAATTGATTGTTGAGAAAATTCACTTAATATGAAAAAATAAATCACAATTTTACATGAATTAGAAGCTATCAATTCCATGAGGATTTTACATTGGCAAGTATCTATATGCATCTTCATGTTTAACTCTAACATGTTTTATAGTGAGCGCTCTTAAGAAGCTCTTGAGCACTCCTTCTCAAATTTGCTTTTCCAAACCTATAAAGCTCATGTTATGTAATAATTCCCAAAATACACTTCTTAATTATATCATTCACTAAACTAACTCAAGCATACTTACCTAGATGGCCTCGTTTACAAAGTGATGATGATCTTAATTAAATCTTCAAGACCTATATTAATCTTAGAAAATATTCAACAATATTAGATGAATAATTATTTGGAATAAGATTATCAAACTAAAGTAGTTAATCTAAATCACTAGCAATATCCCCTTTTAACAATTTTATGTCTAAATAATTATTACATAACTCCTCCAATGCTATGAAAAAATGAGTTTATATACCACTAAGGTGTTGTCTCTTTATTTGTTTGACATTTAAAAAAAAAAAAAACAACTTATTTTTATATTTCAGATAATTTATTTTTATTTTTACTTTTTATTAACTTATTATTTATTTCTTAAAATTTTCAATTGAATAAAAAAAGTCAAAATTTTATTTCCTAGTAATTGTTGTATCTCACAAGTCACATTAATTTGTTGATGGACAATATCTTGACCTTTAACTACCAGCGCATTGTAAATATTAGACTTCTTACTCAGGGAAAAAGCTACATCCAGGACTAGACCAATGATTTGAGTGATACACCTCAGGTTTTTTTTTTCAAGCATGGAAACCCCATAACCAGAAGTAGTAGGATTTATTCTCATAATAATAATAATAAAGTCAAATTAAATGATTTTTTTGCGAAAATGATCAAATCCAAAAGTTCGATAGAAAGTTGATAAGTTAATTCAATAAGAAATGGGACTTAGCACTCGATTTCATTGGTACCATCTTACCGAATCCAATTCAATTGTTTACTTATTCAATGAGCTAATTTTTAAGTTAATTTTTTTTAATGTTAAAATAATTTGTTAGTTTTTCTTTATTTCTTAATATTTAATAGAAATAAAATATTTAAAAAAACAAATAACTTAACACTTAACATTATTAAACATTATTTAGTTTTAAGTTTTATTTAGAATTAAGTTCAAAAAACAAACACTATCTCAATCTTTTATGTCTAAACTAAAAATTTCAACTCAATGATCTTCCATCAATGCTTTGTAAGTCCTTAAAGATCATGGAAACATGTAACCTACCAATAACACCAGTGAAAAGCAATGCATGGGAAAAATAGTAATTAATTTATATGATAAGCTATAAATATCACAATTCAAAAATCCCAAACATTATAAGAAAATTCTAAAAATTATGAGAAAATGATAAAATGTAGAATCATCGTTACTCAATATAAATATGAATGTATGTGTCATCGATCTCCTCTTTTTCTCACAAAAATGATTAAGTGTATCAAATAGAACAAGAAAAACCAATATATAGATGTAGAAGAGCAAATTAATATAATAAAAAGTAATGAGAAAGATGTCCAAAATATGTAACTAATGCATCAAAATGATCAGCGCTCTCTACATTTACTTTAAAACTACTTTCCAATAATAATAGGCATCTTCAAAAAAAAAAAAAAAAAAGAAAGAAAGAAAGAAAGAAAAGAAGAAAAAAAAAGGATAAAAGGGTCTATGTATGAAATTGTTTTGAAAACAATTATTTAGAATAGTTTTATAAAAATTGTCTTAAAAAATATTGCATAAATTTGGAGAATATTTAAAAAAAAAATAGTATATATAAAGTTATTTTTAAAACATATTTTAAAAAATGGAAAATAGGTTTAAAACATTTCAAAATTTTAAATAAATATTTTTTTTTATAAAATATCAAAGAAAAATTTTCAAAAAGTGTTTTTAAGAACCGTTTTTGATAATAGTTATGAAATATGATTTAAATTTGTTAGATTATTACATACTTACGAAAAATGAATTGTGATAATTCAACTTTTCCTTTATCATATTTTAAAAAATTATAATATGGGAAGAATTATTTTGCATCATGATAACTCTATAACTTGTGAGTTGAATGTTAGTGCTTTGTAGGGCATTTTAGTGGTCCACTTTAGTGTTAGAATAATGGTATATGTCACGGTCAAATTTGTGCCACCAAATAAGAAAATCCGAAAAGGTTCTTAACCCAAACGAGCCTAACCCAAATATTGGGGCCTTATATTTACACCACCAAACCTACTTTATCATTGCTAAATGTATTCCACGTGATTTTTTTGATTGGATATCACATCATTTCCAGTCAACATATATATTTGTCATATTTGTAACATTCACTTCCATATAAAATACATTTGGTCATATTTATCCTGATTTCTCATTGTTTTAAAATGTAATTACATAATTAAGAAAAACTAACTACATAGCGACATTGACAAACATCCCTTACTACCGGGAAACCTAAATTGCTTTATTCCTTAACCCTGGATCACATAGGGTATATGTATCTATCCTTGGCTTCTCTAGATCAAAAGCAACAAAAACCTATAAGTATAAAAACCAAAAAAAAAAAAAAAAAACCTAGATTTACATAGAAAGAGCTCAAACTTGTGATCTGAATGTTCCTAGATAGAATCCCATTTGATGAAAACGTTGTGGTCGTTGTAGAACTAGTTTATCCAATGATCTTCCAACCAATCTCTCTCATAATGGATGCTTGGCATGAGAGAATGGTGAGCTTCTCTCTCTTCTTAAGGTTGACTTGGGATCCTCTCTTTGCAATTTTAGAAAACCGAACTAGAAGAATAAAGTCTTAACCCCTAAGGGGTTTATATAGGTTTTTTTTTGTGGGTTTAAGTGACTTGAACCCAAATTAGGCTTCAGCCTTAATTAATTAATTAGCCATAACATGTTCCAATTAATTAATTAGCCCATTTAAGAAAGTCAATTCATAAGATCTAGTGCAATATTATATTCTGACTAAAACACCCTTATGCACACTTATGAAGTACATAGCCAAAATACCCTCAAAACATGCCACTATGAACTAAGAGCTCGATGGGGGACCATTGGGACCTATAAGAAAATATTGGCTCCTTTATATTCCAATTATGAAGTTGACTCAATACTCTACTAAAAAGAGTTAACTACATGCCAATATCTTATGAAATTGCAATGAAACAAAGCTCAGGTCTATGATCTACTATCTATTGCATACAGACACCCCATGAATTGGTGTCCATAAAATAATAGGGTAATGTTATCAACCCATCAAGATTACTCCTCTAATACTTGAGTTGTAAATTTTTCTATTGTATGTTCAACCGACATGTTCTAACTCCAAGAAGGATATGATTTTTTTTTTTTTAAAAAAAGATAAAGAATCAAATTAAATTAAAATGAGTCACCAAAAGAGCGACCTAAGGTATACAAGAAACAAACCTCCCTCCACCACCAAGTCTCAAATAGGAGAAAAAACCAAAAGAATTGGACCCTCACCAAGGCCCAACCAATCAAAGTAACTCACTAAAGTCAAAAGACAATCATATATAAACAACTTAGTCTCTAACCAAAGAAACCAAATAAAAATCATTTTTTAGCTTTTTGAAAGAAAACACCTCATCATCAAACACATTTTTGTTCCTTGTCTTCTAAATCTCCAAAACAAATATAAAGGGCTTGCACTCTAAACCTTCCCACACTTTTTTTCCACAAAAAAACCATGCCACCCCAATGATATCTCTTTAACTAATAAAGGAAGCACCCAAAAATACCAAAAAAAAAAAATGCAAAAAATTACTCCTATAAAACCCTTGTTTTTTCACAATGGAGAAGCAAGTGATCTATGGATTCTTCAAACAAATGAAAAAAATAACACCTATTTGCTAAACACCATCCTCATCTTTGAACTTGATCCAAGGTTAAAACTTTACCCATGTTGCCTTCAACAAAAAATAAAAAATAAAAAATAAAAAATAATAAAAAATAAAATAGGAACTCACTCTAGGTTATACCCATGAGAACCAAATTCCTCTTATTGGAAAAGACTCGAAGTTGTCTAGCTCCAAAGCATTGTAAAGAGAATTAACTATAAACTTGTCACTCTTTGTCATTGTCCAAAGCATTATACTTTCTACATCCCTATACACTCTCTTCCCATGCAAATTAACATGCTAGAAATCTCTCCACACAATCCATCTCCCAATCATTAAAAGGTCTAGAAAAATAAGGATTTCACCTTCCCTCCTCCCCCCCTTTCAGTTGAGTAATTCTAAACTTCCTCCACGTACCCACACATTCTTAGAATTACTTAAAGCAAATAGAGAAGAGAAAGACACACTCAACAGATTGCCCTCATACCACTTATTATTTTAAAATTTCACTCTCCGCCCATTACCTACCAAGAAGGAATACCTAGTTCTCATAAGATCCCGATCCTAATTCCTTACCGTTTTCTACAACCCAACACAACCCCTCACCCCTCTCTCACCTTCTAAGAAGACAAACCCCCTTTTTCTTGTCTATACTTCCCACAAATAACTTGATTCTAGAAAGCCCAATTCTCATTTGAAAAACACCAACTCCACTTGCAAATAAAAGTCTTATTAAGAATTGAGAGACTCTTAACACCCAAACCATCTTTCCTTTTGTCTAAGCAAACAATCGTCCATTTAACAAGATGTGGTTTATAATCTAACACCCCACCTCCCACAAAAAGTCCCTCTAAATTTGTTTTATCCTCATTCTAATAGCCATTGTGATATAGAAAAAAGACATAAAATAAATGGGCAAGCTAGTTATAGATAAAGTATTTCAAATTAAAATAATACTCTCTCCTTTGGAAATGTATTGTCTCTTCCACATGGACGACCTCTTATAAAATCTCTCTTCTACTCCATCCTAAACTATTGTAGATTTATAGAAAGCACCTAAAGGGAGACCTAAATAAGTGGATGGGAGTAAATTCTACTAAAAGAATTACTTCGACCACATATTCCATGATCACATGTCCTTTGGATCACCTAAAGGGACATACTGTTTTAATCTCATGAGATATGATAGTGCCTCCATTAAGAATACTTGTTGTCATTGGCCTCCATCAATAATGATTCAATCTGTAGGGATATATAACCACAATAGGGTATCATCTATAGGTCAAAGCTTCCTATTGATTTCAATAGAGACTCAATATACACTCAAGGTTGAGAGTACATGCAATATAGAAGTTTGGTGAATCATGACAATCTAATAACCTTACATCATAATTCATCGTAAGTCCTATCCAATGTACAATCATACATACTAATGTACTCACAATGGAAAACTTATCATGATAATTAAAATAAGTCATCCCTCTAATTAGAAGGTAGTGCACTACAGCCTCTATTGGATTGCCCAAATTCATTAATTGATTGTGAACAACTTATCATCTTGTAAGGAACCCATGAATTGTATATTCTGTACAACTTCTATTGCATCTAAATCATGAACAATGCAAGTGATCATATGAGTTTGAATACTGAAATTAATATCAATGCATACAAGGGATAACAAAAGGACAGTAAAATCTAACTTTGTTATATCATGTCTTGCTTTTAGAGACTCAATCCTAACACTTACAAAGTTAGACAAACATAATCTCATTCCAAGGTCAAATTTAGGATGACCTTGCTCCCTCTCATGTACACTCCACATTATGCCTAATGGCCCTCACGACTATAAAAGACATCTACATAATTGATAAAAGTCCACTATATACGTAGTATCAAAAACTTTTTCCACTATCCAATATATATATATATATATATATATCATAATATTTATAATAACTGTGGACAATTGGTCTTATGACATTATGATATATCCGAGTGAATATGATGGAGCATTACCAAATATACATAGGAGGGATGTGGCCATACAAGTATCATAACTACGGGTCCATTGTACTGAATATGATACCTCACATATAATAGATTGAATCCGATGTGGTACCATGGGCCCATTCTATTGAGTATGATAATATTTGTTCCATAGGAAAAAAAAATAAAAAATAAAAATAGAAAACATATCTCTACCTAGTTTTTTGGTATTTCTTAAAACAAAAAATATATTTCATCTCATTTTTCAATATTAAAAAGATAATATTATTTATATTTTTTCATAATTTATTTTTAGTACATTATTTTTTTTCTTTTTTATGAATAATATAATAATTTAAAATCTTATAAAGAAAAAAATATTGTGATATGCAATCAAATGGTATACATTAATAAAATATAAATGGATAAATCCATTTTCTATATATTAGATAATATATTAAATCATGTTATATATTAATATTATTCTAGTTATATTAGAAATATTTTAATTCTTTTTCTTTTGAACAAAAGATTTTATTTTTTTCAATTGCAATTTTGTATTTTTAAAATTAATTAATGAAAAATAACTTACAATGAAAAAGAATTCATGAGAGAAACGAATCATGGAATATTTCATTCGTACATATAACATCACCTACCACTATATTCTTCAAGTTGTCACGATTTTTAAGATCCATATAAGGACAATAAACTTAGTCCTGTCTTCTCAATATATATTATGACCAGAACTTAATCATTAATATATTCAATTCCCTTGTTAAATTTATGCTTCAACCCTCATATTTGGATTCTTAATCAACAACAATTTTAAAGCAATTGATCAAATCCAAGACATGCATAAACAAGACCAAAGACTCCACCACTTACTATTATGGATTGGATTAGACTCATGAGTTAATTACTTGTTTATCTTAATATTAGTTGTGATCAAATCACTAAGGTTATGTTTGGTTCTCGGAAAGTGTTAAGGAAAGAAAAAAAATGATAAGAAAAATTATTTTCTCATGTTTGATTGTCCTATAAAAAATTCCAAAGAAAATTAAATATAATTAAAATTAGTTAGAAATTTATATATTTTTAAATTATTTAATTTTTATATTGGTAAGTTAACATAAATAAAAATGAATTTAAAATAACAAATAAAAATAATTTATCGACTTTAACTCTATTTTTTATTTTTCTTCGCTTTTTTTTTCCTATGCATTTTCTCTCAAATTTTATGAGGATCAAACATAGCCTAAACCTCTAGCATTTGGAATAATCATTATGACTATGTTTGGTTCTTGAAAAGTACTAAGAAAAGAAAAAAATATAAAGAAAATGGTTTTTTCACATTTGATTTCACTATGGCACATCTTCAAAGATTGATGTTTCAAGCTTCAAGATCCCGTACTTCCCCAAAAAGATTTCTTCAATCCCACTAAGTGCTCAATCCCTCAGTCTACTTTGTTAAATTAAGGCCCGACGTGGATTAGAAAAAGGGTCAAATCATGCCAAGGTCCACCACAACCCAAGCCTAACTCATCAATAGAAAACAATTTCAAGCTCCAGGCCTCCAACTAGGTCGATAATGCACGTTGTCTCCTGGTGTTTGGATGTCTTGTAGACACCAAAATAGGTCCAAATGGCCATTGAATTGATCAAATAGATTAAGGTAGCATATTCTCTTTTTGACAAAATATCATAAAGGGATTTGCAATCAAGGAGCCAAATTAGGAGATGAAAATCTAAGGGGCCGGATCAAGTGCCTCAATTCACCTATGAATACAGATATTATACTTCAATGCCGGTCTGGTGAGGGGACCCAAAACAAAATGACAGTTTCTAATACAACCAAAAACCTTAAGCCTTTTTTTTTCCTAATTTTAACGCAAATTAATAAAGGGACAACTTCTAGAAGGAAACTGCTTAGTTCATTGAAACAATAAAAAAATTTCTTCGAAGTAAATCCTTTGCTTGGTGCCTAGGAGGTCGGAGATCTGAGCGCTAACATGATCTTAATAAGAATAAGTCTTTTGGCCCTCATTTAAACTCCCTCTTAAATAGAGCAAGGAAATCCCTCATAAACTTCTTGTTGTGCCAAAATATGCAGAGTTAATCTTGTTGATGAACTTTGAGTACAAGGTTCTTACATATCTCTTCCCTCTTTGTTCGTGTTTGATTTTCTTAAAAATCTCATCAAGAAAATCTTCTCTATTTTCTCTCAAACACACCCCAAAACCTTTCCTGAAGTCTAGTCTTATTCTGTTACAATAGTCTCCTTTATACCCCTAAATATATGCAGCATATAAACTAATTGATGTAACAACTTCTAATAGAAACAACTAGCTTTGGCCTGTGTGGCACTCAATTCAAATCTTGAACCAATCATCACACTTGTGAAGGAATACCATACACTTCACACCCGCTCTTCATCCACCTTGAACAAGGTTACTAAAAAATAAGTCATGCACCTCTAGCCCTCTAGTAAACTTTCAATTCCATTGCCCTTGGATTGAAATCAAGAAAGAGATTTCTACTACAAAAAATGGTTATAAGAATGCTTGATTTGTTGGGGCTTGTAAAAAGTGCCATTATTTTTATCATAAGGTGTCATCTTTTCTCATTTTTCTTATACGTAGTGGAGATCGAATGAGAGGAAAATATTATTCCTGTGAATCATAAAAAATTGTACATGTTGTGTCAGCAAAAGCTCTGATACCATTCAAGAACAGAAGATAAAACAATTACTCACCTGGTACATGAGCTTTTAACGTGGTTTAACCAAACATGTCTACATTCACAAATGAGAGAATCTTTCTACTATACAATATAGAACATTATAGATTATAGAACTAGATACAACTATTGATTCCTCCAAACATATCATATTCCCCCACTCTTTGTATCCATACCCTACCAAAAGCTCTCTCGCTCCACCGGGTATCTCTCATTCTCCCTTACATTTCTATCCACCTTGTATGGTTCTCCCTCACATCTATCCACCTCGTATGGTCTTTATAGGCTCGTCTCCATCTCATAACATTTTCCTTTCATGACCTAAAATATTTATAAAGATATTTCCAAGAACTTTTTTTATTCTATAAGGAAATCTAATATTACAATAATATATCAACTTAGGAAATATTGTATATAATATTCTTTACAAAAAGGAATCTATACTAATTAGGAATTTGGGATACTTCCCAACATGTCCTTTCATTGATTATTGGAATTAATATATTTTAATTTTTTCTTTCTTTTTTTGCTATATTAGTTGTCCACTTTATTTTGCAGGAACTGAAACTTATGCATGCAGCCATCTTATTGAAACATTCAAATGCACCACAAATATAGCTTCTTAAATAACCAAATCTTAAATAGATCCATTTTGTAGAGGCTGGAGGCGAATTGGGAAGCCCTTGGAAGGAATGGGTGATGGATTATATGCAACCTTTTCACAGGGATCTACTTTCTCCCATTTGAATCTTGTCACCACATGATGTATGAATGCAAGTACCTGCGCTCGAGCATATTCCCTTCCGGGGCACATCCGAGGCCCTCCCCCAAAAGGCACAAAAGTGAATGGTTGAGACCCTTTTCCTTCAAACCTCGAGGGATTGAATTTCTCGGGATCAGGAAAATACTTGGGATCTCTATGTGTTGTATTTACATTCCAATGCATCTGCAGGACAAAATTTTCCAGTAACTTTCGTGAGTGTACCACAAACAATTTGATTTTACAAAACAGCACTTTATATATGACATACCTTCCATCCCCTTGGAATTGTAAAACCTGCATACGTGATGTCAGTTATGGCTTCTCTAAAAGTTCCTTGCACAGGTGGGGTTAGCCTCATTGTTTCATTTGCCACATTCCAAGTATATTTCATCTTTTGAATGTCATCCCACTTCAGAAACCCTTCCGGACCTTTGCTCTTTGCAATCTCCATTTGCTCTATTGAATCAAAAAAATTAATTTTAAATTTGGTCTGTTAATGAACAACCCTTCACAATAGTTGGGGAAAGATGAGGAAGAAAAACTATCTTAAAATTTTAAAAATTTTCGTCAACGAATCTATTCACCTACCCCATGGATCAAGGCCAAGACAAAAGAAAAGACAAATACTTTATATCTCGTCTATAAACATTTTTTTAAAAATACTTCAAATGAAAACACTATCAAACAACAATGCATGTAAGCTTGAAATGGATTCAAAAGAAAGGAGACACCCGGTTTTTAGGTATTACCTTTTAAGACTTTGCTATAGACATCAGGGAACTCGGCCAGGTACTTGAGGATGAATGTGATCACAGAACTTGTGGTGTGATGGGTAGCAAAAAGCAGACAAATAACTTGAGTACTGATCTCCATCTCACTCTTAACATCACAATTTTCATCTGATGCTAAGAGCATGTGAGACAGTAGGTCTCTAGTAGCTAAGTCTCCCTTCTGCTCTAACTCCATTTTTCGCTTTCTGATGATTGCTAGAAGCTCATTGTGAATGAATTTGCTGGCTTTGAGAGCACGGTTAAATGTCGTCCCAGGAATATCTATAGGCACAGAAAGGAATCCTTCGTTCAAAATCTGGAAGGGATGAGAAATAATCTCAACATACTCAGGATCATCAATGCTCATAAAGAGCCGGAAAGCCAACGCAAAGCCGTACTTCCTTGCAAGCGGAAAAACCAGCACCTCTCTATTAGAAGACCAATTCAACTCAATGTGTTCGCTTGCCATCGAATCCATGGTGGCTAGGTAGTGTTGCAGAGCTTCTGGCTTGAGAAATTCAGGAAGGAAGGTAGGGGGTCTGAACTTATCTCCTGTTAAAGTTTCGTTGAAGACAGATGGGAAGCACAAAATCTTCTTCATTGAACGCTGCCACCATGAGACTACAAGTTTGTCCTCGTTGGAGAAAAGAAACTTGTTGCCCGAAGCGCCGCACATCACAGCCATGTTCGCTTCCAATAAGGAGGTCTTGAACACTTGAGGGGAGTACTTGTTCATTCTATCGTTCAAGAATCTCCCCGGGTTCCCCCCTTGACAAGCCAAAGAAAATTCCAAAGTTTCTCCTATGATTGGCCATCCCATTGTCCCAGGGGGAAGGTTTGGATTGGAGGATTTGTGCCTGTAAGTAATAAGGAAGACTATTGGAAGTGATATGGAGAATAGTATAAGGTATAGTAGATATGAAAAGAAGAGATCCATGTCTGTTATTCAATGATAAAAGATTGGGCAAAAGGAGAGGTTGAAGATGGAAAACCTAAAGCCAACTTCTGGGGTATATGTAGGCAATTGGAAGGGCTCCAAATGTCAGTCTCACAACAACCGTTTAGTGCTTATCTTTAGTTAGACGGTAAAGTTCAGAAAGGTTGGTCCAATGTCATCAAAGGAAAATCAACTCTTAATATCAAGTGTGGATATGTATGACTAATCAAGATCATTGAGACGGTAAAGCTCAAAAAGGTTGGTCCAATGTCATTAGAGGAAAATCAACTCTTAATATCAAGTGTGGATATGTATGACTAATCAAGATCATTGAGGGAAAAAAAAAAAAAACACTTAAATAAGAGTAAGAATCTACCGATAGTTATTTCAAAATAAAACTAAGAGGGTGTTTGGTTAAATTTAATATATATTACTTAATAACCAAAGTTTACTTTAAGTTAAATTATATTTAAGTTGTTGACTTAAAATTTATTAATTAATTCTTACTTTAAGTATTAAGTTTGTTTGATAAAATTAACTTAAAGCTTATTTTAAATCATTAAATTGACATATTTATCATCATAAATTATAATTAGGGTAGAGAAAGTTGAGTAATAGTAAAGGAGATTGCAGAGGTAATTAAGGCAAATTGGGGTAAAAATGTCAAATGAAGATATGAACTTAAAAATAAATTAATTGTTTTTACTTCTTACTTAAAGTTGTTTTTAACTTTAAGTCATATCATTAAGTTATTTTATGAAACATACTTAATTTACTTAATGATTTAAATTAACTTATTAAGTTGGTTTACCAAATATCCACTAATTTTAAGTTTAAAAAAAACATTTTTTTTTTTCAAAAAAAGCAAATGAAGTATTTGATAAAACTTTAAAACACTTTTAAAAAAAGTTCAAAAAAATCTTTAAGAAAACATGTAGAAAAAAGTTTTTCAAAAAAAAAAAAAAAACAATTAGTGGGTGTTTGATAAAATTTAATACTTATTACTTAATAGTTTAAATTGATTTTAAGTTAAATTATACTTAAGTTGTTAATTGAAAATTTATGACTTAATTTTTATTTTAAGTATTAAGGTTATTTGATAAAATTAACTTAAAATTTATTTTAAATCATCAAATTTATATATTTATTCTCATAAATTATAATTTAGGCGAAATCAAATAACCATGGAGGTTGTGTGGGAAGTTTCTCTCCACGTGTCCTACCTAGGCTCAAGACCCTTTGACCATCCAAGGTAAGCAGGTAATTTGTTAGGGAGTAATCCATCTGGACTAAGACAAGCTCCATTTGACGCAAGAGGAAATACAAATTTCTTTTTTCCCCAATGCCAGACGGAATGGACAAACAAGTTGACTGGGGACTTTCAAACGGACAAACCAACCCAATTGAAAATTCTAAGCATTGGACAAATGATTAATCATCGTCAATGCCTAAGTGACAATCTAGATGACATTTACACCCAAAAATCAATGTCAATTAGTCATTCCATGCTATCAACGACATTGACAAATGTAAATGCACAATTAACGACATGGTTCGAGATTCTTGCATGATAGCCTACAAATGGCACCAATCAACGGTTCTTGTTTGTTATGATTACCCAATCTATGCTAAGATGATGACGTTGATTACCTTATTAAGGCATAATATCTGCCATGACGGCGATCATCAACTCAAGAAAGGCATAAATGCGCAATAAATGTTGTGATCATGGCGCTAAATGTTCTATAAAAACCCCTCCAAAAGGATGAAAAAGGTACACACACATAGCCATTCAAAAAGTTCGATTCACTTTTGCTAGATTTCGACTTAAGCTTCAGAGGAGCGTACTTGAACCACCTATTTGAACATCCTTTTGTGCAAGGAAGAAATTTGTTTGACTCTAGTGAAGCTAGATAGACCTACATCCAGTTGGCACAACACCAAGAAGTTGTAGAATAGTAAAAGAGATCATGAAAGTAACTAAAACAAATAAGGGTAAAAAAAATATAAAATAAAGTTGTAAGTTTGAGAATAAGTAATTGTTTTTATTTATTACTTAAAGTTATTTTTTTACTTTAAGTCTTACTAAACATACTTAATTTACTTAATAACTTAAATTAAGTTATTAAGTCACTTTAAGTTATTAAATTGGTTTACCAAACATCTACTTAGTATTTGATAAAATTTTAAAAATATTTAAGAAAAAAATGACACTTCAATTAAAAAGAATTCTTAGAAACACTCTCAAAAGTGTTTAAGTGGGATAAAAGTATAAAGAAACAAAAATTTAAATATAAAACATGGTATTCTAGTTTTAAAAAAAAATATATATGAGAAAATAATTTAGTAAGATAAAATAAAATATTTAAATTTTTTAGCATTTGTTTTCAAAAAATATATTGTAATGTCGTGACAAGTTTATTTATATATTTGTTCTGTAATAAAAAATTTAGATGTCAATAAAAAATAATTATTATTACTTAATTAAATTTTTATTATTTAACAAATATGCATACCTTATTATTTGTTGAAGTTCTATGTTAGGGATTATAGTTTCATTAAATAGGATTTTTTTTTACAAGATTTATTTTTTCAAAAATTTCAAGAAATTGAAAAAAAAAAAGAATTATTAATTTTGTTTAAATAAAAAAAAATTTAGATACAATATTTTAAACATTTTAGAAAACTAAAATAATAATCGTATTTAGATGAGAAATCTAATTATTATTAATTATATTGGTCAATTGATTATATCTAAAATAATAACATATGTTCACTTGATCTCCTATATCTATCTATATGCATAAAGAAAAATTGACTTTTCATTTTAAACATTCGACCATTTTGATCTATTTGAAAATTACTATTTTATTATTATTTAATTAATAGTTTAATAAATTAAAACTATTAGAGAGTTTTGATAAGAAAAAAAAATAACATTCCTAAAATATTTTTTCATTATCACAAATAATTGTAACTTCTTTAATAGTCAAATATACATTAATGTTTTTAACACTCTAGATTCTCTTAATATCATGGACATTTTATCTATTTTGATTTTTTTTTTTAATATTTTGGGTTGTTCAGATAATTATTAATGAGACACCTAAAAAGTAATTATAAATGGAAAAATAATACTTAAATATAAGATAAACTTTTTTTTTTTATGTAAGACATGCATAGTTTTATTTATATATTTTTATTAAATTATTTTTTCTATGGCTCTTTGATCTACTTTTCTTCTTTATTTATTTTAAATATTACGATTTGGGCACTAAACAATTTTGCAAATGTTAAAAAAAATCATTAATATAGCATAGCAAATACTTGATAATAATTTTTTTCCATACCTTACATAAAAAACTTATCTTTATTTAACTATTATAAATTATTTTTCTAATGAAAAGTTACATTTTTTTTGAAAATATTCTAAATTTTATTTTTAAATAAATAAGGAATATGATTCAAGTGAACCTCGGGGGTTTAGGAAGAAAGATAGTGGGTACACCAATTGGGATTTGGGATCCTCTCTAATGAGATGCGAACTCACATTGTTTACTAAGAAGGGGATTTTTTTTTTTTTTTACTTGAAAATCAGAATTTGGTGGAGTAGTGGGTCTCATTGAGACCTGTAAAGGTAGTGGGAAGAAGAACGGTAGAGGGAGTGGGAAAAATGATAGTAGAGAGAGAAGCGGGTTTTGGAGTGATTAGGGAGGTCAGATTTTTCTTTCCTTCTATATATATTTTTTCTTTTTTATTTGGGAGAAAATCTAGGTGATTATGCAAATGCAAACCCACTTTGTGGATTGAAAAGGGCCTATGATGCTGGGGAGAGAAGGCAATATATCGAGGCGATGAAGAACGATGAAGAACAATAGAATTACATTTTGAAACCCTATCGTTACCAGGTAATTTTCCGGATTATATTCTCTTGTATTTTTTCATTGTTTGGTTTTCTAGAAAATGCATGGAAAAAAATTGTTGAAATTTGCAACCCTAAAGATACTTATGTATTTCATATGGAATTTTTTCCCTACAATTTCCGTTGATTGGGATTTTTTGTTCCATGTTCAATTTTGAGTGAGTTCGAAAAAGGACGGAAAAAAATAATGTGGAACCGAGGAGAAGAAGAGAATAGGCTGAAGATGAAGATGGTGGGGGAGGAAAGAAGGTTTATTTGTTAATTATAAATGGAGGGAAATAAAGGATACACTGTTGTTGCTGTTGACATGAGAAATGAAGTCGAGACGGGTGTTACAACGACAAGAATCCAGCTTGCCATTATCACAGCAAGTATTGCCCACGCATTGGCAGCAACAGATTCTACAATGAAATTATTGCGTCTTTGTGTCTTATCCCTGTTCTTTGTCATTACCGTGGATCAATGAGATTCCAACATTTTTTTGGCTTTATAAAAGATATTTTGATTTTTTGTCATTACCATGGCAATCAATCAGATTCCAACATTTTTTTGACTTTATAAAAGATATTTTGATTTATGGATGTGGCGGATCTCATGACAAATATTAGAAATACTTGTCAATCATAAAAGATATTTCTTATTTTGGTTTCTTCTTTACTCTTCTTCAATCATACTTCATATAAATTTGTATGAAATATTTATGATAATAATTAATATATTTATTTAAATTTATTTAAACAGAAAAAAAAAACCGAGTGTAAACATAAAATGATTTATTTAAATAAAATTTAATTTTTATATTAAAATAAAGAAAATATTTTAAATTCATAATATCCCTATGTTTATCATCACATGTGTTCACACGAATTTAATAATCCAATTTATAAAAGACCAAAATATTTTTTTTTCTAGTACTCACATTACTTTTGAGATCAAAATTTACCAAAATTAATATCATTTTTTTTTTGTAACGAAACAAACCCTAAGTATTATAAAATGTTTAAAATGTACAACCCTTACTTATCAGTTTCTTGAAGAGGTTGACTCTTTCATGCCAGTCAAAGTACGTATTATTAAAAGAAATCTAAGTTATATTATTATTTTTTTACTTTTAGAGGATGATGAAACTTGATTACTGACCCTTAATAATCAGTCTTTATCCATGACACCCAGCAGTCTCTCATATATATAGTTGAATTTTTCAGCTCACCATTTCTTAAAGCTGTAGTGGGTGGTTTGTGCACACTCACCAGCGCCCCATTCTTAAATTCTTACATTCAGTTTTTTTATCACCATAATATTAATTTCTGACTTTAAGGATCAAGCCTTTAGTTTCTTTTTTCTTTTTTTCTTTTTATTATTATTTTTTAAATTTGCCCAATTACGATACATCTTGCACAATATCTCATATATGTTAATTTTAGGATTGAACTTTGAGCATCTCATTTGAAAGTCAATTGGTAATAAATTAGTACATATCACATCTTTTATGACATTTGACATCATATCCTTAGATTTGTTTTAAGAGTCATCATTTGGGTAACTCATTTTAAACTTAAAAAGAATATTTTTGTACCTTAAATGTATAGATATATACTCTCTTTTTTAAACATAACCCATTATCAATTAAATTTTTTTAAATATTTAAATTATTTTTATACTTCATTACATGTTCCAATCAATGAAATTACACTTGTTATTTTTATAGTTGCATGTACATCCATTATATATGTATATGTATGTAACCCTAAAAAGTCAAATATTATTGATAGGAGTTCTCTTTAAAATTTAATTAAAGGGATGAGTTCATCACTGGACTATGCAATAATAACATGCACGTCCATTAACAAGAAATACAAATTTAAGTTGAACCACAATAGTTTTAGTTCTCATTTAGAAGTTCTAATCTGAATTCTTGAAATTACACATGGGGCTTGATTCCTTCATTTTATTTTATTTTTTTTTATTTTATCCCCTGATCAATGGGATATATCATATATCATATATCATATTTCAAAACAAAAATCAATATATATATTTTATAGATTAATTATATATTATTGGTCAATTGATTGTTGAGCAAATTCAAAAAAATAAATCATAATTTTACATGAACTAGATGCTATTAATTTCCTTAGGGGTTTTACATTGGTTAGGATCTATACACATCTTCATGTTTATTACTACCATGTTTCATAGCGAGTGCTCTTAAGTTCTTGAGCACTCCTTAAATTTGCTTTTCCAAACCCCTAAAACTCGTGTTATGTAATAATGCCCAAAATACACTTCTTAATTTATGTTGTCATTCACTAAACTAACTCAACCGTACTTACTTGGATGGCCTCATTTACAAAGTGATGATGATCTTAATTAAATCTTCAAGACCTATATGAATCTTAGAAAATATGCAACAATATTAGATGCAAGAATTATTTGGAATAAAATAATCAACCTAAAGTAGTTTCTCTGGATCAATAGCAATATCCTCCTTTAACAATTTTATGACTAAATAATTATTACGTAACTCCTCCAATGCTCCGAAAAAAGAGTTTATATACCACTCAAGTTTGTTTGTTTGTTTTAACTTTTTATTAAAAGTAATTTATTTTCATATTTTATGTTTTTTTTTACTTTTTATTTATTATTACTTATTTCTTAAAATTTTCAATTAAATAGAAAAAAATCAAAATATTTAACTTTTTTCAATGCTAAAAATAATTTATTAGTTTTTCTTTACTTCTTAATACTTAATAGAAATAAAATATTAAAAAAAAACAAATAATTTAATATTCAACATTATTAAATACTATTTGGTTTTAAGTTTTATTTAAAATTAAGTTAAAAAAAACTAAACACTATCTCAATCTTTTGTCTAAACTAAAAATTTCAGCTCAATGATCTTCGTCAATGCTTTGTAAGTCCTTAAGGTCATGCAAACATGTAACCTACTAATAATATTAGTGAAAAACAATGTGTGGAAAAAATGGTAATTAATTTATATGATAAACTATAAATTAATATCACAATTAAAAAATCCCAAACATTATAAGAAAATTCTAAAGATTATGAAAAAATGAAAAAAAAAATGTCAAGAGAATCATCGTTACTCAATATAAATGTAAATATCATCCCCTCTTTTTGTCACAAAAATGATTAAGTATATCAAATTTAAAAAAAAAAAACAATATATAGATGTAGAAGAGCAAATTAACATAATAAAAAGTAGTAAGAAAGATGTCCAAAATATATAACTAATGCATCAAAATGATCACTACTCTCTACATTTACTTTAAAACTACTTTCCTATAATAATAATTGGCATCTTCAAAGAAAAAAAAACACTAAAAATTAAGGGTCTATTTAGGAAATGGTTATGAAAACAATTATTTAGAATAGTTTTATTAAAATTGTTTTAAAAAAATATTATACAAATTGAAGAATAATTAAAAATAAAACATTACATATAAAGTTATTTTTAAAATACATTCAAAAATATAAAAAATAGGTTAAAACATTTAGTTTTAAAATAAATATTTTTATAAAATATCAAAGAGTGTTGTAAAACAAGGACAAATATAATGCAAATCAAAGTAGTAGAGATAAAATATATCTTACTTTGATATATAATATGGAAGAAGGAATCAAAAAAGAGAATTGAGAAAGTGAAAGAAAGAGAGAGAGAGAGAATGAGAGGAAGAGCTTTCTTTCTTTTCTCGGGATGCTCTTACATGGGGGAGTAAGAAGCCTTTTATAGGCTTCATAATATGAACTCCCATTACTCATCTTAAAGATGAGTAAATGGAGTTCATAATGACCATCAATGTGGTCATTCATTACTCTTCATTTACAACAAAGAGCAGTTTTTAAAAAGTATTTTTAAAAATTATTTTTTAGAACAGTTACCAAATAAGATATTCATTACACACTTAACGAAAAATATCATATTTTCAAAAATTATAATATGTGAAGCATTATTGTGGATCATGGTAACTGTGTACCTTGTGAGTTGTATATTAGTGATTCGTAGTGCATTTTAGTGGTCCACTTTAGTGTTAGAATAATGGTATGTGTTCATGGTCAAGTTTGTGCCGCCAAATAAGAAAATACAAAAAAATTTCTTTACCCAGACGAGCTTAACCCAAATATTGGGGTCTTATATTTATATCACCAAATCTACTTTGACATTGCCAAATATATTTCACATGATGTGGTTGATTGGATATCACCTCATATCCGATCAACGTAGAATATATTAGGTCATATTTGTAACGATCACTTCCATATAGATGGTGATATTTATCTTGAGTTCAAGTACATAATTAAGAAGAATCAACTATATATATGCGGGCATAACATCTCCGTTGTATTCCACAAGATTATATGGCGACATTGACAAATATCCCTTACTATTGGGAAACCTAGATTGCTCTATTCCTTGGTCCTAGATCACATAAGGTGCATGCATCTATCCTTAACTTCTTTAGATTTAAAGCAACAAAAACCTATGAGTATAAAAACTATAAAAATGCTATATTTAAAGAGAAAAATATCAAACTTGAGATCTGAATGTTCCCCGATCGAATCCCATTTGATGAAAACATTGTGATCATCATAGACCTTGTTTATCTAATGATCTTCCACCTGATCTCTTCCTCAATGGATGATTGGCAAGAAAGAAGGGTAGGCTTCTCTTTCTCCTTGAGGGTGGCTAGGGTTTCTTTCTTTACCATTTTAGAAAACTAAACTAGAAGACTAAAGTCTTAACCCTTAAAGGGGTTTATATAGGCTTATTTGTGGGCTTAAGTGACTTAAGCCCAAATTAGGCTCATATCACTTAATCCATCCTAATTAATTAATTATCTATAATGGGCTTCAATTAATTAATTAAGCCATTTGAGAAAGTCAATTCATAAGATCTAGTGCAACATTACATTTCTACTAAAATGCCCTTATACACACTTATGAATTATATACTCAAAATGCCCTCAAAACATGCCACCATGAACTAAGAGCTCGACGGAAAACTATTGGGACCCATAGGAAAATATTAGCTCTCTTAGAATCCAATTCTGAAGTTGACTTAATACTTCACTAAAAAGAGTCAATTACACTCTAGTATCTTGTGAAATTACAATCAGACAAAGTTCAAGTTTGTAACCTACCATCGATTGTTGTAAACTCCACCATGAATTGGTGTCCATAAACTAATAGGGTAGTGCTATCAACCCATCAAGATTACCTCTCTAATCTTTGAGTTATAGATTCTTTTATTGTGTGTTCAACCAACATACTTTAACTCCAAGGAGGATATATATATATTATTGATAAATAACGAATCATAAATCAAGTTAAAAAGAGCCACTAAAAGAGTAATCCAAGGTATATAAGAAACAAACCGTCTTCCACCACTAAGGCTTAAATAGGAGGGAAAAAAAACCAAAAGAATTAGAGTTTCAACAAAGGCCTATCCAATCAAAGAAACTCTTGGAAGTCAAAAGACAATCATATATGAACAACTTAGTTTTTGACCAAAGAAAGCAAACAAAATCACTTTTCAACTTTTGGAAAGAAACACCTTGTCACCAAATGCATTTTGGTTCTTTGTCTTCTAGATTGTCTAAAACAAACATAAAGAGCTTGTACTCCAAATCTTCCCACACTTCTTTCCCACAAAAAACCATGTCACCCTAGCAATGTCTCTTTAACCAACGAGGGAAGAACCCAAGATATCCCAAAAAATGCAAAAAGCGGCTCCTATAAAACTCTTGTCTTTTCACAGTGGAAAAGCAAGTGATCTATGAATTCTTCAATTATAAATGACAAAAATAACACTTATTTCCTAAAATCATCCTCGTCTCTAAACTTGATCCAAGGTTAGAACTTTACCCCACACTACCATCCACATTAAAAAACTAACTCTAGGTTGTACCCATGAGAGCCAAATTTCTCTCATTGGAAAAGACTTGAAGTTGTCTAGCTGCAAAGCATTGTAAAGGGAATTAACTGTAAACATACCACTCTTTGTCATTGTCATTGCATCTTCTACATCCCTACACACTATATTCTCATGCAAACATGCTAAAAACCTCTCCACATAATCCATTTCCCAATCATTAAAAGGTTTAGAAAAACAAGGATTCCACCTCCCCATCTTCCCTCTTAATCAGTTGAGTAATTCTAAAATTCTTCCACCCACATATCCTTAGAATTAACTAAAGAAAATAAAGAAGGAAAAGACACACTCAACAAACTACCCCCATACCACTTATCATTTCGAAATTTCAACCTTCACCTGTTACCCACCAAGAAAGAACACCTAGTTCTCACAAGATCTCAATCATTCTTTACTATTTTCTACAACCCAATACAAACCCATACTCTTCTCTCACCTCCTGAGAAGACAACCCCCCTTCTTTATTGTCCATACTTCCCACAAATATCCTGATTCTAGAAAGCCCTTTTCTCATTCGTAAAACACCAACTCCACTTGAAAAAGAAAGTCTTATTAAGAATTGAGAGACTTTTGACACCCAAACCATCTTTCATTTTGTCTAAGCAAACAAACACACATATAACAAGGTGTGGTTTACACTCTAATGCCCCACCTCCCCACAAAAAGTCCCTTTAAATTTGTTCTCACCCCATTCTAACATCCCTTGGAATATAGAACAAAGATATAAAATAAATGGGCAAGCTAACTATAGATAAAGTATTTCAAATTAAAGTAATATGCCCTCCTTTAGAAATGTTTTGTCTCTTCCACATGGATAATTTGTTGCAAAAATCTCTCTTCTTCTCCATCCTAAGCTATCATAGACTTAAACACAACACCTAAAGGGAGACCTAAATAAGTGGATGGTTACAAATTCTACTAAAGGAATTACTACGACCACACATTTCATGATAATCACATGTCCTTTGAATCACCTTAGGGGATACATTGTCTTAATTTCATGAGATATCATAGTGACTCTACTGAGAATACCTGTTTCCACTAGAAGGCTTAAAGGCTTACATTATGAGAGAGAAAGAAGAGAGAAGGAGGAGAGAAGGAAGAACATAAGGGAGAATTACATTCTTGAGAGAGTGAATTCTATCCCCCAATGAGGACTAAGCCTCCTTAAATAGGCTGGAGAAGCATCTTAATACAATAGAAAGAAACCGACAAAGCACTATTTTGCTTTCGACCACCGATAGGTTACTATTTGCTTTTTGGCCACAGTGATGAATAGTAGACCCGTGCTTGAATAGTAAAAGTGAACAGTAAAGGGGAACTGTAGCACTTTTGACTTTTTTGACCCGAAATCTTGCTTTCGGCTGAAATGACGGCTGAGAGGCCAAATCTTGAACTGAAAACTCACATGCTGGAAAAAAGGTTGGAAAAGCTTATTGTAGAGGATAATCTTGCAGGTGGAGTATCATGACTTGTAATCTCTTATTGGTGGAAGGATACCTTCACAATCATTTCCGTTGTCTAGAAGGTAACTTGTTGAATCATCCGACTCTGCATATGAGTTGTCTTGGGAAAAGTTTGAGCTTCCTTCATCCAAGATTTTCTGGAATTCTTGAGGAGTTTTTGCTGCTGCTAACATGGCTTGGAGCTGTTACTTTTTAAGCAGAAACTGAGATGTTTCATCATTAGTTGAAGCTTGTGTGGGATGCTTGAGGAAGTACTGCTTAACAGCATTAAGTGATGCATCATTTTTTAAGGCGTCCCACCATTTTGTTTTAAAAGTCCTTCCAAGGGTTGGAAAGGTTACTAATTCATCTGCTATGATTCAATAATCCCACTGGACAATCCAAGCGAGGCCAAAATTGCTGAAGAAGAATAATAAAGGTGGAAAAGCTGAAAGTTCTCTTGGGATAACAAAAGAACTATTGAATAGCTCAAAGCCATCCAATACAGGCTTAGGGAGATTTTAGTGGACGGTCCAAAATAGGTTCACCAACTGTGAAACCAAAAAGGAAAAGAAGAAAGCTGGTTCTTAGAAGGAAAATAGAACATCCATGAATGATGGAAGTCCTTATTCTGGATCAGAAAAACATTAAACCATGCTCTCTGATAATCCCAATAATTAAAAAATCTTGGCTTAGATGGTTCAGAAAACTCCCTTGAAAGATTGAGATTCCCACCCCATTGCTTGACAGTTAGGATCTTATAGATTGACAAGTGGAAAATGTCAAATCTAAATTGCTGAATTTATTTGCATTATGCTTGATCTTAACAGAACCAGTTTCAATAAGAACTGCTTCTTAAAATTCTCTTGTTTTTAAAAGATCAGCAGAGGGATAGTGGAAATTTTTATCAAAAGCTTTTGCCGCAATCTCTCTGGGGTTTTCAGAGAAAAACTCTTTCAATAACAAAAAAAAAGTTGATTTAAATCTTTTTGCCAATATCTTGATTTTGTTGAAAGAGGTGTGGGGTTGGCAGCCACCACAATTTGTTTGCTTGAAAAAGAAGAGCTTGTTGCTAATTCCTTTTAAGAGGGATTAGCCATAGTAACCTGCTTAAAGGTCTGAGACCCTGAGATAGCTGGATATTGGGTTGCCTTAACTGGTTTAGAAGGATCCGAAGGATCATAGTATAAGGTCAACATCTTGTTAGGCATATAGTTAGATTCATGCATAGGTTTAGAAGAATGAAGCTTTGCCAAAAGCTGTGCTTATTCTTCTTCTTGTTTAACTTGTTGGCTCCAAAGCATTTTATGGGGAGAAGGAGATTGGTTAGCTTGACTGGACTGGGATTTTTGTGAGCTAGGAGCTTGGGTATTCTTTTTAGGGGCCATGATCTCATGAACCCTGCAAAATTCACGAGATAGTTGATTAGGGATGAAATATTCTCCTTTAATAAAGTTACCTTTAAAATTAGATTTTAAAATAATATACCAGTTAATTAAATCATACTTAAAAGCTATGTATTTAATTGTTTCAACATTTTTTAAAACAATTTTTAATAAAAATTCTTGATTCAAAATACCAATTTGAAATTTTGAAATGCATAAAGAAATGTTTAAAATATCATTATGCATGAACTGGTTGCCTATTATCTTATGTGGAACATCTGTTCCAACAAAATTAATTTCTTGGTTACAAAGGGTGATGCTTACAGTTGGATTAGCAAATTCAAAAAGAATTTCCTTATCCATGAGCTTACCTTTTATACCTTGGTTATCTATCCACATAGGATAAATAGTACTTAGGAAAGGGATTCCTAAAAGGGCTTTTTCCTTAAGATCTCTAACAAGGATAAAGGTTTGCTTAATACAGACGTCATGGTTACGGATATGAGCATCTGTTAATTTATACTTAATGGCAAGTCTTTTGCCATTGGCGCCAAATAGAGACTAATTAGTCTCTTCTCATAAAGAGATAGGAACAAGTCCTTCTTGAAGACAATTTTCAGCTCCTCCTGAATCAATTAAAGCAATAATGTCAAGGACAAACTTATCTTTGACTACTATAGTAAGGGAGACTTCCCCCATTTAGAAGATAACTCTACTAACAGTATTCAAAAAGGCTTCTGTCTCTTCATCATTAACTTGTGAGGATTCAGGAAGATCCATAAGGTTTTCTTGGCTGTTAACCATCCTATTGATTTGTCCTTGTAGGTCAGAGAGACCTAAGCTTGTAAATTCCCTTAAATCCTTAATCTCTTTTCTATACTGCTTTACTTCAAAAAGAAGTTCCTTAATGCTTACTTCTTTAGGAGACTGATAGTCAAACCTGCTTAGGATTTCATTAAGGTTATAAGGGTTTATAGCCTTCTTAACTTCTGGCTTAACAACTGATTTCTTAAAAACTTCATAAAGATCTTGCTTAGAATTATCATCTTCAATTTTTCTTAAAATATCTAAGACTAACTCTTGGTCTTGACTTATGACATTTATGGTTTTAGGACGACAATTACAATTACCCTTAATACAAACGTCTTGGTCACTAGAAGACTGGCTAGAAACATCGCCACTACTATCTAGTTGATTAATATCATCTTCATTATCTGAATTAGTCCTTGATTCAGATTCTGAGGTTTTTAATAAAACTTCACATAGCATATTTTTTAAGTCTTTTGAGACATTAAGATTGTTAATTTTTTGCTTAAGTCTACAATCTTTCTTTAAGTGACCAACACTGCCACACTTATAGCAAATAATTGGCTTAACGTCTAAAGGAGCACTATCTTTTTTCTGGGCATCCTTGCTCGTTCTCCTTTGGACGTGTCTTGAATGCTTGGTTTCATTCATCCTATAATTACCATGAGTACCTCTTTTACTATGGTAAAATTTATCTTTGCTAGGTTTCCTGCTAGTTTGTTGCTTAGAGGGAGGCTTAGTTTCTTTTTGGATGAAACCAAACTGGCTACAGAATGACCCAAATTCATTCTTGTAGATTTTTTGTTCATTCTTCATTTGTTGTTTAAGCTTAAAGTCATTGCATAGTTTAATTCCTTCGGCTGTAACAATGCTTATAATTTCACCATAGGTGAGTTTATCATAAGGGATTTGACCGTTAAACTGTTCCCTTATCTTAATCCTAATTCTCTCAGAGAAAAACCTAGGCAATCATGAGATGAATTTCTCTTTCCAAAAAGACTGATTACAGTCTGATCTTAACATGACTTTGGTTAGAAAAACTTCCTTATACCACCTGAAGTCATGAAGCTTTGGACACTTAAGGTTGGTTAAGAGATCTGCAGTCTTATCCTTAATTTTTGCAGGATCTCCAATGAAGTGTTTTGAGATTGAATAGATAAGAGTAGGCACTGCATCCTCTATATCTTGCCCATCTTCGTCCTTAACCACTTCATTTTTCTCATTAATCCTATAGGCTTTTAGGATACCATTTCTATCCTCAAAAGTGAGATAATTATCCCACCAACCTTTAAGCTGACCTATAAACCCAGCAACAATTGTTTGGGCTACAGCATGGTCTGGTAACCTATTGTTTAACTTATAGGCTATACTTACCATGGTCATTTCTTGGAGCTTAGTGAGTATGTTATACTCAGTCATACTATCTATGTTCCATTCATAGATAGTGCCACTGGTATACGAAGCTTGAGTATATTGGTTTCTTTCATCAAACTGCATGTCAGGAAAGGTAGGTCTAAGATAATAATTCCTAGTCTTAAAGGTTTCTAAGTTGTTAATATTGCTTAAAACAGTTTGATTATGAGGTTCTTCAAACATCTTAATTAGTTCATCAGTTCTTCTTCTAAACTAATATCACCCTTAACCATATTAATTTGCTTATGGGGCTGGACTGGGACAGTGATATTATCCTTAACCATCTGGTTAATTCTATTCATAAAGGTGTGGTTGACTTGGGGTCTTTTCTAGAATTCCTTAGAGAATTCATATATCTTATTTTCCTTATTAGTGCTAGTAACCTCTATACGCTTAAAGGGATAATCTGGATATTCCTCTTGTTTAAAGAGTTCAAACCAAATCCAGAACTTAATATTTTTCTTTTCTTGTCTTAAGTAGGAATAAAATTCCTCTTGAAGAATGGTTCTAAAAACTTTAGGAACAGTTCTAAAAAAAACCAATCTTTCTTTTCCTTATTGACCTCAGAATAGAAGTCCTTCCTTAAGAGTTCCTTGTTGATCTCAAAGTCTTCATCACCATAGCTTATGGTGTTGATCATCTGAGAATATGTAGGAGACATTTGAGGAGACTCATTCTGTTGAGAATCCTAAGTAGACTCCTTTTCTTCTGTGTAAAAGGGTCTGGCCGAATAATGTTAATAATTTAAAAATTTTAAAAAAATATTGTGACATGTAATTAAATGGTATACATTAATAAAATATAAATAGATAAAGTCAGTTTCTATATATTAGATAGTATATTAAATGATGTTACATATTAATATTATTTTAGTTATATTAGAAATATTTTAATTCTTTTTCTTTTTGAACAAAAGATTTTAATTTTTCAATTGTAATTTTTTATTTTTAAAATTAATTAATAAAAAATAACTTAAAATAAAATAGAATTAATGAGAGAAAGGAATCATGGAATATTTCATTTGCCTACCAATTATAAAATTCTATTTAGATTTAATATAGAACATAAGAAAAAGATGTTGCAACTTCAAATTCAATAGCAATACTTATTTTATTTCTTTTTAAATACTATTTATTTTTTTCTTATGATATTTTTAGTTTTTCTCAATTTTTATTGTTTAATTGTTCTCAAGTAATAATATTATTTTAAATTGAACAAATTTTAATATACACATGTATAGTAGTATTTAATACATATACTACGTATGCACATATTAACTTTTCACATTTAAAAATAGATTTTCATTTAATATGATTACATACCTTAATTAGAGTTTAGAAGTAGGAAGTATTGATAAAACACATAATTTTTTAATTTCATAAAATAGAAAAAAATTTGAAGTGAAGAAGAACCCATAAGAAAATTAACCAAATAATATGTTAATATAAATTGTGAAATATAAAATTTATATTAAAAAAATTTAAACTAAAATCATAAAATAATTTAAGTGCTTAAAATTATTTACAAATATTAAAAGAATGGGAGTTAACTCAAAATAATGATTTTATGTGAATTTTAAAAAATAAAACATGGAAAAGGCAAGATAAGAATAAACTAATTATAAATTTTAATAAGAGTGTAATTTTATTTTTTATTTAGATATTCCTAAAAATATCATATTTTTTGTTTTAAAAATAAAAACTATTTTAAATCGAGGAAATTTTTTTTGCTTAAAAGGTGACACACACCCTAGGGAGATTACTTACTAATCTCATTTTCATCCAAATATAGAATAAAAATGCCTTATTTGGCTTATTATCCTATCTTATAATCTATTTAATCAAATATAACCCAAATATTTTTTTATGGCAAATACCACAATAAAAAAAGTTAAAAGGATACATGCCCAACATGCTAAGTACATGCGACACAGTGAGTTGGAACCATAAAGTAGATTCAAAATATTTTTTCATTAACTATTAAATGATTTTTTTTCCTTAAATGACGTGGTAATCTCAATCATGGTTTTTCACCACTTCTATTCAGGTCTTGGAGATATCGCCCGGAATATGCCTGAGCCTTTTTCGTTGCCCATTTTTTGATTCATTATCATCATTGTGGGAGAGCCATGGATCTTTTCTCATTTCTTCTTCACCCTTTACTCCTTTCTGTGTCTCTATGCATAATCTTCCTTGTCCGCAGATACAAATCTGCCACCGCAAAGCTTCCGCCGGGTAATCAAGGATGGCCCATTATAGGAGAAACTTTGGCATTCGCTTTGGGAAGCAAGAGTGGGAACCCCACGAGGTTCATAAAGGAAAGAATGATGAAATACTCCCCCGATGTGTTCCGGACCTCCTTGGTGGGCGAGAAGGTCGCTGTCTTCTGTGGCCCCGCAGGGAACAAGTTTCTATTCTCAAACCACAACAAGCTCGTTGCCACTTGGAAGCCGCGGTCCATGGAGAAGATACTGCTCTTCGAGTCTCCCCCAAAGGTAGAACCAAGAGGATTGCGCAGCTATGTCCTGGAATTTCTAAGGCCAGATGTGCTACAGCGCTATATACAAATCATGGATTCCATGGCACGGGAGCACATAGAGATGGATTGGGCTCCTAATAGAGAAGTAAAGGTTTATCCGCTATCAAAGAAGTACACCTTTGCTTTGGCTTGTCGCTTGTTCATGAGCATAAAAGACCCTGAACAGGTCGCCAAGGTTGCTCATCCCTTCCATCTGATTACATCTGGGCTGGTGTCTGTGCCTGTAGATTTTCCAGGCACGCCATTTAACCGTGCCAAGAAAGGAGGCAAAATGCTAAGGGATGAGCTTGTAGCAATCATTAAACAGAGAAGAAATGAGTTATCAGATGAGGGAGAACCAGAAGCCCAAGACCTGTTATCTTCGTTGCTTTTACAATCAGATGAGAACGGCAAGGGTTTGAATGACATGGAGATATCAGATAAAATTGTTGGTTTGTTTCTTGCTAGCTTTGATTCCACAAGTGCTACCTTAACATTCGTTTTGAACTATCTCGCAGAGTTCCCTGATGTCTATGATAAGGTCTTAAAAGGTAAAACCCTTGTCTCCTCTTTCTTGTATCCTTATCAAGCAAGCTTGATTTAGTGACAAATTGTATAAGCTGTGTTTTGTTCTTAAAAAATTTGAACGGGATTTCATGTAGTTTCTTATGCTATTAAATATATTGCAATCCTCAGGAATTAGTTTTGTTATGCTAAGAGATGTCATGTAAGGTCCATATATAAAAACAGAAGTGACATCATATACCTTTGATCTTATTGTACATTTCATTATCCATCAATTTCAAAAGTTTTATATCCTTGCTCATATCCTATAATGCCTTCTGAATCTTCACAGTGGATACCCATTTACATGTTCCTTTTGGGACTCACTGCAACTTTGATAATACATATCTTCGTTTCAATAATTTTTCAGTAGGAAACTCTCTATAGAGGGGGGATTCTTAAACAACAAGCTTAATACTAATTCCAAATTGGTTTCTATTATGCATATATAGAGCAAATGGAGATAGCAAAGTCCAAAGATCCAGGAGAGTTTCTGAAGTGGAATGACATTCAGAAGATGAAGTATACTTGGAGTGTGGCAAATGAAACAATGAGGCTAGCACCACCTGCCCAAGGAACTTTCCGAGAGGTCATAACTGACTTCACTTATGAAGGTTTTACCATTCCAAAGGGATGGAAGGTATGTTATATACAACTATGCTTCCAATTAGTCATTAAACAAAAGGAAAAAATCTGTTTCATGCCCGTGGCTTATCACTACAAAAAATTTCATTTTCTTGCAGACATATTGGAGTGTACATACAACAAACAGAAACCCCAAGTACTTCCCAGACCCGGAGAAATTCGATCCCTCAAGATTTGAAGGAAAAGGCCCTGCACCATACACTTTTGTACCCTTTGGAGGAGGCCCTCGGCTGTGTCCAGGGAAGGAATATAGTCGACTGCAAATACTTGTATTTATCCATAATATGGTGACAAGGTTCAAATGGGAGAAAGTGGATCCAAATGAAAAGGTCATATATAATCCTTCTCCCATTCCAGTAAATGGTCTCCCGATCCGTCTCCATCCCCGTGAGAAATAAAGTGATTTATAAGCAGTAAGTTGAGAAGGCTTCCTATCATGTCTGAATTTAAACTTTTTTGGGGTGAACATATGTTGCATAAATAAACCAGAAAATAAATGCAACATATATATGCATTTTAATGTTTACATGATCCATTACTATGTTTTACATATGCGTGCTTTGATTTATTATTATGCAATACTCTTAAGTTATGTTTGGTTCTCGGAAAATACGACAAAAATTACAAGGAAAATAAATTAGAGAAGAAAAGAAAAAATGAAAAAAAAAAATTTAATCAATAAATTATTTTATACACTACTTCAAACTCATTTCACCATTTTTTTCTTTTATAAAAATTAAATAATTCAAAAATATATAAATTTCCAACTAATTTTAATTATATTTGATTTTCTTTCTTATTTTTCCATGTTAAAACCAAATATGATAAAATCATTCTCTTAAGAATTTTTTTTTTCTTTTTTAATACTTTCCAAAAACCAAACATAGCCTAAAGGTTGGATTGCCCAACTCAATTTAGCAATATTTAGATCTATATTAGTTATGAAAATTAAGAATTATTCGTATTTACATGTATTATTGGTAAAAGTATGAATTGTTTCTTTAGTTTTCATTCAAAAAGTTCCGTAATTTGTAATTTATTTTCACAAATATCCCACTCTTCAAAAGCTTAATTTTAAATATAAGTTTTAGTGATTTAGTAGCATGAAACCACCAAGATTAATGTGTTTTTACCTATTCAATCCTAAATTTACATGTAAATGCTATGCAAAAGCTCTTAATCTACATGTTCTTTAAACCTATAATTTTAAATACAATTTTAAGTTATGTTTGGTTCTTGAAAAGCACTTAAAAAAGAATTAAAAGAAAATATTTTTTTATATTTTGTTGTATTATAAAAAAATATAAAAAATCAAATATTATTACAATTAATTAAAATTTTATATATTTTTGTATTAATTAATTTTTATATGGAAGAGTTAAAACAAGTAGTTTCACTAAAAATTTTCGAGCACCAAACATAACCTTAAATTATTTGTGATGCGTTTCTAGGTATGTAACTTCTATGACAGATAAGTGAAGTGTTAATGTTTAATGGTTCTATTTGAACTGAAGGCATTACATAAATGTTCAATTGGTTAATAAATAACCTTTCTTCCATCCTCAGTAAGCTCCCCATCCTTGCAAGAATGGGACCTACAGTCAGACATTTGTGTCAGCAGATTCACCTGCACGTAACCGCAACAATGACAAGTGGTTTTTCATTACTTTTTATTCAATTCTTGGAGATATCCCCAGAGATTACCTAGAGCTGGTTCATTGCCTCTTCTTGATTCATGGTCATCTTCAAGTGAAAACCATGTATCTTTTCTCATACCTTCTGCACCTTATAGTCCTCTTTGTGTACTCTCTATAATCTTCCTTGTCAGATACACAAATCCGCCTGTTCAAAGCTTCCGCCGGGTAAACTATGGGATGGCCCATCATTGGGAAAACATTAGTATTTGCTTTGAGAGGAATTCTTACGCATGATTTTTGGATCATTAAAAATTGAAATCTTATACATCCTAATAAAAAGATGTTATTTAGAATTTTCAAGATATAAGCATATATACTATTCAAAAATCTCAACTTTCTATATTGAAAAACAAAGATAAGATTAATCTCAACTATTATATCATATCATAATGTAATTGTGTATTAAACAATTAGAATAAAAAATAGTCTGAAATATCACCCCTAACACAAGAATATTAAGTATAAATATCATATTTTCATACAACCCAAAATTCCACATCTATGTAAATATTTTTACTAATGACGATATAACTTCTAATAATAGGAGTTTATAAAAAACTTATCAAGAACTTACCTATTTGTATAATTTGATATACAAAATATTAATCTTTTAAATAATATGTAAATATTATCTATATGTTTATTATGATAGCTTCAGACTACAATATATTTTATTATAATTTTTTGTTATATAAATTTCATAAAGTTGTACAAAATTGTTAGTTAATAATTTTGTTCTCTATAGCTTCTAGCTACAAAAAAAAAAAAAAATACATATTAACAACTTTGCTCTAACCTTTTATCAATATAAAGAATATTAATTTTTTTATTTTCATAACTTTGGGTTATGAATAATAATAATTATATAACTTCTGACTATATAATATAAATTTATAATAAAATATTCTAATATAGCTCTTGGTTATATGAGTTTTAACAATTAATATTCTTCATATCTTCAATTTAAGAATAATCAAAATTTGAGTAATGTTAAAATAACATTAAACAATTGACAATTATGTTATGATATAACTTTTAGTTACATCACAAAATTAGAAATTGTGTGCATAGCTTTTGACTATAAAATAATTGTTAGTAAAGATTGTTTTCATAATTTCTGGTTATGAAAAATGCATGAATATGAAATAAAAATTAAAAGTCAATATTAATCATAACTTTGGGTTATGATTAATTTATCAAAACAAAAAATATGTAAATTTGTACCTAGTTTTAGGCTATTAACTATTTATTGTGTAAATTTGTACATAACTTCATGTTATGAACTATTCATTGTGTAACTTTAGGCTATAAATTATTCATTTTATAGCTTTTAGCTATATAATGTTATTTTATATAACTTCCAATTATATAATATAATTAAAAAGTAATTATGAATCTTATGCATAACTTCTGGCTATATATTTTAAATTTTTGTAATTTACCTCATAACTTCTGATTATAAGGATTGTATATATTTTTCATAACTTCTAGTTATCAAAATTTTTTGTATAACTTCTGATTATTAAATAATTAAAATATTTACAATATTAAGTTTTTGACTTGATTATATGAAATATGATTTACATAACTTCTTACTATGAGACAAGGTAAATAAAAATTATAATAATAAAATACAATGCATACTACTTTTCATATTTCGTTTCGTTTGAAGAAAATAAGACAACATACCTATAAGAAACTTCTTAGATGAATTCTTCTTTCTTCTCTTTTTCTACATACTCATAGTTTTTTGCTATAACATGTTGTAAAATAAAATAATGAAAAGAAGAAAGAAGTGAGAAAATAAAAAGAAATACTCAAAGAAAAGTAGAATATAGGAAAGAAATTGAAGGAAAAAATCTAAATGAATTTTCATAAGAGGTTTCTCCCTTTTATAAGGAGTCAAAAAGAGATATACATCATTACATCTTATCATTCACAAGTTATCGCAATGTAACAAATTCTCGTATTTTATAACCTAGAGATTTGAGCTTAATTGGTGCTTAGAAGTAAGAAGTATTGATACGACATGTAATTATCATCTCATAAAATAAAATAAAAACCTTGAAGTTGGGAAGAACCTATAAGAAAATTAACCAAATAATATGTTAATATAAATTGTGAAAGATAAAATTTATATAAAAAAAAATTAAACTAAAATTATAAAATAAGTTAAGTGCTAAAAATTGTTGACAAATATAAAAAAATAAAAAATAAAAATAAGAGTTAAAATAATGATTTTATGAGATTTGAAAAAAAAAACCACCATATGAAAAAAGCAAGTATAAAGTAATTATAAATTCTAATAAGAGTATAATTTTATGTTAATTTTATTTTTTATTTTAAATATAACATTATTTTCATTTAATTATCTAGATTTTTTTATTGTAATGATTTAAGATGAAGTGATGATGTGGTTTAATTATGAAATTTTTTTCCCTTAAAAGGTGATATGGGCCGATTGGATATTAGTTACTAATATAGAATAAAAATACCTTATTTAGCTCCTTATTCTATCTTATATTATATTTAATCAAATATGAGGCAAATACCATAATAATAATAATAAAAAGTTAAAAGGATACATGCCCAACATGCTAAGTGCATGACACAGTGAGTTGGAATCATAAAGTAGATTCAAAATATTTTTTCATTAACTATTAAATGATCTTTTTCCTTAATTGACATGGTAATCTCAATCATGTTTTTTCACTACTTCTATTCAGTTCTTGGAGATATCGCCCAGAAGAGGCCTGAGCCTTTTTCATAGCCTACTTTTTGATTCATTATCATCATTGTGTGGCAGCCATGGATCTTTTCTCATACCTTCTGCACCTTATAGTCCTCTTTGTGTCTCTCTGTATAATCTTCCTTGTCAGTAGACGCAAATCCGCCTGTTCAAAGCTTCCGCCGGGTAAACTGGGATGGCCCATCATCGGGGAAACCTTAGAATTTGCTTTAGGAGGCAAAAATTCTAACCCTGCAAGATTTATAAATGATAGAATGAAGAAATACTCCCCAATTGTGTTCCGGACCTCCTTGTTGGGGGAGAAGGTAGCCGTGTTCTGTGGCCCAGCGGGGAACAAGTTTCTATTTTCAAACCACAACAAGCTCATTACCACTTGGAAACCACCATCGATGGAGAAGGCGTTGCTCTTCCAGTCTTCTCCCCCAAAGGCAGAACCGAGGGGAATGCGTAGCTTTGTCCTTGAATTTCTTAGGCCAGATGCTTTGCAACGTAACATACATATCATGGATTCAATGGCACGCCAGAACATAAATATGGATTGGGCTCCTCATAAAGAAGTGAATGTTTATCCACTATCAAAGAAGTACACCTTCACATTGGCTTGTCACTTGTTCATAAGCATCAAGGATCCTGAGCATATCGCTAGGATTGCTCGTCCCTTCCATCAGATGTTATCTGGGCTCGTGTCTTTGCCTATAGATTTTCCTGGTACAGCATTTAACTCCGCCAAAAAAGGAGGCAAAATGCTTCGGCGTGAGCTTGTAGCAATTATCAAGCAGAGAAGGAAGGAGTTATCAGAGAAAGAAGAATCGGTAGCCCGGGACCTACTATCTTCTTTGCTTTTAGCGACAGATGAGAACGGCGCGGTTCTGAATGACATGGAGATCTCTGATAAAATTGTTGGTATATTTCTTGCTAGCTTTGATTCAACAAGCACGACTTTAACATTTATCTTCAACTATCTAGCAGAGTTTCCCCATGCCTATGATAAGGTCTTAAAAGGTAAAACCCTTGCCTCCTCTCCATTGAAGCCCTATCAAGATTGCTTAATTAATTTAGTAACGAACGAAATATACTTTTGGACCAAAACAAAGAATATTTGGTCCTAAAATGTAGGTTAATCCTCTTTGATAGTGTGTAAAATGTATAACATATCTCGAGTTTTTATAGCAAATACCCACCCATATCTTCACTTTGAGATTCTCTTTAACATGACAATAGTTATCTTTTGGTTTCCATTATTTTTCAGTTGGAATCTCTCTACAGAGATGGATTTTTAAACAAGTTTAATAGTAATTTCCAATTGGTTTCTGCTTACATATATAGAACAAATGGAGATAGCAATGTCCAAAGATCCAGAAGAGTTTCTGAAGTGGAATGACATTCAGAAGATGAAGTATACTTGGTGTGTGGTGAAGGAAACAATGAGGCTAGCCCCACCTGCACAAGGAACTTTTCGAGAAGCCATAACTGACTTCACTTTTGAAGGTTTTACCATTCCAAAGGGGTGGAAGGTATCCTATATTTAAACATGGTCTCGGTTGAGTTTAATAATACTGTGTAATTAATTTTATGCCAATGAATCGTTGGATTGTGAAGTTTGAATTAATTTTATTGGGTTTCGCTTAGGATGTGGAGTGTTCAGCTCCTCATTGAGCTCATGAGATAAGCTGTCTAGTCAACTGCCCCGTAGAAATTCTTTTTATGTAGTAAATGGCAAGTTTGTCCATATTATATATTTAACCCTTTTATGCTTTAAGGTTTTGGTTTTTTAGAGAGCGACACTGTACTTGAAAGGTTTTTTTAAAGTTTCACTATTATAACTCTTCTTTTGATTTGTTGAGTGTTGAGTGTTGGTGCACTCATTGGACATAGCAATCACATTAATCACCAAACCACGTTAAAAATCTCATTTTTTTTTTATCTTCTATTCGTGTGTATGCATGATTTAATTAACATAACTTACTATAGAACTTTTCATTTTCTTGCAGACATATTGGAGTGTACATTCTACAAACAAAAATCCCAAGTACTTTCCAGATCCAGAGAAATTCGATCCCTCGAGATTTGAAGGAAAGGGGCCTGCACCATACACTTTTGTACCTTTTGGAGGAGGACCTCGACTGTGTCCAGGGAAGGAATATGTTCGATTGGTAATACTAGTATTTATCCATAATATGGTGACAAGATTCAAATGGGAGAAAGTAGTTCCAAATGAAAAGATCATATATAACCCTTCACCATTTCCTGTAAATGGTCTCCCAATCCGCCTCCAGCCCCATGAGAAATAGAATGATTCACCATTTGAGAAGGCTACCATGTCTGGAGTAGTCGAACTATTCTGCAGTGGACTTATGTTAAATATATGAACTAGCAAATAAATGCCATATATATATGTATATATGCATGCATTCTGATGTTTCCATAATGGATTTACAATAAGAAAGCAAAGTTCCAATGATGAACTTTTAGATAGGTATATAATTGACCATCAGTATATATACCTTCAATAAGGGTTACATAGGTTTTTTAAAGAAGTGATTACACATCTTAGAAGGGGTTACACAACACATCAATGTTGTGTTGAGCTATGGTCTTAGAAGGGGTGTGACCTATACTTTAAAGATAGTGATTACACATCTCAACCAATTGCAATATGTTTTCCCATTCATATTTGATTTTTACAATTTCATTTCCCTATTTAGATTGGATTCTACAATTTTCAAGTTTAGTTTCTTGCATTTTGATTCTTGTGATTATTTGCATGTGTTCAATAGCATTTCCTTCTTAAAGAATAAGTTTTTAAAGTAGATTAGAGGCCATGGAAGTTTCCTTAACATACAAACACTCAAGATAGACCCATTTAATGGGTCTGATTTAAGAGATAACAACACATTACTTCTTTACCATTAATGTGATTAATCTAGGACATGTTTGATTTAGTCAAAATCCAATGAGGCCTCTAAACCTTTTGTTGACTAAGAAAGCACGAACAAACAAGTTTGTCATGCTATCTCAGGTACCTTATCAAATAAGTTGTTAAAATATGTCTTTGAGGATGCGAGATCTTAAAAATGTCATAAGGAATTTAGAAATTGCTTGATGAGTGAAAGTATAAATGTATCATCTCAAATCCATTCATAATATTCATTAATTAATGACCTAAAGAATAAACACATTGAGCTTTCTAAACCTTTTTTGTCGTTAGGTATCCCATCGAGACCTTGCCCAAATCCTAGGAAGATAACAAAAATGGTACAAAGGCACAAGAGGGAACCATTTATGAACAATGTGAACACAAGCATGAATTCCTTCACAATACTAACTTATGCCATTTGTGAACAATGAACTCCATAAAACTAAATATACTCTCAAAATAAGAAAGAGGGATTAAGAAACATAGATGTAAAACATTTTCTCTATCAATATACCTCTATCAGTTGTAAACATCTTTAAAACATGGGTCCATATATAAGTAAATAAAGGTATAGGATTCTCAACTTTTTGGATATATATTTGTCAACTGAAAAAATATCACTTGTGTATCAACTAAAAAGACATCATCATTCTATTAAAAGGTCTCTTTGAGCTTTATAGAATATAAGTGGATAAAGTATATTCATAGGATCATTTTAAGAAGAAAAAAAAAAACTACAAACACTATAATCTTCTATATAGTATAGATTTTAGATTTTATTCAATTTTGAAGTATAGAATTAATTTTTAACCTTTATGGTTTTTCAAAAATATTTAAAATTTTCTTTCAATTGTTTAACAATAGGATATCTATAAGTAAAAAATCAAGTATTTAAAATTAAGATCAAGTATTTTTTTATGTAATATAACATTAATAAACATATATAAGTTGGTAAATTCATAACCAGGATAAATCATTATCGTATTGTATTGACATGATCACTAAATAATTTAAATGGTTGGACAATTAAAGCTTAGGACAACCTATCTAGATTAATTTCTATATTAATCCAAACCCACCAATTTATTATGTTCAATTTATTATGTATATGATTTTCAATCATGAGTTAATAATTAATACATAATTATCCTTTAATTAACTATGAGTCTTTATGATTCATCATTCAAAATTTGACTGCATAATGGTCATTTCACAAATTACGGCCACCATCCTACCAAATTTGAAGGAAATTTTGTGTTGATGTACATTTAATCTTTATTTGTTTAATATAGGTTTGAATCATAAAATTAGTGAAGAAATAAATTCTTTTTTATTATTATTATCTATAAATATAAAGAAATTCAATAGTTTGAAAACTTTTCTTTATCTAAAATTCGCTCCCCATGTATCAAAGTAATCTTATTATATCTTCAGTTTTATTCATATCTCATATCATTATTATTTGAATTTAAAGCTTTACATTATGTTTGGTTCCGAAAAACCCTAAGGAAAAAAAATGTTAAAGAAAATTATTTTTTTATGTTTGGTTGTATTAAGAAAAATCTTAAATAAAATTAAATATGATTAAAACTAGTTAGAAACTTATGTATTTTTAAATTATTTAATCTTTATACCAATGAATTAAAATAAGTAAAATGAATTTGAAGTAGCAAATAAAAATAATTTATTTACTTTTAATCTATTTTTTATTTTCTGTCCTTCTATTTTTTCTTTTTATTTTCTTTCCCTTACATTTTTCCTCAAATTTCTTGGGAACCAAACACAGCCTTAATAAATACATTCATTATTTAATTGTAACAATTCTAATAAATTCATCTCTCATTGTGCATTATATCGGAAAATACTAAATTTATTTTTAAATTTTCCCTCTATTCAAAAATTTGATAATTGCTAAAAGAAGTTTTTGAAGAGATATTTACATTTCCTTGATAAAATCATTTTTTTTTTCATTTTTATGGTTATAAATAGGAAAGAGAAAACCTTTTAAAATTTTAGAAAAAAAATTAAATAATTTATTTACTTATTAGTTAGTCTAAAATTTTAATAATTCAAGGAGTTTTCCTCATTCACAATTTAAATAATTCATTCACTTATTGATTAATTTGAAGCTAGCTTTTGTTTTCATATTTCTTTTGGATTATTTATTTTCATAAAAAATTAAAAATAATTTATTATTTTATATTATTATACATCATTTTACCTTATTCTATATTTTTAAGGCTACGTGTGGTTCCTAAAAAGTATCAAGAAAAGAAAAAAAAAAGATTAAAGAAAGTGGTTTTCTCATGTTTGGTTTCACCATAAGAAATATAGAAGAAAATCAAATATAATTAAAATTTGTGAAAAATTTTATATATTTTTTAATTATTTAATCTTTATATAGTAGAGGGAAATAAGTAAAATGATATTGAAGAAGCATATAAAAATAATTTATTGAATTTAAACATATTTTTTAATTTAATAAACCTAAAATAAATCTATAAAACTCACCTTGTGACACTGTGATAAAGATCACCTTACATAAATTGTCTATAATATTAAGTTACTTTTGGCAGCACCTTGTATCTCTTGAACTCGTATTGGCAACTTGTATCTTCCCTCTCCTTACTCTCTCACACTTGACATTTGTACAAAATGATAGAAAATCTCACAAACTTAGGAAGAGTGGAGAGAGAAACCAAGAGCTCTTTTATATCATTTCAAGTGACTTTCCATCAAGAGTTATAAATGAACACTTCTACATATATGAATTCTCATTTCTTAATTCTATGTAGTATTCATGATATATGAAAACTTTAATTTAGGTGCATGACTTTGGTCATTATACCTTGTACACTACTTGGTAGGTTCATGATTTTGGTCATAATACTTTGTATTTTCTAAATACCGTGCATGTATCATATATTTTAAATTTTCCTTATACATTAAATATATAAAATGGGAAATGTAAATTCATTAGGTTCATGACTTTGGTCATGAACCCTTAGAATAGTGGAGATTAACTTCATGTTGTTATGAAGGCTACAATAATCCCAACACATGACTCATCTCACATGCTTTGAAGGGAAAAAATCATTTTAATTTGATTTCTTGTCTAGAATTTACTTGGAAAAATTTTATGAACTTATGGAAAGAAAAATAAAAACTTTGTATTGAACATAAAAAAAAAAATAAAAAATAAAAAATAAATAAAGGTTTTTAGGACTTGTTCACTGACCTTTTCTAAAATAATTTTGTATGAACCCATGGAAAGAAAAATAAATACTTGTTTTGAACTTTAAAAAAAAAAAAAGAAAAAAGAAAAAAAAAAGGGGGGGCTTTTAGAAGTTGTTTAATAACCTTTCCTAAAATAATATTTTTTTTTAAATAATTTGTAAGAATTGTCTTTTGATATTTTTTTAGAATAAAATTTTGTTTAAAAACTAGAAATATTGTTAATCCTTTTTTTTTTTTATGTTTTTAGATATTTCTTAAAAATAAATTTTATTTTATTGCTTTGTTTTCATTTATTCACCATATTTATATAATTATATTTAAAACAATTAAAATATGTTATCATAAAACTCTTTGTTCTTAAAAAACCGCTTTTTGTCAAACACATTTTGGAGTTTGGAAAATAGTTTTCTATTTTAAAGAAAAAAATTCTTTTAAAAACAATTCTCAAATAGTCACTTAATATTTTTCAAAAATAAGGGTAGTTAGTGAATTGTTTTTAAAACGATTTTTAAAAAACAAAAAAATTGTTTAAATAAATAAATTTTATTTTCTTTTAGCAATAAACTTTCTTTGATTTTGGAAAAAAAAATTGTGAATTGAATTTATGTAAAATTAATTAAATTTGATTCAATTTTTATTTAAAATAAAAATAATTTTGAAAGCAAGAATAAATTAAAAAATAAATCATGTTTAGTAAAATATGAATACTAATATTGTAATTAAATTATAAATGATAATTTTATTAAAAATGATACTATTTTAGTATATATTATAAAATATGAATATAATTGATTTTTTTTGTTAATAAGGCATAAATTAAATTGAAAAAAAATAATGGTTAACAATATTTTATTTAAAATAAATTTAAAAATAAGAAATGTTCTTTAAAATATATCAACAAACCAAGTTTTTCAATACATTTAGTAATCCTATACAAATAGAGAATTTTGGACTAATTTTGATTCTGCCCATAATTGGATTCATTAAAGAATTTAAACCATTAAATTTTACTTGATTTGGTCTTACTTAAAATCTATTTGTCTAATGAGAAAATTTGGAGTGGTGGTGTGCTATAGAGAAATAACATATTCATGACTCATTCTATACCACTTTTGTTCTCTTATTTTTAGTTCCAAATTATTTTTGAAAATTACTCAACCCATTAATAAATGTAACTTGTTAACTCTCACTCAATTTGAAATTTATTTAAATTACATTCAGAATAACAATAATTAGATCATTCTAAAGTAGTTTTAGTTTATGAATTTCTAGTTGGTGATTGAATTATTATTTTAGTTTCATATTATTTTTTAAAATTAATAAATTTGTTAAAAGGGGTTAATTTTTTATTAATATGGGATCTATTTTTCCAATGAGAAAATTTAGAAAGATAATGTTCTACTTAGAAATTTTTTGTCCAAAAATTTCGTGTACTAATTAGGTGAGTTTGAGTTTCAAACTATTTTTCAAAAATTACAAGACTTATTAATAAATCAAAAGCATTGAGTTTACTTAATAAAAAAAATTAAATATATATAATTATACGTAAAGAATAAACTAACAAAATCAATTAGTATCATCTTTTATGTGCAATTTTTAGTCTAATTGGATCAGTTTTTAAATTTTCAATTATTTTAAACAATTAATAAAACCTCTATATTAAGGGTCACTTGATTTGAATTTTATTTTTATTTTTTAAAATTTAGAAAAGTTTAAAAAATTAATAAATAAAAAAGAGTGTATATGATTCAAAAAGAGATAATATTGTGAGATTTTCGATATTAAGTGATGGAAAATAAAATAATACAGGGATTGTATTATACTTTATTTGCTTTTTATAGTTTTTTTTCAATATGTTTTGATTTCTCAATATTTTTGTTTTGTTTTTTTAAATATGTGAAACCTACATTTACTTATTCTATAAAAACTTTTTAAAACCTATTTCCAAAGAACAAATGCCAAATAATGTTATAAATTTTTTTAAAACAGCAAAATTTTGAAAAAATTTAAGTCTAGGCTCCTATATTTATATCTTATTTTTATTTTTGGAATAATTATTATTAATCTCATTTGATATTGTAGTTCAAAAAACTTGTGGTTTGATATATGCACACACACGTGTGTGTGCGTGTGAATGAGCATGCATATACAACCAAGGAAAAATGAATCATTAACTTCTATTATTAAGTTGGCCTGGCATACAAAAGTAAGAAATTAATTCAAAGAAGTAATGCAACCGGTCCGATAATTGAACTGTGCCGGCAATAAGATGAATGCATGGTAAATCGATCTGGTCCCATTTTTTGAACCATGGAAGCATCTTCCTTCGTTATATGATCCCTTGTTATAGGGTGGCACCCATGCTTGTCTTTATTTTGCTTTCTTCTTTCTTGAGTTATCGAGTGAGAAACATGGATCTCTCCTCCTCTCTCCTTCACTTCATACTTCTCTTCGTCACTCTTTCAGTTATTTTCCTCATTTCCAGCGGCAAATCTGCCGGCCAAAAGCTTCCGCCGGGTACAATGGGGTGGCCCATCATCGGAGAAACTCTGGAATTTTTCATAACTGCTACAAGGGGAACCCCAGAGAAATTCATAACAGATAGAATGAATAAGTACTCCCCGAAAATATTCAAAACCTCGTTGCTGGGAAAGAAGATGGCCGTGATGTAACTATTGTGGGTTGGCTAAGGTTTCTGGGTAACTGAGGTCTAAAATAAATAAAGAAATGCTTCAACTTGAATTCAACTCTATCCCACTTCTGCGTTAAGATACTCAATTTAATTTGAACTCAATTTCATATTTCCAAAACTCGGGTTGAACTCAAATTGGTTTTATTATAATTGATTCAATATTTTTAGATTATGTAGGTCAAAATTGAATTACGTAATAGGGTTAGGTTGGGTTGCCCACAATTTGAATAATATATGACACGATATTTCAAAATAATAAAAACAAATAAAATTGTCTTTTTAAAAAATAAATATTACATGATGTAAATATAATTTGATATTTTTCTTAAAAGTTAAATAAACAAATAAAATAAATATTATTATATAGAATAATAAATTTATAAATATTATGAAAATATTTTATTAGGTTTGGATTAGGTTCAAAACCATGGCCCAAACGCAATCAACGTCAAACCCAGTCCAAATACTAAAAATAACTACCTAAGTCTGCCTCAAATTTGTATAGGATGAAACCAATCCTCCAAATTTCACCCTAATTTTAGCTATATAAACCACTTATTTTAGTTTAAAATTATCCATCATTTCAAAAGTTTTATTTTCTTACTCTGATAGTTAAACTTTCCATTAAATTTTGTTATGCAACAAGTTGAGTTGCAATTTCAAATATTTGGTCTCCATTGTGTATCTTGATATTTGCATATGCAGAGCAAACGGAGATAGCAAAGTCTAAAGGTCCAGGAGAGTTTCTGAATTGGAGTGACGTTCAGAAGATGAAGTACACATAAGGTGTGGCATGCGAAACAATGAGGCTTTCACCACCCACCTTGGGAACTTACGGTTAGTCTAGGTTATGTGAAACAAAGGGATGGAAGGTATGCTATAAATACCAACAAAGTTTCACTTACCGTTAGTTAGGTTATGGTTAGCTAAGTTTGATACAATTTACTAAGATGACTGAATCTGACATATTTTTCTCGGATTTAAGTTGATGATAAGCTGTTGACCTATATAATCTGTATGGTAAACATGATTATATAAATTTAATTTTAATCAACCCATTTAATAATTATATTAATTAATATAATTATAACCATAATTTATTTAACTCATATTTGATTCATTTTAAAATTTAATTTTAAATAAAATTACAAAAAGTGTGTTGATTTCTTGCAGACACATTGGAATGTAATTTCAACGTACAGAGCTCCCCAGTACTTCCCCGATCCTGAGAAGTTCGATCCATCGAGGTTCGAAGGAAAGTAGCCTGCACCATACTCATTTGCGCCCTTTGGAGGAGGACCAAGGATGTGTCCAGGGAAGGAATATGCTTGATTGCAGCTACTAGTGTTCATGCATAATGTGGTGACAAGGTTCAAATGGGAGAAAGTAGATCCAAATGAGAAGATTACATACACGCATTCACCTATTCCTATGAATGGCTTCCCAATTCGCCTCCACCCTAATAAAAAAAATATAGTCATGATTTAGCCCTTGGTAACTCTATCATGAGCATAAATGGGAGATGAATAAATGGATTATATGGGTTTGTATTTGCATTTTGATCTTTAAATAGCGAACAATTATGTAATAAAATGTTTGAGTATGGGCTATATTTGTGTTTGCATGCCTTGATTCAGAAGATTATTTGAGAAGTTGTTTTAGTTGTTTTAAGAGAAAGACCATGTTAAGCCGTCTTGTAAAAAGTTTTTGTTAAAATAAAAAAAAATATAGGACTTTTAATGTGGTTCGACGATCAATGTGATCTCTATATCTACAAATACACCAATACTTAACAATCCATTAATTAAGAAAATTGAGAAGAGTTGATGTGATGAAAATCTTGAAAAACACTTCTCAATTACGACCGCACTCTCTAAGAAACAAAACTTTTAACATAAAAAAGTTAAATATGTAATAGGGGCAAACTCAACCCCATGAACTGATCAAACAACTTGACCCTCGACATTCCGAGCAAAGTATAACAAAATTGATTTAGACTTCACAATCCAACGAAATTTGTCTAATCTCATTTTCTTTTCTTTTTTTCTTGGAGGAAAAATAGAAGTTGAGAGTGATTGGTGCTTCAGACACGTTGGCCTTCGTCTAGTTTTCTTGTTCACATGTCAAATAATTACCCCAAGGAATCCCAACATAGACCACAAAAATAAAAATTCATTTTTGACCCTAGTGACGTCATACTTGATTAAATCAGCTAGAGTGAATATAGAGGGAGCAACTCAACAAACACAAGCTATGGCAACTTATGATATCTTCTCCTTCATCTCTACTATCTTCCTCATCCATGCAGCCATCTTCATCCCCAATTCCCATCACCACCTGCAGAGCTGCTGCTCATCACTCCGGCCGGCTGCCTGAAAACCACACTGCACTGTTTGTCTGCGACCGGGTTCCATTGATTTTAGCAATGGGGCGAAGTTTGCATCCGGTGGAGCGGTTGTCTTGGTTTAAACACATCCTGGAACGGTCTGTTTGATCATTTTCAAAATTTATAATTTTTTTAATTTATTTTTTCGACAGATTTATGTAATAACTTGTTTTCAATTTAAAAAAGATTTATTATTATTATTATTATTTTATTTTATTTTATTTTTGAGAAAACTAGAACTCTTTTAAGTTCGGAGATGATGAAGATGTTGATAAGGGACAAAGGTCCCGTGGGTTCTGAGCAGCGTGGGGGCAGTGTACTGGAGAGCGCCACACTGCTGCAGAAATAATTAGGTAGAGGAAGGTCACGTGCATTACTTCCCAAACAGCCAAAAATTGGGGCTTTTCCAAACAGCCCAACTCAGTTGGAAAACTAGTTGGGCTGATTGCAAAGGCTTGCTTATCAAGGCCCCAATTGATTGTCCGATTATGCCGCTTTGATTATTTTAGGAAGGGACATGAACTAAGAGGGTTTACGATGGGTAACTCCCATTTAAATATTTTTTAAGATTTTTAATAATATTAAATAAATAAATTTATAATCAAATATCTACTTGGATTGTTTTTTGTTTTTCATTTTTAAAAATAGAACCCACAAATAAATTTGATAGAAAAAATATATATATAAATTTACCTTGTATCTTTAAAAATCATTTTAAAAAATTTTAAAATTTAAAATAGTAATTTTTTTATACCCTAATTTTTTTAAATAATTTTTAAAATCATTAGCTTTTCAATGTAAACATTTAAAAATTATGTTATCTTATATAAAAATTAGTACTGTTTTTTTATTTTAAAAATAGAATGTAAGAAGTGTATCAAATGGATATTAAATAATCTTTTTTTTTATAAATTTTTATATTTTAATGAGAAGTAAATTTAAGATTTTAATTATATCTTATTAATTTAATATATATTTTGGATGGGAGAAGCAAGGCAAACCAATACTTCAACCCGCCGATTAAAAAAATGTTCCCTAAACCCATTCATATCTATCCTAGACTTGTCTTATTAAAGGTAGAAAACCAATTTATATCTATACTAAGCATGCCTCATTAAAGGTGTGATGGGGTGGGTCTTCTAAATTACCTGCCCTATTGTCATATCTAGGTATAGGCTTGACCCGATTCTTTGTGCCCGTACCCAGCCCAAGTATCCAAAGACTAGGCTCAAGCCTGGATTTTCTAAGCAGCTAGTGGATCTCTATATAGCTTCTCATAATAAAGAGAGTACACACACAAAATAATGTTTATTTTATGCTTCTAATTATTTTATATCTCCTTTTATTTTTTCTAATATATAGCTCCATGGTGCACTTGTTTTGTGAAGCTAAATCTTAGAATTCAAATGCTGAGGAAGAAACTGGGTAGTGATCAAGAAACCAACAAGCTATTGATGAAAGCTGTCTACTTGTTTAGTATCGGAGGAAATTATTATGGGGCCATGGCATCCTATTGCCTCACTCCCTTAAGATTCAATATGTTGCCACTGTTATTGGCAACTTGACACTTGCCCTTGAGGTTAGCATTGCTCTCATCACACTAAAGATGGGAAGGAGGTAGGTTTTTTTGTGGATACCCATCATTCTTGACTTCTAATGGAAAAGTTTTAGTTTTGACTAATAAAGATAAACAGATCCGGTTTAGATTTTTTTTTTTTTAACCATGGTTAGAATCAAGTATTGCTTTGTTCTACCACACACTTCTTTTAAATATAATTAAGGTTTAAACAAATTAAAGACAAAAAAAAAAAAAAAAAAGGAAACTTGCTTGTTGAGGCCTTGCGTCCCGATGATCCACGTAGCTGCCAAGTGGACGCACGCTTTCAACCAATATAGAGTTCTGGTTCAGTCGTCCCTGCAAAAGGTGTCCGAACAGGGTGTCCGGACACACCCTCCGATGGTTTTGTCAGCCATGGTTAGAGAGATTAATCAGTTGGTCTTTTACTAGGTATAGCAAGCTTACCTTCCTCCTTGTGTGAAGGTCCATATATATAGTGACAGGAGCTCTGCCTCCCTCTTTAATGGTGGGGAGACTTTTTGGCTCGTCATGATGCCTCTAGGTGATGGCAGGGCCATCATCACCCTACGGGCGGCTGACAGAGATCGTGGGAAGCGTCACGGCTGTCAGAGATCGTGGAAGGTGACTTGCCATCATTCCTGTCCTTTCACTCTGCAGGGTGGCGGAACGTGGGCCGTGGCAGGCTGTCGTAATGACGTAGTAAGACTTGCTTACTTTAGTCAACGATTCGAACAACATATTCAGATGGGACATGCTATCGTCCGGATGTGATCCTCGTGAGTGTCGCGTGCTTCTCCCTGAGGGAGTCCGGATAGGGGAGCGCGCCACGTGTCCCTCTTTGGGGAGTCTGGATGGAGTCGCTCCGGACAGCGAGGCGTGCCACGTGTCATCAGGGGGAGGGGTCCCTACAATGCCCCCCTTTTAACCTGCCCATTTTGCCCGGGCAAAATGGGCAGGTTAAAAATGATTGTTTTTGAAACTGAGGCTTACTTTTTCCGCTCATTGGGCCACGTGGTGCGCAGGGGCGAAGAGGAAGAAGAGCGTTTATGATGAGCCGCCGTCTCTAGGTATTCCCAGGCAACGTGTCTTTTCAATAATGGCGCAGCTGAACGATTAGAATACCGAGAGGTTGTCTCTTATTTAAATAGCGGACCGAGCCTCTCACTCTTGCATTTGTTCTTCTGCATTTTCTGCTTGGTAGTGCTTTCTTTTCAGCCTTCTGCTCGTCTGTGAGTGAGGTTCTAAGGCTTCTACTAGCAATACTCGTGTCGTGACCGTGACTGTACCGCGGATTTCAACTCCATTTCGCCAATTTACACTCGATACGTTTTCTATTTCTGCCTTCTCCTCGTTGTGTTTGCTTTGTGGTTGTTTCTGGCTTGTTGGGCAAGTTACTTGCGACTAGGAGTTGGTATTGGTTTCTAGGGCTTTTTCGGGGGGTTTTGATCGTGTTTTGAGTGCGTTAGGGTTTCTATTGCCCCCCTGCGCTTTTTGTGGGCTACCGTTTCTTGTGTGTGGTAAAGCCAAGGGTTGGGATGGGGATGCTGGTGATGTTAGGTTTTCTGAGCGTTTTTGCCGTTAGGGTTGTGGGGCCGGGTCTTTGTTTTTTAATGTTGGCATTCTGCTGTGCAGGTTCCGTTTCAACCCCATTCTCAAAAATGTCTGCGAACAAAGAAGCTACTTCGTCTAGCTCGTCCGGACAGAGTGGCAAGGTTGCGTCCGGAGATGTTCACACGGAGAAATCCGTGGATAAGCTGAATGTGAGGGAGTTTCGCGAACGCTTCTGCATCCCGAATGAAGTGTCCGTTCAGCTTTTGGACGGAGAGGTCATGTCGACTGAGAAATCTGAGGACAACGCTATCTTCTTCACCAAGGAGCAATTCAATGCTGGGCTCCAGTTCCCCCTCCCATCGTTGTTCAAGGAATTTCTTCAATTCACCCAGATTCCCCCGGCTTACATCCATCCCAACATGGTCCGGGTGCTGATGGGGTGCAGCATTCTGAGCATGCTGTTCAACCTGGACCTTTCACTACTGGAGGTTCTCTTCATCTACTCCATTAAGAAGGGGAAGAATGATATTCACAGCTTTGCTGCCTGCCTTCCATCCTTTCGGTTGGTGACCAGCCTTCCTGACTCGACCAAGGGGGCCACCAGAGGACACGTGCTGGTCAAGGGCCTATGGGCGGGTTTGTCAATGCATCCGGACAGGCAGTTCGCTCCCAACCATTCATTGAAGGTACCAGGTATGAATAAGTTGCTCCTTGTCCTCCCGTGTTTGCAAGTTAGGTCAACATTATTGGGTGGCTGACATGTTTTGTCCGCTTGGGTGCAGGCAAGGATAGAAGGGGGAAGTTGGTAGAGTGGGTGGAGAAAGCCTCGTTCGATCGGCTGAACAGGCTATTTGAAATTGCGACGGGCGAGAGGAGCTGTGAAACGCTTCTCTCCGCACAGAATCTCCGTTTGGTTACCCAAGTGTCCCAGCCGTACGTGCTCAACATACTCCCGAGGCGGCTGCCCAAAAAGGTGGTGGCTAGGGAGCATTTCGTTCTCAAAGATCTCTCATTCTATGCGGCGGTGCGAAAGGCGGACGCCCGGGCACGTAAAGCACTTCTCAACGAACGGGAGGAAAAAAGGCAAGAGGGGACTTTGCGGAAGGCCCCTGGTGATAAACAGTCCGCACCCACTCCTTCCGCTAGCACCCCAGCGAGAAAGAAGAAGAAGAAGGTTCTCAACAAAGGAAAAGAAATAAAACTCCCAACTCCCCCAAAGGAAGTTGTAATACCACCTCCAACTTTCGTAAAGGGAATAATAATAAGAACGCCAGATCCCTCCGTCTTGCCCTCTGTTTCAAGCGGCTCCAGACATATCACGTGTCTAAATGGATCGGGGCCTTCAGTGCCAGTGGCTAGACGGTTGGCTCTTCTGGCTGAGGAAGCGACTTCAGTGAATCAGCCCGGCTCTCCCCATCCGGACACGGATGTAGGAAACGTTGCCTCCTATAGCGCCTTTAACGGAAGAAACGGGGGCTGAAAGTCAGGGTTGACCTCCTTGCAAACCAAGCTCCCTTGCCCTTGCACCGGTGAAGGGGCCAGCTACGAGTAGGTCTCGTCCGGCCCGTGATTTAAAGTCTGGCATCAACGGGCGGCTTCAGGATATTCTTTTGGAAACCATCGAAGTCAGCTGCTCATCCGCCCAAGAGGATCATCCGAAGGAGAGTGAGATGGAGATGGCGGAAGAGAACCCAACCGACCCGGTGCTGGTCCCGGATGAGGGTTCGCCTGAAGAGATCCAGCCGGCCGTGAATGATGGGGCCCCGGATCCGGGGGAGGAGTCACATCCTACCGCCTCGTTAGGGGGAAGTCCAGTTGATGATGCGGCTTGCATCTCCGCTAGCCCTTTCAGCTATGTGGAGTTGGGAGAGATGCTGAAACGGATTCCACCCGGCTCAGATGTTGCTGTGTCTTCAACAAAAATGTTTGAAGCGACGGAAATGATATAGTTTACTTCTTGATTTTTCTTGCCATACTGATGTGTTTGTCACCTGGGTTGTAACTTTGCACTTCTTGTTTGTGGGTTTTTCTGCAGCTGGTGAGCAATATTCGTGGCATGGCTCAACAACGCGATCTTTTTTCGGACCTGCTGCGGACTGCCGATTATATGAAGACCTTCTTCTCTCAGCTCATGAGCGGTGAAGAGGAATTGCGCTTGAGATTGGAGCAGGCCGAAGTCAGCTTATCCGTTGCCCCGGAGAGCCTCTAATGAGAGTGTTGAAGCCTTGAAGAGGTCCCAAGACGACAATGAGGCTCTTCGGATAGAACTAGCTGAGGCGAAGAGTCGGGAGGAATCTATAGAAGCCCGCCTGAACGAGGCGGTGGACGAGACGGCCCAGCTGAGGAGGAAAGTGAGGCAACTCCAGACAAAGGTGTCAATTGAGAAAAAATGAAGAGAGGACTTGCAATTGCGTTTATCAGTGAAAAAAAAAAGAGTTGGAGGCTGAGTTTGCTGCGGAAAGGGAGGAACTCGAGACGGACTACCAGAAGCAGGTAGACGAGATGTATCTCTTTGGCTACCGTTGCTGCATGAAGAAGCATGGCATCAAACGGGACGTCCCTTCGATTCCCCCGGGCGAGGAAGAAAAGTTGCGCCGCAAGCCCTCCCAATGAGAGCTTTTCTTTTTGTATCTTTTACTACTTTCTTCTCTCTGTATTAGTAGTCCGGAGAACCTTTTTGTATACAATTTCACAAGTATTAATAAAACATACTTATTCACATTTGTACTTGTATCTTTCTTTCATTAGTAATACTGCTTTAGATTGGACACGTTCCATGGTCGGAGCAATGGGGTTCCGTCTAGCTTCTGTAGATGATAGACTCCACTTTCACTTGTCTTGGCCACTATGTAGGGGCCTTCCCAATTGGCTTGAAACTTTCCTGCTCATGTCTTAGCAGTGTTTTCGAAAACCTTTCTAAGGACCAGCGTTCCACTTTTGAAACTTCTAGGCCTTGCCTTGCGATTGTAGTGAGCGGATGCCCTTTGTAGATAGTCTGTCATTCGGATGGATGCGGTTTCTCTTATTTCGTCTGCCCAATCCAAGTTTCTTCCTAACTCCGCATTTGCATCATCCTGTCTTCCTGCCTCGGTCCGGATAGTGGGTAGTCCTATTTCAGCAGGAATGACTGCGTCCATACCGTATGCGATGGCGAAGGGAGTGTTTCCTGTCGGACGTCCAGGTGTGGTTCGATAAGCCCACAGGACGCCGGGTAGCTCCTCCACCCACTTCCCTTTGGCTTGCTCGAGCCTCTTCTTTAAGGCAGTTATAAGGGTCTTGTTTGTGGCCTCTGCCTACCCATTACTTTGAGGATAACGCGGTGTGGAGTATGAATTCCGGATGTGTAGTTCCGAACAGAAATTTCGGAAAGCGATACTATCAAACTGTGGACCGTTGTCGGCTATAATGGTTTGGGGGATTCCAAAGAGGCAGATGATGTTTTTCCATACGAATTTGGTGACATCTTTGTCTTTGATGCTAGCGTATGCTTCAGCTTCCACCCATTTACTGAAGTAATCCGTGGCGACAAACAGGAATTTCTTCTGGGCTGCTGCGGCTGGTAAGGGTCCCACTATGTCCATGCCCCATTGCGTGAAGGGCCAGGGGCTTGAAATTGGTTTCAATGTCTTCGACTGCACATGTGGTATGGGGGCATGTCTTTGACATTTGTCACATTTTTTGACATAGGTTGCCGCATCCTTTTTCATCGTGGGCCAGTAATACCCTTGCGAATGGGCCCTGTGCGCCAGAGATCGACCTCTAGAATGGTTTCCACATACCCCCTCGTGCAATTCAGCTAATACATACAGGGCCTCTGAGTGGTTTAAGCATCTGAGATAGGGACCTGAAAAGGACCGTTTGTACAAGTGTCCCTCGATTAGGGTGAAACGGGCGGCTTGCACCCGGATCTTGTGTGCCTGCTTGGGCTCTTCTGGCAGAGTGCCTATCCGGAGGTACCTTATAATGTCTTTCGTCCACTCTTAGCCGTCTGCTTGGCTTACCTCAATGGTATTGCAAGTGGAGGCTTCCGCGACAGAAGGGTTGGCTTGCACATGTATAGGCAATAATATGGCTTCTTTGATGGGGAGGGAGGTAGCTATGCCTGCCAGGGCGTCGGCACGTCCATTTTCAATTCGTTTAATTTTTTCGATTTTCCATTCGGTGAACCGTTGTAAGGTGTCCCTTACTTTAGTCAGATATCGCGCCATGCGCGCATTCTTAGCTTCGTATTCCTTCTGGACGTGTCTTACCACGAGTTGGGAATCACTATAGACCCGGAGCCTGGAGACGGATAGAGCCAGGGCGAGGTCCAATCCGGATAGGATGGCCTCACACTCCGCTTCATTGTTAGATGCGGGGAACCCCAGTCGGATGGCTTGCTCCAGATGTTCTCCAGTTGGGGACTGCAACAGGAGCCCTACTCCGAATCTTGATGATCGAGAGGCTCCATCAACCCGCAAAGTCCACCACTCTTTTTCACTTGGTTCCTTGTGCTGGATAGGCTTTCGGGAGTATTCCAGCACGAAGTCAACCATCACTTGGCCTTTCATGGACAACTTGGGTTGGAACTCGATTCCATATTCGCTCAACTCTATGGCCCATTGAAGCATTCTTCCGGTTAGGTCCGGCTTATGCAGAATGTTGCGAAGGGGTTGGTCAGTTAGCACGACCACCGGGTGGGCTTGGAAGTAGGGGCGGAGCTTCTGGGCGGCACTTTGAAGAGCTAAGGCCGTTAGCTCCATCTTTGAATACCTGGTTTCTACGTCCGCCAATGCTCTGCTGACGTAGTAGATAGGTTTCTGCTCCTTGGCTGAGGGGCAGTGGAATAGATCAGTGCTAATTGCCCACTCTGATACAGCCAGATACATGTACAATTTTCTTCAGGGAGGGGGCTGCTCAGGATGGGCGGTTGCATGAGGCAGTGTTTAATTTTTTCAAAAGCGCTCTGACAACTGTCTGTCCATCTGCTCGCTCCAGCTTTTCGTATTGCCAAGAAGAAGGGTCGCAGTTCATCAGTGAAGCGGGCTATAAAGCGTCCTAGCGCGACGAGCTTGCCTGTGAGGCGCTGTAATTCCTTTTTGCTCCTGTGGGGGGTGGTGTTTCCATGACTGCCTTGACTTGATCCGAGCTAACCTCTATCCCCCTTTGGTTGACCATAAATCCCAAGAATTTGCCAGCACTTATGCCAAAGGCGCATTTAGAAGGATTCAACTTCATGTCATACTTACTTAAGAGGTGGAAGACTTCTTGCAAGTGGAGGACATGTTCCTCTCGGGTTTTGCTTTTAACCACGATATCGTCAATATATACCTTTACTATGCGGCCGACCAGAGGTTTGAAGATCTTCGTCATCAATCTCTGATAAGTGGTGCCAGCGTTTTTGAGTCCGAATGGCATGACTTTGTAGCAATAAAGACCATGTGGTGTTATGAAGGTTGTCTTTTCTTCGTCAGCCGGGGACATGGGGATTTGGTGGTATTCGGAGAAGGCGTCCAAGAAGGAGAGCATCCCTTGCCCAGCAGTGGAGTCCACAATTTGATCTATACGTGGCAAAGGGAAACTGTCTTTTGGGCATGCATTATTGAGGTTGGTGTAATCGACGCACACCCACCATTTGCCTTCCTTTTTGGGTACCACCACTACATTTGCCAACCAGTCCTGGTACTCCACTTCTCTAATGAATCCGGCTTCCATCAACTTGTCTATCTCATCCCGGATAATTTTTTGCCTGTCCGGGTGAAAACGCCTAACTCTCTGTCGGACGGGTCTTGTTGTTGGCAAGACGTTAAGCCTATGAGAGACGATGGAAGGATGAATTCCCTTCATATCAGAATGCGCCCATGCGAAGACGTCATGGTTTTGTCGGAGGGCATTCTGAATGTTCCGGGTCTCTTCTGGTGTCAGGAGAGAACTGATATATGTAAGATGAGTACCTTCTTCCGAAATTTGGATCGCCTACAAGGGATCCGCTGCCGGGGGATTTTTGTCTGTCGGACTCAATAATTGCTATTGGTCAAGTGCATGGCTGGACTCAGGGAGGGGTGCATCCTCCTGGCTGGTCCCTGCTTCTCGTGCTATCTGGTAGCATTGGCGAGCAGCTAACTGGCTGCCGTATAGGTCGATTTGCCCATCCTCGGTAAGAAAGCTTACCATTTGATGATACGTGGAGGGAATGGTTTTCATGTAGTGCAGCCATGTGCGCCCCAAGATGACATTGAAGGGTGATAAATCTTGTACCACCGAAAATTGTACGTTGAGAGTGACTGGGCTAGCTTGGACCGGCAGTACAATATCTCCCAAGGAAGTAGTTGACGCCCTGTTGAATCCGGACAAGATTCGCCCAGGGTTTTCGAGGCCTGTGAGACTGTGCCCCATGTGGCTAACGACCGATGCTTGTACAAGATCGGCCGAGCTGCCCGGGTCAACTAGGATGCATCTCACGTCGAAGTCTCCTATCTCTAGGGACAGGATGAGGGCGTCGCAGTGCGGCTGCAATATCCATGTGGGGTCTTTTGGTGGGAAAATGATTGTCCCATCTATGGGGCGAGGGCCCCCCTCCCCCTCAATTATCCCAGGCTGGATGGAGTTGACACGCTCACGCACCGATGCTGCTCTCAACAACCTCTGTCTTTTTCTTTTGGAGTCGTACTCCTCGTCGGATGGGCCTCCGTTAATATAGGTTATAATGGCTTTGGGGGCGGCTGGAGCCCTGGGGGTTCCAGAGTTGTGATTTCGGGAAGCGTCTCTACCCTGGCATTTGAGCGGAGGTATTGCTTCAAATGTCCCGCCCTTATGAGCTTTTCCACCAAGTAATAGAGGCTCTTGCATGCCTCCGTAGTGTGGCCATGCTCCTTGTGGTAGGCACACTTCTTACTATGATCCCTTTGGGTCGGGTCCGCTTTGAGGGGTCTGGGCCACCTGAAGTCGGACAGGTCTCGGATCATAGGGAGGAGCTTCTCGTAGGATATGGAGAGGGGTGTGAGGGGTGGCAGTTCCGGGCGACTTGGCCCTTCCTGTTTTCGATCGGACTGCCTTGGCCGGTCTGGAAGTTTGGCACTTCTTTTCGTACCACTTCTGGGTGCTTGTCTAGCAACCAAGATTTGCTGGGTGGCTGCTCGCACGTCATCTTCGAGCATTGAGTACTTGCTCACACGCTGATCGCTCGGATTTTGTCTTTTATTGGATCAAAACAAAATTTACAACCTAATTCACTACTCTATAGCAATTTGTACCCGATCAAAAAGTGGTTTTAGTACTAACTACTGTAGTATAGTGGTTTTTAGGTATCGTCCACAAGGATGGATTATTCTTGGTAATTAAGGCTTGAATGAGATGATAAAAAATGATTGTGTCAAATGAAATTGGTTTGAAAATGCATGATAAAATCTCAAGATAACAATGTATTCAAATTGAAAGGAAAATGAAGTGTAAAAGAGAAGAAAATTAATAAGATGTGAGATTCTCGGAGTTAGGATTTTCTAGAGAGCAATTTCCATGGTGAATAGGTGTTAAGATCTAATTTTCATCAAGTTAGATTGAAAACCTAAATTTTCATCTAAACCGATTTTTGATTTAGCTTTAGGTCTAGATCTAATTTCTTTTCAAATTAGGTGATTTGTGCCCAATTGGTGTCTCAGCTGATTCGTGTCCAGCTGGTGCTCCTTGATTGAGGGAGTAATCAACAAAATTTATAACCTATAACACCATACACTAGGGTAGTAAAGAAAAAGCTACTATAGTATAGTGGCTCTAGGATCGTCCACTGGGAAAGATTAACAAGCTATCAATGATACCAATTCCAAGTGAATTGGTCTTGTTTCATTTCAAGGTTAGCTTAAGAAATAAAACACAAACTTTGATTGGTAAAGGTTTAGACTTAAACTAACTAACACAACAAGTAATAAGAATAACTTAGGAAGAAAAACATTCCTTGGAGAGTTAGGTTAACTGGGGTGGTTCCTCATGCAAAAGACATAGCTCCGGTCAGATGGTTCATTTCCTCGCATTAGAGATTCAACATATAGTCAATTCTCTAACCGGTGTTGTACAGATTCATCCTTCAATTAGATTTCACTTTAATTCTCTCACTGATGCAACTTGCAATGGTTTAAGCCTCTCACCTAGCCTCAACCATTCAAGGTGATCTTTAACCTTGGATTACCCGTCAAAAGCTCGCAAGAGATAACTAATGGATGTCTCCTTGGAGTCCAAAAGCTTACCAAGTGTTGGCTATTCTAGAAAATCCTACCTCAAGTCACCTCCCAAAGGCTCGCAAAGGGGTAAACTAGTGCATTTCCATGGTTGGAAATCACTTGCCTTACCAAGTGTTGGCCCAGGTGACTCCAAGGTGTTTTAAGTTAACTAAAAACATAGAAATCACTAAAGGATTTCACTTCCTCTTCATTACTAGCTAAAACCACAAAGCTTTGCATTCTTGCACTTGGAACCTTCCCCGGCAACCTTAGCTCCAAGGAACTAGAAGTTTAGTTACTCATTCTCTCGGGAAACCTCCTCAGAGAGTTCATAACTTAGTAATAAATAAAAAATACAAAGTGAGAAGGTAAGGCAGTACAAAGAACTGAACTTTACTTGCTTACCCAAAACTTTACAAAAGGATCTCCTCCTCCGAGAACAGGCTCCCGAGAGGTATATATATGAACATAATATAAAACTAATTATTACATAGATATTTTCTCTTTTTACTAACTTAAAAGCTAAGGAATCTTGTAATTGGTGGCTTACAAGGAGTATTTTGGGATTTAGACAACAAAAATCTAATGGAAAATATCTCCCAATGTCGGTAGCAAATATCGGGAGGCTCCAGGAACCATTTCGCAGGAGAAAAATGGTGTCTGCGAGATTTCACAGACACTCAACAGGGTTGCGGAATAATTTCGCAACACCAAGCTATCTTCGTAGGGCTGTGAAGTTGGCTTCCACCTTGAGGTTCCCAGCTTCCCTCTCGCGGTATATGTCGGGCAACTTCAGAAGGAGATACACCCTACTGTACAAAAAGGCTGCGGAATCACTTCGCAACAAAAGGGTGATTTCGCAGCACTTTGCTAAATGCTTCCTTCAGCTCAGAGTGATTAGCTTGTAATGGCTGCAACTTTTTCGTTTCAACTCCGAATTGCACACCGTTTGAAGCATTGGATTTTTGACTTCCTGAGCTTTGAAATGGTATATATCATGCATCAATTGGACTTTAGAAAGTGCTCCAAAAGTGGCTGCTACGACTATCATCAAGAATATGCTTCATGGCAAGATTCTCTTTACTTTTTCTCCTTGCATTCCGGATTTACTCTTGGCAAATGACTTCTAAGTTTTGCCCAAGATTCCTCATAACTCTCCTCAATTTTGACTTGCTTTGGTGATCAAATTACTAACAAAAACACCAAAACTTACACAAAGTGATTAAAATTGCTTTCAAGGGTCCTTAACATGCCAATTGAGTTAAAATGCCAAAACTACTACTCAAAAGTGTTTAAAAGGATTAATTAAAGGTTATCAAATAGCACTTTTTGAGTAGTAATCATTAGGTAATCTAATCCAAGAGATCAATTCGAATCATATATTCGATTCATCTTAAATTATCTTCCGATGATTCACACAATGCAACTATTCAATCTCATCAAATCTAGCATTAAGAATTTGATGAATCTACCTAGCTTGCATTGTAGTAATCATCCAAGACAATTTGAAGAGAAAAATCCTCAAATTTCAATTAATCAATCAATTGGATCAAATTACCTTTGCAATTCAAGCTCAATTCTCTAATTCACCATAGATCTTAGATCCTCTCTTCTCCAAGAAAAACGAGATTTAGCCACTCATGCTTGGAGATTTGATCTCACAAGACATGTTTGGCTACCGAGAAAGTAAGAGAAATTGAAGGAAAGTGAAGAATTATATAGAGAGAAGAAGTATGAAAAGTTCTACAATTAGAAAATGTATAAAAAAGTCCCTAAATGAGTAAAATCCCGTTTCTATTTATAGGTCAAGGTTAAAAGGACACTTGGCAACATTTTAGAGGTCTTCCGGATGCTTCTTCATCAAGGAATCTGGAGAAAATGAATTTTCGCACGAGCCCCTAGCAATCTCGCATGATAGTGTAAAGTGGAGAGTCCATCAGCTTCGTTTTCGTTCTTCTGGAGCGTTTCGCATGACTGTGCGAAAATTTCGCATGGGCATGCGAAATTGCTTTTCACAATTCCCTTATGTGCTGCAGCCAATACCCATGTTGTTTCATTTCGCATGATTATGCGAAAATTTCGCATGGTCATGCGAAATCGAGAAATATGCTTTTTCGACTCCTCTTTGCAATTTCTCTCATTTCTTCATGTTTAATTCATCTCCACCACCTTCAATTAAGCTCCAAGTCCCAATCCAAACCGATTGCATTGCTTCTTTCATTATGCATTTGGATCATCATCAACTTTATTTGTTTTCTTCAATTTGATTAATCTCTTTTGTCACCAATTTATCAAAATTATACATTGAAATGACTCCAAAACTTCATAAAACTTGTTAGTAACTCTTGCAAGGGCAACAACATGCTAATTGAGTGTTTTAGGCATAATTACTACTCAAAAGACATGAAACTCATGAGAATTATTATCTAAAATATGCTCTTTTTGAGTAGTAATCACACGCCGGAACAAGTCGTCCATCGTCGTAGGAGGCTTTTTAGCGAGTGATTCAAAAAATGGGGTGCCTGGACAGATGCTTCGCTTGAAGATCTGCAGGACAGCATCCATGCTGTAAGCCTCTACCTGTAGCACGGCCTGACCAAACCGCTTTACGAACTCCCTTAAGGACTCGTTATCCTGCATTTTTATGTTTTGCAGGGTGCTGATGTTCTGCTTATGCCAAGCAGAGCACAAGTATTGTCCCACGAAGGCTTCCGACAGGTCCCTGAAATTATCCACAGAGTTGGGAGGTAGGCAGTGAAACCATGAGAGGGTCTGCCCTTGTAAGCTAGCGGGGAATACTTTGCACAGCAGCGCGTCGTTTCCTATATCGAGAGTCATGAGCTGTCGATAATGCATGATATGGTTGAAGGGGTCGCTGGACCCATCGTACGTGGAGAATTTAGGCACGAGGAATCCCCTTGGGGGCTCATAGTGAATAATATGAGAGCAGAAAGGCGTGGAGAGCATGTCGTCCAGCCTTTTGCTGATAGAGCCACTGGGTGGCTCGTTTGGGAGGTTTCTCCCAGTTTGTCGTAACGCTAGGTGCAGGGAAACGTTCTGCACCATAGGGGTGACCATAGGGTCACGGTGCAGGAGAATGTTCTGCACCATAGGGGTGACCATAGGGTCAAGGTGCGCTCCCCAAGTTGTGGCTACTGGCGTCCTTGGCCTCCCAGTCTCCTGTGGGCCTAGCCTCGCGCGCATTGAGTCTGACAACTGGGGTTTTTTATCGCGTTGTCTTTTTACTGAAAAATGAGTAGAGTCTGAGCTTTCCTCATGGGGAGCTCGGTGCATGGGCGTGTGTGGCTCATGTGGCCTCACGTTGCATGTTTTAGGGATTGCTCCTGCTGTCCCAGGGTATATTGACTCTGGGTCTGGCCTTGAGTTTGCTACCTGGTCTCTTGAACGCTGACGACAGGGAGGCCCCGTCGATGAAGCCTGGATGCGCAGCACAACGTTTTCTTTTCTTAATCTTACTGTCTCCTGGAGGAGAGCTTGCAGTTGTCGTTCGCTTGCCAACTGTCTTCTTTCGATGGCTTGGCGCCATTCAGAATTATCTTCCTCTCCCCCACCAGACGAGCGGCTTCGGGAAGGTGTGGTCATCTTTATCGGTGACTGAATTAGTGATCTTCCCACAGATGGCGCTAATGTTGAGGCCTTGCGTCCCGATGATCCACGTAGCTGCCAAGTGGACGCACGCTTTCAACCAATATAGAGTTCTGGTTCAGTCGTCCCTGCAAAAGGTGGTTTTGTCAGCCATGGTTAGAGAGATTAATCAGTTGGCCTTTTACTAAGTATAGCAAGCTTACCTTCCTCCTTGTGTGAAGGTCCATATATATAGTGACAGGAGCTCTGCCTCCCTCTTTAATGGTGGGGAGACTTTTTGGCTCGTCATGATGCCTCTAGGTGGTGGCAGGGCCATCATCACCCTACGAGCAGCTGACAAAGATCGTGGGAGGCGCCGCGGCTGTCAGAGATCGTGGGAGGTGACTTGCCATCATTCCTGTCCTTTCACTCTGCAGGTGGCGAAACGTGGTCCGTGGCAGGCTGTCGTAATGACGTAGTAAGACTTGCTTACTTTAGTCAACGATCCAGACAACATATCCGGATGGGACATGCTATCGTCCGGATGTGATCCTCGTAAGTGCCGCGTGCTTCTCCCTGAGGGAGTCCGGATAGGGGAGCGCGCCACGTGTCCCTCTTTGGGGAGTTCGGATGGAGTCGCTCCGGACAACGACGCGTGCCACGTGTCATCAGGGGGAGGGGTCCCTACATCGCTCACTGCTCTTCTCCCTTTTTAAACATTTTCCTATGAGATAAAGATAAGAATATGTTTAAATAATAGAGGCAAGGCTTGGATGGAAGGACCCCTTCTAAGTTCATCCCATTATCATTTCTAATTTTTACTACTAAATGATCATTTGAATAATAATAATATTATTATTGCCTTAAAATTTAACCTAATATGCAAAATATAAAGGGAAATGAATAGGAATCATACTATCATATAATAAAATTTGAGTTTTAGTTTCTATGAAAATAAATAATTTTAATAAAAAACGGGATGAATATTTCGTTCTCATTTCCTACTCTTTAACTCTATCCTTTCAATATATATATAATTTTATTCCAAAAATACTTTATAGATTTAAATAATCTCATAGATATTCTTGCTCAATTTAATAGCCAAGCCTAAAAGTCTAATAAACCTATTGAAACCATTGAAATAACACTCTTAGTTTTACAAGGCAACAACATCTAATAAGCTCATCGAAGCCAATGAAGTAACCCTCTCAACTTCACAAAGCAAAGATGTCACAATATATGGTCGCATCTCTCCATCTTCCATAGCCACCAACGAAATCATGGCAACAACTTGGGAAAACAAGCATGTCTTCTACTTCTTTGTCCATGTTTCTTGTTGTGAGGACCCAACTAGAAACCCTAGCTTCTAAAAGCCACCAATTGGATTTATTGCAATTTCATGTATGCGCCACTCAATCTTCTCCATTAACTCTTTAGAATCAAGTTACTAAGTAAATTATATTCGTTAGCAATCATTCAGTCTACCATGCATCGATTACCATTGTAACCATATATATGGATGTCTTCTTTTTTGGTTCTTCTTCTAACTTTCTACATTCTTCCCTAATTTTCCATGTTCACTTCCCTTTCAATCTACTGCTTCCATTCTTCTTTTTTTTTAACCTCGAGGGAATTTAGGTTATTACTTTAGTTTTCCAAGTATTATATTACATTATGCTATCAAATATAATATTCTTTTTTAAGAAAAATTCCCCCATCTTTGAATTTGGTATAATAAACAGATTGATTACATTTTCTAATGTCAATCCTCTATTCGATAAGCAAGAAATTTGCTTAGAATTGGGGGTAGATATCTTTGCCAAAAATGGTCAAGTTGCTCATTGTTATAGTGAGATTTTTAAAAAAGTAAAATTATTTGAGTTAATTTTGATGGTGTGAAATTATAAAATTGTTGAATTATAAATTGTTTAATTTTGTTTTTTTTTTCAATTATATTGCAATTTACCTCTTGTGTTTTCAAGTTGTATAGCAGGGTTGTTTTTTGCTTTTTGATTTTAAATATTTTGAATATTTTGTTGATTTTTGCTTTTTGATGTTAAATATTATGAATTTTTTTATTGATTTTTTGCTTTCTAATGTTAAATATTTTGAACTAGTGATTGATGAATTTTTAGGTAGAAAATGCAGTTCCAGAGGTTTGTTTATAGGTTTTATTTGCTTACTTCAAGCTTTGATTTGGGATTAGTTTTTTAGCTTTGTTTTTCAAGTTTTGAATTGGGGATTGGGGGTATGGTCTAACTAGAATAATTTGCAATAGATTGTGATTGTGAGAAGATTAGGCTTGTGAATTTGTTGCTTAAACAAGGTGCTATGAGTTTGGTCTATCCAATTCATCTATTTCTTTTAAAGGTAAAAATTTTAAGGTTTTGTTATCAATACCATCCTCTCATTAATATTCTCTCTCATCTTCTCAACTCCTATTTGTAGGAACTTGTTTCCATTTTTACAAGTTCACACTAATGGAGAACATGTTTGTTGGTTTACATGTGCTACCAATAGGCACATTGCATAAATTATCCCATACCCAATGCCTTTCCATGTCATGTTTTGTAATATATATTGTTGTTTGTTCCTTTTATCACTTTTGTATACGATGCATCTGATCCCCTTATATTATTAGGCACCTTTTATTAATTTTTATTTTCCTATAAAAAAATTCTCTTCATTTTTATTAACATCAAGAAAATATTTCCATATTTTTTTTAATTCAAAATTTGATAAAATATTTAATCTCTCCATCTTTGTATGTTTGGATCCTCAATGAAAACTTGAAAAGCAAGAACATTGCTTAGTTACCAAGACATAGGAAATAGCTTACTAGAGTCCTATTATGTTGATTATTAGCTAAAAACTACTACATTAATTGCATAATTGGTTAATCATGATGGTAAGTCATTTCCAAATAGGTTAGGACATTTCCAATACAAAGAATGTTCAAAACAAACTAAATTTTCTTCTATCTTGTTGACATATGTGCATCTTGATGGTGCAGAGTGTCTACAATAGATTTCAAAAAATTGAGACAATAACAAGGCAAATATGGGAGTTCTTTATTAAGTTCCAAGATTTTGATGCTTAAAAAATCTTCCTTTAGTTGAAGGAAGGAACTACCACATTAGATCTTCTAATTGAAGTAGTTTTTGGAATGGGAAGTGAACAAATATGGTTTAAAAAAAAAAAATGATTGTTGCATGAATAGCTTGTGAAAAAGGTTTGGTGTTTCCTTATTCTACTAAAATAGAGCAAGAATTAAGTGCTAAGCAAAGAATTAAAAGGGTTTTTGGAGTTTATTTTTCCTTTTTCTTTTGACCTTGTGCTCTTTCAGTTTTGGTTTGGCTACTTTTTGGAAAAATCCATGCTTTTGCAATTTGATTATTAGAAAATTGAGAGTATTAGTTCTAGCATTTTTATTTTACAATAATGTGGATCATAATGATATGACCTATGTAATTTTTAATTTTTAATTTTTAATTTTTTTAGTTTAATATTAGAAAGGTTATTGTTTTTTGAGGAGATTTTTGACAAGTGCTACCCGTTGTACTTCGAGACACAAAACTTTAAACTATTAATGCAAGTTTAGTTATGTCTTACCTTTGGCCTAAAATGGAGAAATTAAGATTAACTACAAACATGAGGGCTCTTTCTAATACCATTTTTAGCGACTTTCTTTTACATGTTAGGAATGGTGATGAACTCATAACAGATGAAGATATGATAGAAATCCCTAATGAATTGATAAAACATGGAGATGATGAGAATCCAAAGAATGTTTGATTAACAATGTCTTTCATTCACTTAAAGATCATACACACTTAGTTGAATATATCATAGAATAAGTTATCCTTACAACAAAAAAATGATAATATTGATATGCTAAATGAAAAGCTCATTGAATTAAACGTTTCCAAGGGAATTTAAAACATATTACAATTCGACTCTACAATTAATGATACTCAAAATTATTACTAAGAAGAATTTTTTAATACATTAACACCAAATGGGCTTCCTCCTCATAAGTTAGTCTTAAAGAAGAATTGTCATATCATGCTCTTACGGAACTTAGATCCATCAAATAGACTTTGCAACGGGACTAGAATGGTGTACAAAGGTTTTGAGTCAAATGTAATATCTGCAAAAATTACAACAGGGCAATAGGCTGGAAAACTAGTGTTACTCCCAAGAATACCTCTTTCACCTGTAGAAAATGAAGGATACCCTTTTCATTTCAAACGATCGCAATTGTCAATTCAACTTAGTTTTGCAATGACTATAAACAAAGCATAAGGCCAAACAATTACATATGTTGGCATATATTTACCACAAACTATCTTCTCACATGGTCAATTATATGTTCATTGTCATGTGATACTTCAATGACAACAACAAAAGTCCTCATTAAAGAAAGCACTCCCAAATGTACCATTGGCAAAGGATCTTATACTAAGAATGTGGTATATAAAGAAGTTTTAATTCCAGGAGGGTAATGAACCTACCCATACTTTCTATTTTTCATTTTTTTAATTAATTAGTTTCCTTTTTTTTCTTACTGTTAGATTTCTTATCCTAACTAATTTAATTCTTCAATTTTTTTGTAGCCACAATGTCTAATGAAGAAATTAATGAATGGGGCTTTATACCTCTTAGCATGTTTTGACCTTTTCACAAGCTCTGGATTATAAAAGCGTTTGTTCTTTATCAAGAATTAATAGAATTGTATAATACTTCAAAAGGATCTTGAAAATTTTGGAAGATAATATTAATGGATGATAAGGTTTGATAAGTTTTTTTTATAATTATGTTCATGTTTACTTTGATTTACCTTTTGCTTAATTTAGGCATGCATCTAAATATCTCTTTATGTTCTCATAAGGCACAAGAATGCAAACAATTTTATTCAATGATGCAATTGACATGTTCGAGAAGGAATTCATCAAGGAAAAAACATATTTTATTTCAAATGGATTGGTCAAACAAGTGAATGCTAATTTTCTAAATGTTCATAACACTCTTGAGTTAACGCTATCTATCCATTCCCGATTGAAGGAGGCGGCAATTAGCATTGACTTGTCAAATCCTATATATAACTTCATCCAATTTAATGACATCAACCAACATTTAGAAACTAGTGATCTAATTAGTAAATAGATATATATTATTTAGAAATTTTCATTTCATTTTTACAATTTTAAAATACCAACATTCAATGTTTTCATATTTCCTTATAGATTTATTAACCGGTGTTGTGAAGGTTGATCCTTCTATTTTCATAAAGAGACATGGACCTTCTTGTGACACTTGTAAGCACAATGTTAAACTCATGAATACATCATACTTATTTATACTCTTTTAGAATTAATATTTTTAGATTCTAATAGTTATAACTTTATAACATATTTTATTCATGTTTATTACAATAATGATACACTTATTGTATTAACATTATGGAGAAATCTTACAAGAAATGAAGGTCATATATTGGAGGAGCAAATCACTTAAAAACCAATAATTGCATTACCAAAAGCAAAGATGACAACAAATGACAGTATGTATTACACATTATTTAATTTTTTTAAACATTTTTATTTATTGGTTATATGTGTATATATATATATATATATATATATATATATATATATATATATATATATCTATATATATATATTCATTTTTATTGACAATTGGGGATTTTATGTCTATCCACATTAATTGTTGATTACCACACTTTTTTGGAAGAAGTTGCGAAAATCAAGGAATGATATAATTTAAAAAGTAAATGCATCAAAAAAAAAAAAAAATTCTCTATGTTCACATACCACTACTGTATTAATATGAACTGCAAACCTAATTTGTAGGTCAAACTCGGTCATCAATGCAAGAATGCCAAGGATAGTAAACCCAACAAAGATTTCCTCAAAATGCGTCATGCTTACTAATTTAATAGAAAGACTATTATTGGAATTCTAGGTATATAACATCCTATCCTACAAGGGGGAAAAAACCTATTGATCTTTATTTGATTCTGATACTTAAATTAATATTATTGTTTGTTTAAATTTATAGAAAATTTATTATTCATTTAAAGCAACAATTGTCAATATTGGTGATATGGATGAACCTTGGTATAATGCATACACAAAATGCAACAAGAAAGTGGTGTTGAAAGACCAAATAGCTGAGTGCCCAAAATATTGCAACACCAACTCAAATTATTATCCAAGGTAATATCCCTCATTCATATTGATTATTAAACATTTAAGCAATGAAGATAATTACTAAAATTCCTTATTCTTTATTCATTTATTGATTAATAGAATTAATATAGGTATATGCTTAGACTTACAATTGCTTATGGAACTCACTAAGCTGCCTTAACCTTATTTGATGCTGCGGAAAAAATCATTAGATGCTCGATAACTAAGTTCATTGAAACCAAAAAGCAGATGCAATATTTTGAACTTTTAACAAATAACAAATTATGATCATGATTAGAAAGGAAAAAACTCTTCTTACCTAACTTCATCAACTTTGTATTTTAGGAAGGAATGAATATTTCATTTGATAAAGGGTTGATCGACTCTTATGGGAAGTCATTAGTTTTCATTACAAGGACTAAACTTAGCTTCACTTCTTATAAATACTCTTGTAACATGAGTCTATTGTTATGGTATAGTAATTTTATTAGCAAAGGCGAAACTAGAGCTAGCAAGGCATTCTTGTTTTTGTTTGTGCTCTTTTCTCATGTTACTATTTTGTTGATATAAGACATTTTCTAGGAAGAATTTATCTAGAAAAGTGTTTATGTTTCGTTTCTTTTGAAAAAAAAAATAGTTTTTGGAATGGATGTCAATATGTGATCTATTTTTCAGTTCTAGAATCTTCCATGTTAGGGAGAGGCTTGCATCCTGTACACATCTTTCTGTGCTTTTGATTTTGACTTTTAAGACATAAGTTGAAGATGAAATGATAAACCACTTTTAGGTGGATTTGGGTCATAGAAACTACTTCATGTGAAAGTTCATAGATTGAAAGTCATTTCTATATAGGTTCCCAAAAACAAGCTACCTAGGATTTACAAAATCCTCTCCAACTGGAGTAGGATTGGGCTCTCTACTTATAAGTGTGTCTTTATCTTATTGTTTATTTAATATTTGGTTGTTGTTTATGCTACATGTTCTCTAATGTTTTTAGAACTAAACCATACAATGAATAAAAAAAAGTTATTGATTCATGTTTCATTAATCTAAGTCGGTAGTTAAACCGCGATCAAACCAGTGACGTCATATATATATTAAAATTTAAAATAATAATAATTAATTAAAAATATATATAAATAAATTAAAAATTAATAATATTTATTTTTTATCTTTGATACTATCAAATTAAATCATGCATAAATATAAATATATGAATATTTTAAATATTATTAAATAAAATATGTATAGTATTTAAATGTAAATATATTGAAACTGAAGTAAAATTAAATTGCTGAATTTTAACTAATTTTATTATTTTTAAAAATATTATTTTATTTTATTTAATATTATAAAATTTTCAAGAAAGAATATGTTTTTTTTTGTTTGCCATATTTAGCATGAAAATGCATGTAGCCTAGAGGTTCTATGTGGCATTCCTTATGCTCCAAGTTTTTGGTTTGAGTCTTGTGGGTAGAATTGTGGATTTTCTTTTATTATGTTAAAGTTTGGTGACCCGAATTCTATTTGGTCCAATTGGAAGAGCTCATGATGTGACATATGTAGTGAAAAAAATTATAAGATTTTTTTGGGTATTCTAATCCCATATATTTATTTATTACTCTCTCATATATATACATATACATATCTATATATATACGTATACGTATATGCGATGATGTATAGGATTTAGGGCTAGGATGTTTATGTTTATGAGTGGTCGTTCCCATCTCTCCCCTTTTGTACCAATTTTTTATATTGTGGATTTTCTTTTTCTCTGCGTATGATTTTTTCCGCTTAGGGTTTCACATAAATTTATGTGTTCTTATTCTGTTTTTTTCTTGTTGCCCATTCTCGTTATTTCATAATAGATGCCTTCAACTTTAATAGCATAAACATCAGTCCCACATCAGATTTAAGAACATGGATTCAAGAACGAGCCTAGTAAAAGAAATTAGGGATTGGGCTTTTGAATTGGACCCTTTAAAAGAGGGGTAAATGGGGCAACTTAGGCCTGTGTTAGTGGGCTTTTCAGTGAGAGAAAAAAAGGCTCTTGCATGAACCATTCAGTTCTCCAAGAATCGGCTCATCCAGTTTATCAATTTGATAGCCGGTTTAGGCAATTTGCAACCAATTGAATGGCCAAACTTTCCAAAAACTTCATCGGCCAACGGTTGGATCGACTAGACCGCCTAGTCCTATCCAATTTTCAAAACATTGATGTTCTATTTAAAGTTTATAAAATGAAATGGCTATAAAAAGAGACAGAAGATTGAAATATAAACATATATCTAATAATTTGATTATGAAAAGAGAACAAGGATTGAAACATAAACATGTGATAACTCTAATTATAAAGTATAGAATAATTTGTAAATAACAGTGAATATGAGAGAGATTTAATGATTTTGTTAGTAACAAATATTAGGATTTAATATAATTTTTATTTTAAAAAATATCTAAGCATTTTTTATTCTTTTTACAAATCAAACTATAGCATAATAAATTCTATTTGATAGAATATCTTATTCATGATATCTTAAATATGCATATTCTATTCTACCTAGTCTAGTGTAGCTTAAAAGTTTGACATAAATTTATTCATCACATTTATTTTTTTTTCAACTTTTATTTTTTAATATGCAAAATAAGAAATTTTGACCTGAAAAATTAAATTTATGGTTAAAAAAGAATTATTTAATAAAACGGTATAGTATTTTTCACTATAAATTTTAAATATTTTAATCATAAATATTACTAACAATGAAATAAAAAAAAACTAATTAATAAATTATAAATTGTAGAATAATTTGTGAATAATAGTGAATATGAAAGAGATTTCATGATATTGTTTTTATTTTTAAAAATATCTAAACATTTTTTATTCTTGTTATAAACCAAACCATAGCATAACAAACTCTATTCAATAAAATATCTTAAGATATATTTTCTATGGGATATAAAATCTAATGATATCATATCTATTTGGAAGTAACATCTTAAAATATGAAATTCTACCCATAAAAGTGTAGCTTAAAAGTTTGAATATTATATTTGATTAACTCCATATAATATGATATAAGAGGAAATAAAAACATATTTTATTCTATATTTAAAGGTAAGTTATCTTATCTCCTATCATTTTTATATTTAATCAAATATGAATTAATAAATATATTCAACCAAACATGGAATAGCCTTAGTGAAGGAATATTTTTTTTTCCCTTATATTCTCAATACTAGATATACTAATTATAAGTTGAGATATAAAACATGCATATACCATGATCATAAATTCATTTCTAAAATTTGTTTTATATCATTCATTTTATAAAACAAATAAAATGACTAAAAGAGTTTAAAAAAAAAAAACATATATCTATAATACAACATAAAATAATACTAATAAATACAAAATATTTTTATATATCTAATAACATAATATAATTTTATTAATAAATTTTAAATATTGTAATCATTAATATTATTAACAAAGAGATAAAAATTACTTATTAAATTATAAATTAACAATGAGATGTCAAGTTCTTATTTTCACTTGGCTTCACTGGCCCAAAGGGACCTTTCAAATGGTTGCCTCCATACTCATTTATAAGGGAGTTGGACATGGGTTGTCTGTTGCCTTGGGAAATTTTCTAACCCTTGGGTTGAGTGCCATGCACCTAATTCCACATGGGGGTTGGACACACAAATGTACAAATGCACATGGGTTGTCTGTTGCCTTGGGAAATTTTCAAACCTGTGGGTTGAGTGCCATTCACCCAATTCCACATCTGGCTTCTTTCCCTTATATTCAATGACTCTTTAACCCTTGGGCGCCACATCCAATTCCGGGGGTTTTGACAAGTATGGGAGTTTAAAAAAGGAAGAATTGTGTTTTGGGCCCAGCTGGGCCCAAAAATTAATAAAAGATCCTCCAAACACCTATAATTGATTGTAAGGATATAAGGTTGGAATAGACAAAAATACCCCTTTTTACTTACACCACTCTTTATACCACCACTCTTTTGTCTTTATACCACCATTCTTTACATGCCCCATCCATAAAATTCTCCTTTATTTAATCATTTTTTTATTTTTTATTATTTTTTAAACTCCTTTAAAAATAATTGAAAAATCAACATTATTTTCTATTTTTAAATTATAAATAAATAAAAATTATATTAATAATTCAAAAATTATTTTGGAACATACTTTTGAAAAAAATATTAATTTAAATGAATAAAAATTATTTTTTACATTTTACAAGTAAATAATTTAACGATTAAAACACTATTTAAAATAAATATATTTACTATTTTTTTTCTTTTATACTAAAAAGTATTTTAAAGTTTATTTTTTTTATTATTATAAAATAAAAAGTTTAAAGTTTTTTTTTAATCTTTTTCTTTCCATAGTTTAATAATTTTTTGAACATAAACTTTTGTAATAAGTTATATGAATGTTCCAAATTTGTTTATTAATGATTTTTTTTAATGATTTGAATTAATTGAAAATTTATTGAAATGAGAAAAAAGAAAAAGAGAGAAAGAGGATAGATGAAGAGTTTTTATTTTAAATATCCAACTAAAATGTTTTCGTATTTAGAAATGAATTATATCAATACATAGTATAGTAGAGATTGATTTTTTTCTCATACAAAAGGGTTAAATGATATGTTTACTCATTTTAAATAAAAACAAGTAGTTAAAAATTATATAGATTATGTTTGAGATTGGTTTTAAAATATTTTTTCTAGTTTTTATTATTTTTTTATTTTTAAAAATTATTTTTATTTTCTATATTGTCTCTTTTTGAAAATACATTTAATTAAAAAAATGAAAAATATTTTTAAAAATGAAAATTGAAGACCTTGTTTAATACTAAGATAATAAAAAGAATTAAATTTCATTTATTAATTATTCTTTTTTATTTTTAAAATATAATATGTTCACAATTAAATAAAGGAATTGGTCAATTGTATATATTTTTTTCACAAAAATGTAATATGTTCATAAAAAAATTGGATTGAAGTTTTTCATCATTTTTTTAATCAAACTACTAGAATCATGTTTAATACAAATATAGGCATATATGCACTACGGGAATATGAAATTTGTGTCACTATATAAGAGTATTTACTAACTCGTATAAGGGAAATGTACTAAGTGTACAAGCAGTGTATAAGATTACCATTTATAAAAGATTTCAATCTATTTTGAATCACTCCTTTATTTTCCTTGTCACCCACAAATTGCATACTCATGTCATGCACTTTATTTAACTCCCATATGGAAATTCCGATACTTTCCCCAATAATGATGTTTGGGAAAAAAAAAACTAACCCTAATTCATCCATCCTTTTATTAGTTAAACCATTAGAAATATGGTTAACATACCTACATGGACATATTACTTAGGATAGATATATTGTACAATGGTATTACACTAATTGTACAAGGAAAATGTACTAAGTGTACAAGGAAAATGTACTAAGTGTACAAGGGTGTACAAGACTACCATCTATAAAAAATTTTAATCGATTTTGAATCACTTTTTCATTTTCCTTGTCACCCATAGATTGCATACCTATCTCATGCAATTTATTTAACTTTCACATGGAAATTTCAATACTTTTCTTAGTAATAATGTTTGGGGAAAAAAAAATTTAATCCTAATTCATCCACCATTTTGCTAGCCAAACCATTAGAAATAAGATTAATATATCTACATGGACACACAACTTAAGAGGGATGTATTGCACCGTTGTACAATGATGTTACACTAACTGTACAAGGGAAATGTACTAAATGTACAAGGGAAATATACTAAGTGTACAAGGGTGTACAAGGTTACCATTTGTGAAAGATTTTAGTTAATTTTGAATCATTTCTTTATTTTCTTTGTTACCCATAAATTATTTATGAAATTTGCACTATTATATAAGGGTGTTACACTAACTATAAAAGAGTATTCCAAAATTAAAGTGTTTATTACAAGTAAACCGAATAAAATATATATTTTTACTATTTTACCTTTATAAACATAATGTTAGTAGATATTTAAAAAATCATATTTAAATAGAATTAAAAAGGATAAAAAATTATCTTTGTAACATTTGTAATTTTTTTTTATAAAATCATTAATTTAAATTATCAAGTTAATTTAAAATAATTTTTTTGTTGTAATTATAGTTTTGAAGATTCTACGATTTTTATATTATTACTTTTAATTTATTTTCTTTGATTTTTTATTTTAAATTTCATCTAAACTTGTTTTTTCTTACATTTATATGTTTTCTATTATATCCTTATTTAAAATGATTTTCATCTAATTTGTGTTCCATTATATTCTCTTTTCAATTTTAATGTGTTGTTATACCTCTTTACATAATAAAAGATTTTGTTATTTTTCATCTACAAAACTTTATACAAAATATATCATGTACGAGGAAAAAAAATTTAAAAAAAAAGAGAAAATTATGATATAATTTACATACACATCTTTTAATATGATACATTTGCTTAACTTAATGACATCATGCTTTAATAATTTAAACCATGTCAAGTCCATATCTATTTTAGATTTAAAAGGGCATTTGAATATTTTTCAAATTATTAAGTTATAATACATTATTCAATTAAAAATTAATTATCACCATTAGTTAAAAAATGATCATGTTACAAAATAATATATTAAGATAATATCAATGTATTGTCCAAAAATAGAGAAAATATTCAAATAATTGTCTACAACCTTAAAGATATTTATATATATATTGGATAAAAAAGAATAATAATATTTTTTAAGGTGTTTAAAAAATATTTATTATATATTTTGTAAGTTTAAAAAAAATTATGAGGTATTTAAAAAATATTTACTTTAAAAATATAGTAATAATCATTTTCAACCATTGATTTCCAATATTTAATTTATTAGGCATGGTTTTTGGGAGAAAAATAATCGATGAAAATAGTAACACTTTTCTATAAAAGAATTAATTTACATGTCCCACCAATTAATATGTGAGAGAAAAAGACAAGGTGAATGATGAAAGAAAGAGGGAAAAAAAAGAATGAAAGAGAGTAGGAAATTAGTTGTTTTCTTTTTCTTTTTGACAATAAAGGGCATTTTCGGAAAATTGAATGTTTCATATCCTTCTTTTCAATTTGTAAACTTTCTTTAGGTGTTGGGCTTAAATATGGAACTTATAAGGATCTTTTATTAATTTTTGGGCCCAGCTGGGCCCAAAATACAATTCTCCCTTTAAAAAAATCATTTTTAAATTATAAAAAATATATTTTTAAATTTATTGTAGTTTTTGTTAAAAAGAAAAATAAAAATTGTTATTTTTTTAAATGGTCTCCATTATTTATTTCCTTTTAAAAAAAAATTATAACAAAATAAAATTATTTATTTTGTAAATGATTATTTAATAAATTTTAAAAATAAATTAATAATAAATTTGTTTTTTATAAACTCAATTTTTATATAAAATTGATAATAGTTTTTTTTTTAATCTGGAGTGAAAAAAGAAACAAAAAGTAATAGATAAATATTATTTATATTATAAATAAAAAATAATATAAAATTAAATTAATTTATTAGTTATAATTAATTAAATTAATTTAAAAATAAAATTGAAGATAAAGAACAAAATATTTTTTTAGATCAATATATAACATAATATAAAATAATATTTTTAAATATTGGATGTGAAACATAATTTACATTTTTATAAGTATTATTGTTAATAAATATCTGAATAATTATAAATATTTTTATATATTAAATTTAGTAAATAAAATTAATTAGATTTAATATATATATATATAAATGAATTTTTAAGAGACTATTTTTTCTCCTTTTTTAAAAAAAAATTCTAAGAAATCGTCTTGAAGAGAGATGATTTCTCCATAAATAAATAAAAAATCTCCATTAGGAAATTTTTTTCCTATCTTATGATTTATTGTCTCCTTGTTTAAAACATTTTCTCCCATAATTTCTTTAATGAAAGTTTAAGGTATATTTGATTCTTAGAAATTTTGAGTGAAAATGCAAAGAAAATAAAATAAAAGAAAAATAAAAATAAATTTGAAGTTAATAAATTACTTTATATATTATCATAAACTTATTTAACTTAATTTAATATTTTTATGTAATTAATAAATAAATAAATTTAAAAAATATAAAATTTTAATTAATTTTAATTATATTTTATTTTTTATAATAAAATCAAATATGAGAAAATATTTTTTTTTAATATTTTTTTCTTGATTTACTACCATTCTTAAACCGAACATAGCATTAGTAAATCAAATGAAAAGATTTTGAATTTTATAATTATAATAAGAGAGGAATAAAAGAACACTTTCTTAAATTTTATTATTTTAAATGTGATTGACACCGCTTTTAACATTGCAACATAGCCTGTAGCTCCCCATATATAGATATATAAAACATTTTTCTTGCCAAAATATTATTATTTTTGTATAGTAAAAAAGAATATAAATTAATTTTATTATATTAGACTATCTTTATCTTGTTATTGTAGATGTTTTTCTTGCATATTTAATTAAAGAAATGTTGGAAAAAAACTTTTTAGAAAAATAATATCATAACTTTAATAATACATATTGAAGTCATTTTATTAAAGAAAATAATTTATGTATGATAAAAATTCGTCAGATTTTAAAATAAATTTATTAATCACATTTATTATTAAAATAATATTCTTTTTAGTTTGAATGTATTTTAGGATATAAAATAACTAATGATATATTATGATTATTTCTTAATTTATTTATAAATTTATATATATATTTTGGGAAAAGTGAGTTTGGACTCCCTAATTTGAAAAAATATATAAAAAGAAACCTCAACTTTTATAAATGAGTTTTATCTTTATCTATTTAAAAATATTTTAAAATACATACATTTTTATAATTATTTTTTAAAATACCCTTCTATTTTATAATATTAGATAAAATTATCAAAAATTAATTTATCATTTAAATTTGATAAAAGTATATCACAAATAAATATATTATAAATTTTTATTATATAATATGATACACAAATTATTTTGAAAAAATTCTCCAAGATCCTTAAGTGGTAAATAAAATTTTTTTAATTTATTAATTAATAATAATTTTATATCTTGTATTATATAAATCCACTCATTCGAAGGTGTTTTTGAATTTTTGTGGTGGATGGGTCATTCCTTATATTCCTTTAAATAAAGCCACCCCTATGCTCACCCGTTACTTTTTGACCATTGTGAACCAAATGCAAATGCTAGGAAACAATGGTGGTTTTGAATTTTGTGGCAGGTGGGTCCTTTCTTATATTCTTTTGGAGGCCACTCAACTTCCTACTCATTTCTCTTCTGGAAAAGAAAGATGCTTTTGAATTTTGTGGTGGGTGGGTCGGGTCATTCCTTGGATTCTTTTAAAAGCCACACACCTCGCTTTTATCATTGTGAATAAATGATTCTTGGTACATCTCATAAAAGAATGAATATTTAATTTTAAATAAATAATAAATATTTTTTTAGTTTAAATATTTTAAATAATTTTAAAAGCCACTTCAATGACCAAACCAAACTGGTTTTGTTTCACATAAGCACTAAAGATGGATATCCTTTAGGCATATCAAGTATTGACTTGGCACAAGTTTATCATTTATAATTAAATAATAAAATTTTGAGAATGTACTAGTTTATATTAAATTAAATAACTAATTGAATAATTATTTCTATAAATTTTGAATTTTATCTTGAAAATTAATTTATATTAAATAATTTTAAAATATGGAATTAATTTATTCATTGTTATATTTTTGTTCTTTTTACCAAGAAATGGTTTTAATTTGTATTATATAATAATTTATTAATTAATAATAATTTTATATCTTGTATTATATAAATCCACTCAGCTTCTTTTTTTTTTTTTTAATGAAATAGAATAAAAAATTTATTAGTTGACATCAATAATAAAATAAAAAATTTAAAAATTGAAAATGCAAATAAAATTAAATACAATTAAAACAAAAAAAAAACTTAAAAATTAAAAAAATGTTAACTTTCATTGTAGTTTTAGTTCTCAAATCTATATTTTCTACTATTGTGATTTAGTTAATTGAAAGTTAGTATTTTATTTTATATTTTTAACCTTTAATTTTTTTTTTTTTAGTTTTAATTGTAATTTTAATTTTTCAAATTTTTTATTTTATTGATTTCAAATAAGTTCTCATTGTAAGTAATAAAATAAAATAAAACTATGAATAAGTATTATTAACCTAACAAGTAAAAGGTCACTTTAGAATATTATTTGACTTGTAAAAAATTGCATGTATTTTAAAATAATTTTAAATTAATGAAGATAAAATTGATTTATAAAAGTTAACGTGTTATAAAATATGAGAATTTATAGGATGGGAACTTGTGGATGATCATCCATTTTGATGTATATGTCTTTGGGACTCCCTATAAAAGGGAGACACCCCTAATGAAAATCTATTTCATTCTCTCCTTACATTCTAATTTCTCTTTCTTGTTTTCTTCTCCTTTCACTTTATAATTTTACAACACGTTATCAGCACAACTAGTCTCTACAAAAGGTATGTGATAAACTTATATCATGATTTTATATTTTATTACTCTTTGATATCTATTTTCATTTATTTTATTTGAATACATAAACATGTATGATCCCTATAACCAAAAGTTATGGGATAAATTCATAACCAGAAGTTATGAAAAACAATTATAATCCCTATAACCAGAAGTTATGGGATAAATTTATAACCATAAGTCATGAAAACTATGTGCAATTCCTATAACTAGAAGTTATGGGGAAAAAATTACAGAATTACAAATACATGACCAGAAGTTATGTATATGATCCCCAATTATTTATTTTTAATTATACGGTATAACTCAATGTTATACCAAACAATGTTATATAGCCAGAAGCTATAAAATAAATAAATAAATAAATAAATGTTCATAGTCTAAAGCTATGTACAAATTTACATAATGAAAGTTCTTAGCCCGAAGCTATGAAAAAATATATGTATGTATATATATTAAATTTTAATTCTTATTTCATATTTCTACATTTTTACCATATTTATAAATTTTAGGTCATTATATTTTTAGATATTGTTTACCTGAAATATTGTTAAAGCATTTTTAGTTTATTATAATTGAAATATTTCTCTGATTAATATTATATATAGGTTTCAGATAATGTCAAACCTTGCAAAGCTTGAATTTGTTGCCCTCGATATTTCGGGGAAGAACTACTTATCTTGGGTTCTATATGTTGAAATTCATCTAGATGAATTTTGGAAATACCATTAAAGAAGGAAATGACGCATCCCTACAGGATCGCGCTAGAGCTTTGATATTCCTTCGCCATCACATTGATGAAGGATTAAAAAGGGAATACCTCACGGTTAAAGATCCTTTCATCCTTTGGAATAATCTAAGGGAACGGTATGACCACCAAAAGACCGTAATCCTTCCAAAGGCACGCTATGATTTGATGCACTTGAGATTACAAGATTTCAAGTCTGTTAGTGGCTACAACTCGACCCTATTCAAAATTAGCTCACAATTAAAATTGTGTGGAGAAAAGGTCATTGAAGAAGATATGCTTGAAAAAACATTCACGACTTTTCATGCCTCGAATGTGCTCTTGTAGCAGCAATATCGAGAGCGTCGTTTCACTAAATATTCAGAATTGATCTCATGTCTTCTGGTGGCTAAACAAAATAATGAGCTATTATTGAAAAACCATCAATCTCGTCCTGTTGGGTCTATGTCATTGCTTGAAACCAATGCCACATCTGTTCAGACCCTTGGACATGAACAAGGACGTGGATATAGACGAGGTCGAGGACGTGGTCGCGGTTAAGGTCATGGTAAACACAATTCTTCTCATCGTAGTGGTTCTCAAAGTAAAAAGAACAACTCAAACCACCAGAAGTGGAATAATTCAGAGGCACAACCTGAAAAGGGGAAAGAACCACAAAGTAAAATTGCTCGTGAGAATAAGTTTCATAGATATGGCATGAAAGGACATTGGTCACGTACTTGTCATACTCTAAAACATTTTGTTGACCTTTATCAAGCCTCAATAAAAGTAAAAGGAAAGGAAGTTGAAATAAACTTCATTGATAGTGATGGCCAAGTGGATCCAACCCATTTAGATGTTTCGGATTTCTTTGAGAATCCTAATGGGAAAATTGAATATCTAATTGGTGATGGAAATGTTTGTTATGATTAAACGTTATATTTAGTTCTTTGCAAATAGGTTTATTTTGTTATCATCTTTGAACACATTGTTTATTATTTACCTTTTATAGTTTATTCCATATTTTACTTAAATTCTTCTCTTTATTTATACTTGAAGATACATGAATCTTTCTCATACCTTGGTATATCATACGACATCCAATGTAGATGCATGTCTTGCAAATTGTGCCACAACACACATAATCCTTCGTGATAAAAAATATTTTTCCAACATATCATTGGGTAAGTCTAATGTTAATACAATATCAAGTCCTGTAGACTTGATTCAAGGCTTTGGAAGAGCAACTATTATTTTACCCAAAGGAACTAAAATCCACATTAATGATGCCCTTTATTCTACTAAATCCAAGCGAAATCTTCTTAGTTTCAAGGATATTCGCCGAAATGGATATCACATTGAAACTATGAATGATGATAGTAATGAATACCTTCTCATTACTTCAATTATTTATGGGGAAAAACACATCTTGGAAAAGCTTCCTTCTTATTCTTGTGGGTTATATCAAACAATCATTAGACCCATTAAGTCATATGCTGTCATGAACCAGAAGTTTTGTGACTTAAAAACTGTTATGATATGACATGAACATCTTGGTCATCCAGGATTATCCATGATGTGTCGTATCATCAACAATTCTTTAGGGCATCCCTTGAAGAACCAGAAGATTCTGATGCCTAATGATTACAATTGTGTTGCTTGCTCACAAAGCAAATTAATTATTAAACCATCATTTACCAAGGTTGAATATGAATCACCAGCCTTTTTAGAACGTATTCAAGGTGATATTTATGGAGCTATTCATCCACCTAGTGGACCTTTTCGTTATTTTATGGTTTTAATTGATGTATCAACTCGTTGGTCTCATGTTTGTCTTCTTTCAACTAGAAATATTGTCTTCGCCAGGTTACTTGCTCAAATAATTCGACTCAAGGCACAATTCCCTAATCATCCTATTAAGAAAATTCGTCTTGATAATGCTGGTGAATTTTCCTCTCAAACATTTATTGATTATTGTATGTCGGTTGGTATTGATGTTGAATATCCTGTTGCTCATAGCCATACTCAAAATGGATTAGCTGAATTTCTAATTAAGCGTTTACAATTGATTGCAAGACCATTACTCTTGAGAACAAAATTGCCCTTGTCTGCTTGGGGGCATGCTATTCTTCATGCTGCCACTTTAATTCGAATTCGCCCTACAGCTAATCATGCCGCTTTACAGATTGTCATTTTGATAAAAATGTTTTCCTGCCATTAGGGGGAGACAAGTCAAAAGAATGGCGAGACATTACATGGTATGTACCCTCCTTGTCTCATCTTGATCCTTGCACAAGACAATGTGAGTTAGAAGTTCAAAGGATTATTCATTTGCAAGGACTTACAAATCAATTACTTGATGCTTTCACAAATATAAAGAAAGTAACAAAGTCACACGTGCCAGCTGTGAACGCCCCAGAACATATTGATGTCCCTAAAGGACAATTGGAGAATGTCATAGCAAATGAATCTAAGACACGCTTGAAGCATGGTAGACCTATTGGCTCAAAGGATTTAATTCCTAGAAAAAAAAAGGTACAACATATGAAAAACTTAGTATTCCTGAAGAGTTCATAAAAATGAAAGGGTCAAATGGTGAAACCTAACTTGACAAATAATTAGCTCCTGAAGAGGTACAAATTGATCAAATACCGGTATCTAGAGCTAAAGAGATCTCAATGAGTCACACGGGAGAAACAAAAGACCGTAGTGACATTATCATAGATAATATATTCGCATTCCATGTGGCTATGGACATCATGAGAAATGATGAATATCAAGAACCACAAACTGTGAATGAATGTCGAAAAATGAATGATTGGCCAAAATGAAAAGAAGCAATCCAAACAGAGTTAAACTCGTTAACAAAACGAGAGGTATTTGGACCTGTAGTTCAAACACCTGGAAACATAAAGCATGTTGGATATAAATGGGTCTTTGTGAAAAAACGAAATGAGAATGATGAAATCATAAGATATAAAGCATGACTTGTTGCTCAAGGTTTCTCTCAAAGACCTGGCATAGACTATGAGGAAACTTATTCCCTTGTAATGGATGCAATCACATTTCAATACTTGATAAGTTTAACAGTCTCTGAAGGACTAGATATGCGTCTTATGGATGTTGTTACAGCCTATTTATATGGGTCTATAGATACTGACATATATATGAAAATCCCTGAAGGATTCAAATTGCCTGAAGCAACTAATCCAAAGCCTCAAAACATGTACTCAATCAAACTACAAAGGTCTTTGTACGAATTAAAATAATCTGGACGTATGTGGTATAATCGTTTGAGTGAGTATTTGTTAAAAGAAGGATATGTGAATCATTCAATTTGCCTATGTGTTTTTTTATCAAGAAATCAAATTTTGGGCTTACAATAATTGCAGTGTATGTGGATGATTTAAACCTTATAGGAACTCCTAAAGAGCTCACAAAAGCAGCCAATTATTTAAAGAAGGAATTTGAAATGAAAGACTTGGGAAAAACAAGATATTGCCTCAGCCTGCAGATCGAGCATTGTTCAAATGGCATATTAGTCCATCAATCGACATATATAGAGAAAGTATAAAAACGATTTTATAGGGACAAATCACGTCCAGTCAATTCCCCTATGGTTGTTCGTTCACTTGAAGTGGACAAAGACCCATTTTGTTCTAAAGAAGAAAATGAAGAATTGCTTGGTCTAGAAGTACCATATCTCAGTGCAATTTGTGCACTAATGTATCTTACAAATTGTACTAGACCAGACATAACATTCTCTGTCAACTTACTAGCAAGATACAGTTCTATCCCAACTAAAAGGCATTGGAATGGGGTTAAACATATATTGTGATACCTTCGTGGGACAAGTGATATGGGTTTATATGATTCAAAAGAATCAAAATCACAATTAATTGGGTATGTAGATACAGGATATCTTTCAGATCCTCATAAAGCTCGATCTCAAATGGGATATGTCTTTACTTATGGTGGAACGACAATATCTTGGAGATCAGTCAAGCAAACAATGGTAGCCACATCTTCAAATCATTTAGAAATTCTTGCAATTCACGAAATAAGTCGTGAATGTGTATAGCTAAGGTCAATGATCCAACATAGATAAGAAACATGTGGACTACCTTCCATCAGAGGCAATGCAACCATATTACATGAAGATAATGCTGCTTGTATTGCACAAATTAAATGAGAATTTATAAAAGGTGACAGAACTAAGCATATCTCCCTTAAATTCTTCTATACTCACGAGCTCCAAAAGAAAGGTGAGATTGATGTTCATCAAATTCGGTCATGCAATAATCTAGCAGATCTATTCACAAAGGCGTTACCTTCAACCACATTGGAAAAGTTTAAGGTATGACATTGGAATGCGAAGATTAAGAGATCCACCATTTGAAATTTTGAAGAAATCGTAATCATGTTTACATAAGGGGGAGAATGATAATGTGGATATACTGCACTCTTTTTTCCTTCGTCTAGGTTTTGTCTCATTAGGATTTACTGGCAAGGTTTTTAACGAGACAATTATAATAATCCAAAAAGAACATTGTACTCTTTTTCCTTCACTAGGGATTTTTCCCATATGGTTTTTCTTAGTAAGGTTTTAATAAGACATATTCTTATGATCATCCAAAGGGGAGTGTTATAAAATATGAGAATTTATCGGATTATGGAAACTTGTGGATGATCATCCATTTTGATGTATATCTCTTTGTGACTCCCTATAAAAGGGAGACACCCCTAATGAAAATCTATTCCATTCTCTTCTTATGTTCTAATTTCTCTTTCTTGTTTTCTTCTCCTTTCACTTTATCATTTTACAACATAAGGTTCTTTTTTCTAAATTTTTTCAAATTAACGAGTCAAAACTTATTTTTTCTTATATTTTTAATATCTAAATACCATACTAAAAACATAAAAGATAATTTTCAAAATATCATTACCATGGTTTTTATATTTTCACAATAAGTTAAATGAAATTTAATAATAAGATAATTAAAATTAATTTATTTATTAAATTTTATTTTATTTTATTTTATTTTAGTAATGAAACATGTGTTTGAAATGATGATCTTTATTTAAGATATATATTTCTATGTTTAAAAATGTTAACAATTTTATATCTCAGATTATTTTTTTAATAAAGAAAGACTCATTGATAAGATTATTATGATATTTTTATATTTTTAATAATATATTAAATAGAATATAAAAAATAAAATAATTAAAATTAATTGAATTTAAGTTAAAATTTAGGAGGGAGGAATAAACTATATATTAAATTGCCCAATTCGTTTGGAAGTTTGCCTTCATATGGAATATTGGGTTGGATCCCTCGAAGGGAAAGGAGTCATGACAACAATATTGAAACTGGTGAAAGGAATACCAAAAAATGGAAATTTTAATTTAAGGTTTTGACTGGGGAGGGGGAAAGTAGATAAAAAAAAAAAAGTTAAATTAAATATGACTTTGCGAGACTTCAATCTACCAATATTTATTGGAAAGTTTTGAATTTGACAATAGTGAAAGAGGCATAATTACAACACTTTTTTCATATTATTATCCTAATGGTGGGAGAAAAATGAATATTAAGGGAAAAAAAACTTCTTTTTCAATAATTATTAATTTTATCTTTATAGATAATAAATATGAATAAGAGGTTTTTCTTTTCCTTTGTTTTATGATATATGTACTTTTCAGTTTAATTTATTGAAAGACAAATATGTAGAAACAACGAAATTGGACTATTCTCATTTTTAAATTTTATTTTTTTAATATTTTTTTATGATGAGAATTGTGGTATTATTATCTTCATCTTACCACCTAAATTAATTTTTATGATATATAAACTACCATCTTATTTATATTTATATTCAAAATCATTTATGATAAAATAATATTAATAATATGATTAAGAATTTGTAACACCAACAACAAAATACCATGGAAAACTTTCTTACTAAAAAGCAGTGTAACTTATCTGAATTGTAACTCAAAATAAATAATAATTTTTCACCACATCACATAAAAAACGGACAAAGGAAAAAAGCCAAGGAAGGAGCCACTTGTATTGATTAACAAATGAATCTTTTCTTTTTATGAAGTCTTGTTTTCTACCTGCTAAGGATCTTGAAATTTTTCAAAATGAGAAAAATCCAATTCAACGCTCACTTTTTCTTTTTAGTGAAGAAATGGCTCAAACATCACCTTCAACCTTCCCTGTAACAATGGTAGATTATTAATTGTTCAACATGGTGGGTTCAAATGAACTCATCTACCATTGGACAATGAAAATGAATGAAGAGAAAAAGATGAAGTCGTTTGGTATGCAAATGCTAGGAAAGGAAGGTGTTTTTTGAATTTTTGTGGTGGATGGGTCCTTCCTTATATTCTTTTAAATAAAGCCACCAATATGCTCACCCATTACTTTTTGACCATTGTGAACCAAATGCAAATGCTAGGAAACAATGGTGGTTTTGAATTTTGTGGCGGGTGGGTCCTTTCTTATACTCTTTTGGAGTCCACTCAACTTTCCACTTATTTCTCTTCTAGAAAAGAAAGATGCTTTTGAATTTTGTGGTGAGTGGGTCATTCCTTAGATTCTATTAAAAGTCACGCCCCTCCCTTTTATCATTGTGAATAAATGACTCTTGATACATCTCATAAAAAATGAATATTTAATTTTAAATAAAAATTTCGTTATATAAATAAATAATAAATATTTTTTTAGTTTAAATATTTTAAATAATTTTAAAAGCCACTTCGATGACCAAACCAAACTGGTTTTGTTTCACATAAGCACCAAAGATGGATGTGCTTTAGGCATATCAAGTATTGACTTAGCACAAGTTTATCATTTATAACTAAATAATAAAATTTTGAGAATGTACTATTTTATATTAAATTAAATAACGAATTGAACAATTATTTCTACCAATCTTGAATTTTATCTTGAAAATTAATTTATATTAAATAATTTTAAAATGTGAAATTAATTTATTCATTGTTATATTTTTGTTCTTTTTACCAAGAAATGGTTTTAAAATTTTGAATGAAACCAATATATTTTTAAATAAAAAATAATTTTTTTTTAATTTTAATGTTTCTCGGATAAATTAATTAAGAACTTCAAACAAAACAAACTTTTTCATTTTAAAATGTATTTAAAAATTGATTTAATATACTCAAATAAAATAAAATCCATAAACGATTTTATTTTTAAAACTTGAAAAAGAAAATAAAATTTATAATGGCTTTGATATTTTTAAAGTTCTTGAAAGATTTCTAAGTCCATACAATATAATTTAATTTTGGAAAATTTAATATGATATGTTTTCAAATTTAAATGAAATTTAAATAATAAGATAATTAAAATTAATTAATTTATTAAAATTTATTTTTTAAGTAATCAAGCATGTTTAAAATGATGATTTTCATTTAAAATATAAATGAAATAATGATATATGTATAAATTTTTATGTTTAAAAATGTTAATAATTTTATATCTAATTTTTTTTTAAAAAAATAAGGAATGCCTCATTGATAAGATTATTATGATATTTTTATATTTTTAATAATATATTAAATAGAATATGAAAACTAAAATAATTAAAATTAATTGAATTTAAATTAAAATTTAGGAAGGAGGAATAAACTATTTATTAAATTGCCCCATTGGTTTGGAAGTTTGCTTTGATATGGGATATTGGGTTGGATCCCTTAAAAGGCTTTGACAGGTTCTGTGGTGGGTGGGTCCTTCTTTATAATATTTTTAAAAGCCACCGACCTCCCCACTCATTACTCTTGAATCTTGATATTTAACTGGCAAATCTCATGGTTATGCATTGGGACCCCGAAAAATGGAAAAAGGACCACACACTTGCATTTCTATCGATCTTAGAATTTTATCTTGAAATTAATTTATATTAAGTAATTTTAAAAATAAGAAATTAAGTTATTTATTTTTATATTTTTGTTCTTTTTACCAATAAAAAGAAATAATGATATATGAATATAATTTTATGTTTGAAAATGTAAACAATTTTATATTAATGTTTATTTTTTTAAATAAAGGAAGACTCATTGATAGGATTGTTATGATATTTTTAATTTTTAATAATATATTAAATAGAATGTGAAAAATAAAAATAATTAAAGGGGGAAGGACCCATGGCAATAATATTGAAAGGCTTTGACTGGTCAAAGGAATACCAAAATAAAAATCACTGTGCTTAATATATTTTCTCCCGGAAATCTCTCCACTTTATATCATGTCCATGCCCACCGAAGCTCGATATATCATGGAAATATTGTCATTTTCGGTACGTAAATGCTAGGAAATAAAGTTGCTTGTGGGTGGGTCCTTTCTTAAATAATTACTTTCATAACTATTTGAAATCATTTTCTCTAATATTCTTGACCTGTCTTCCACCTTTCGTTATAATATTTGATCGTACTATTTAGGCAAATTTTCACACATTAAACATCTATTTGCCTCTTTGTTCTCAATTATTCCCATTACTCAACTCCTGGACGATATTAAAATTTTAAAAAATATAAATTTTATAATATTCATAAAATTCTTTTTCAACCCAATTTTGATTAAAAAAATATTATTTAACTTACAACATTTCATAAATTTATTTTTATGGATAAATTTAGTGACGTGTGATATAATTATCCCGTGTTAGGAAATCACTCAATAAGTTTGTTGATTTTTTCTTTTGGAAATTTTCATTAAACAAAAGGACTTCAAATCAAACATGACTTCATGCATTACATTTGTTAAGTAGTATAAATTATTCTTAAAATAATTTAAAATTCAAAATTTAGACCAATTAATATCACAATTTCTTGGATCAAAATTAATTTAAAATGATTATATTATTATTTTTTCTACATATGACAATATTTCCGTTAATATTTTAACCATTAACATTTCTTTTAAAGTAATTGAAATTTTATGTGAAATTTTAAAATATTATGATTCATCGTTATAAAAAATTTCAATGTTATTATTCATTTTTAATGAAAAACATTATAATAAAATTTATCTAAAAAATTTATGGTTTTAGAAACTTTTTATAATAGATAAAGTTTTAAAAATTATATATATATTTTTTTAAAGGATTATTGAGTTTGAAAAGTTGAAAGAATGTAAAAATTGTAAAACAAAAAGAGGGATATATTTAGCAATACAGATGAGTTTGTAAAGTGAAAAAGAAAAACTTAAAAACATAAATAAGTTTATAAAGTATCTTACCACATTTATTATAAAAATAATGTTGTATTTAGTTTGAATGTATTTTAGGATATAAAATAACTAATGATATATGTATGATTATTTTTTAATTTATTTTTAAAATTTTATATATATAAATTTTTAAATAATTAATATACAAAAAACATAAAAGATTATTTTCCGTAATTCATTATTACGGTTTTTACATGCTTATGCCAATGTTTCAAAATGTTTTTGTACCGCGAAAATATATAAACTCAAAAAATATATATTTTCGCGGTACAATGTTTTTCAAAGTGTTTTTGAGTTTGCCACATGCATACAGTGGCTATGTGTGTCCAATAGTAATTCTGGTCCATAGTATTTCTCAGGAATCTAACATTGGTGTTGTGTAAACATCTAGCCTGCATGTCATAGCTTTTAGTGCTGCTTGTTGAAAAACTTGTAGCGTTTTTGTTTGACCAGAAACTTCATCATTCCCCATATTATGTGATGACATGAGCACATGTGTTGGTTGTCATTATTCACTGTATCAGACCTATAAGAAAAAAGTCATTATTCATTGTATCATGCCTGATGGATTCATTGTTCAGGTCCCTGTTCTTACTACCATAGGGTTTTTGAAGGATGCTCCACATGTGAATATCCATGGTTTCAATCTCTACCATCGCAATCGTCTTATAATAAAAATTGTAAACCCCTTGCTATTCTTGCCTTGTCTTAGATATCTTATAAGCCCTGTATTCTGATTTTTCAGATGCCTTAACATGATTTGAACCATTGTGCGACTTCAAGGAGTATAAAAATGATCCAGTTAAAGTACTGATCAAGATTATTTAACTGACAAATCACATGCTTATGCATTGGGACCCAAAATGGGAAAATGATCACCTGCTTGCCTGTATTGGGAAAATCGATTTTTTACTTCCAATCCAACCACCCCACAACCACAAAAAAAAAAAAAAAAAAAAAAAAGGAAAAAGTTTTGCTTACCCAAAGATGCTGTCGGCATATCAAGTATTGACTAAGCACAAGTTCTTCCTCGACTCTCCCTAAGCTTTCATCCAGAAACTGTCCAACAATGGCTTCCTCTACCCAAAAACCCTCTTCTTCTTCTGCCTCAGTCCGTAAATATGAGTTCGAAGTGTTCTTGAGTTTTAGAGGTGAAGACACCCGCAACAATTTTACGGATCATTTATTCGTAAATTTGGATCGGATGGGGATTAACACTTTTAGAGACGATCAACTTGAAAGAGGAGAGGAGATCAAATCAGAACTTTTGAAAACTATTGAAGAATCAAGAATTTCCATAGTTGTGTTCTCAAAAACCTATGCTCATTCCAAGTGGTGTTTGGATGAGTTAGCGAAGATCATGGAGTGCAGGGAAGAAATGGAACAAATAGTCTTTCCGGTGTTCTACCACGTGGATCCTTGTGATGTGCGAAAGCAAACAGGGAGCTTCGGAGAGGCATTTTCCATTCATGAAAGAAATGTAGATGCGAAAAAGGTGCAAAGGTGGAGGGGTTCCTTGACTGAAGCAAGCAATCTAAGTGGTTTCCATGTGAATGATGGGTAACTTCAACTTCCTTAATTTGTGCTTTTCATTTAATTAAGTTCTAAGGATTTAGCTGTTTTAAATCATGAATTAACAAGTTAACAATTTCGAATGGTAAAGCTTGCTTTGTGATCTTATTAGCACTAGGCTCAAAACTTGTTGCCTTCTCATTATCTATAAAATGCTCAGTATAGTGGGTTCTTTTAATACTTTTTACATCCTATTACTTTTCTTATATTGACAAAATCAAGTAAATATCACTAAATTTACTTTCTATTTGTTATCTTTTGCAATTCATTATAACTCATGAAGTGTTAAATTGTACTTTATAATTGGCAGGTATGAGTCAAAGCATATTAAGGAAATTATTAACCAGATTTTTAAAAGATCAATGAATTCTAAGCTTTTGCACATTAACGATGATATAGTTGGGATGGATTTTCGACTGAAAGAACTAAAATCATTGTTAAGTAGTGACTTGAATGACATTCGTGTGGTTGGGATCTATGGACTTGGCGGAATTGGTAAAACTACCATTGCCAAGATTGTTTATAATGAGATCCAATATCAATTCACTGGTGCAAGCTTTCTTCAAGATGTCAGAGAGACATTCAACAAGGGTTGTCAACTTCAACTACAACAACAACTTCTACATGATACAGTGGGGAATGATGTAGAGCTTAGCAATATCAATAAAGGTATCAATATAATAAAGTCCAGACTTCGCTCAAAAAAGGTTCTTATTGTAATTGATGATGTGGATCGATTGCAGCAATTAGAGTCAGTGGCTGGAAGTCCTAAATGGTTTGGTCCAGGAAGTACAATTATCATTACAACCAGAGACCAACATCTGTTGGTTGAGTATGGAGTGACTATATCACATAAGGCTACAGAATTACATTATGAGGAAGCTCTTCAACTCTTCAGCCAACATGCCTTTAAACAAAATGTTCCTAAGGAAGATTATGTAGACCTCTCAAATTGCATGGTTCAATATGCTCAAGGTCTCCCTTTGGCCCTTAAAGTTCTAGGTTCTTCTCTTCGGGGCATGACAATAGATGAATGGAAAAGCGCATCGGATAAATTGAAAAAAAACCCTATGAAGAAAATTAATGATGTGCTTAGAATAAGTTTTGATGGGCTTGATCCTTCTCAAAAGGAGGTTTTCTTGGACATTGCGTGTTTTTTCAAAGGTGAATGCAAAGATTTTGTGTCAAGAATATTAGATGGTTGCAATTTATTTGCAACATGCAACATAAGAGTTCTCCATGATAGATGTCTAGTAACTGTCTCAGACAATATGATACAAATGCATGACTTGATACACGAAATGGGTTGGGCAATTGTTCGTGAAGAATGTCCTGGAGACCCCTGCAAATGGAGTAGATTGTGGGATGTAGATGATATTTATGATGCATTTTCTAAACAAGAGGTACGAATTAAATGCCTAAATATTTGTTTAAATGTTTATAATTGATTTTTTAGTGGTTAATTGTCTATATAATGGTAGTTAGGATTTTTATCTTGTGTTTTTCCCTTATTTTTCCTTATTGTTTTCCAGGAGATGCAAAATATTCAAACCATATCTTTGGACTTATCTAGATCAAGAGAAATACAGTTCAATACAAAAGTGTTTGCCAAGATGAAGAAACTTAGGTTGCTTAAAATGTATTGCAATGATCATGATGGTTTGACGAGAGAGGAGTATAGAGTGCTTCTTCCTAAAGACTTTCAATTTCCTCATGATTTGAGATATCTTCATTGGCAAAGATGCACTTTGATGTCTTTACCTTGGAACTTTTATGGAAAGCACCTGATTGAAATCAACTTGAAGTCTAGCAACATAAAACAACTTTGGAAAGGGAATAAGGTATGATCATTTTTAATGTTTCTTTTTCTTTATAATAATTTTCAAGTTAAAGATTTTCTTTTTTATTAACAAAATGTCTTATGTTACAGCGTCTTGAAGAATTAAAGGGCATTGATCTAAGTAACTCAAAACAATTGGTCAAAATGCCAAAATTCTCAAGCATGCCAAATTTGGAGAGACTGAATCTTGAAGGTTGTACAAGCTTGCGTGAACTTCATCCATCTATTGGTGATCTCAAAAGTTTGACTTACTTGAATTTAGGAGGATGTGAACAGCTCCGAAGTTTCCCATCGAGCATGAAGTTTGAATCTCTTGAAGTTCTTTATCTTCATTGTTGTCCAAACTTGAAGAAGTTTCCTGAGATCCATGGGAATATGGAATGTTTGAAGGAGCTTTATTTAAACAAGAGTGGGATCCAAGAACTACCAAGTAGCATTGTGTATTTAGCATCTCTTGAAGTCCTTAATCTCTCAGATTGTTCAAACTTCGAGAAATTTCCTGAGATCCATGGGAATATGAAATTTTTGAGGGAGCTTTATTTAGTAAGATGTTCAAAGTTTGAGAAATTTCCGGATACATTTACCTATATGGGACATTTAAGGGGGCTTCATTTACGTGGGAGTGGTATTAAAGAACTCCCAAGCAGCATTGGGTATTTGGAATCTCTTGAAATTCTTGACCTCTCATGTTGCTCCAAATTTGAGAAATTCCCAGAGATCCAAGGGAATATGAAATGTTTGTTGAATCTTTTTTTAGATGAGACTGCTATTAAGGAACTCCCAAATAGCATTGGGTCCTTAACCTCTCTTGAAAAGCTTTCTCTTGGAGAATGTTCAAAGTTTGAGAAATTTTCAGATGTATTTACCAATATGGGACGTTTAAGGGAGCTACGTCTATATAGGAGTGGTATTAAGGAACTCCCAAGCAGCATTGGGTATTTGGAATCTCTTGAAAATCTTAACCTGTCATATTGCTCAAACTTTGAGAAATTTCCAGAGATCCAAGGGAATATGAAATGCTTGAAGGAGCTTTCTTTAGAGGAAACCGCTATTAAGGAACTCCCAAATAGCATTGGGCACTTGCAGGCCCTTGAAATTCTTACTCTCAGTGGTTGCTCAAATCTTGAGAGGTTTCCTGAGATCCAAAAAAATATGGGGAATCTATGGGCTCTTTTTCTAGATGAGACTGCTATTAAAGGATTACCCTACTCAGTAGGTCATCTCACCAGACTTGATCGCTTAAATTTGGAAAATTGTAGAAATTTGAAAAGTCTTCCAAACAGTATATGTGGGTTGAAATCCCTCGAAGGCCTCTCTCTCAATGGTTGTTCAAATCTAGAGGCTTTTTCAGAGATCACGGAGGATATGGAACAATTAGAACGCCTTTTTTTACGTGAGACGGGTATCTCAGAGCTGCCATCATCAATCGAACATATGAGAGGTCTTAAATCCTTGGAATTGATCAATTGTGAGAACCTTGTGGCTCTTCCCAATAGTATCGGTAATTTGACATGTCTGACTAGTCTTCATGTTCGTAACTGTCCAAAGCTCCACAACTTGCCTGACAATTTGAGAAGCCTGCAATGTTGCTTAACAATGCTAGATCTAGGTGGTTGCAATCTGATGGAAGAAGAAATCCCCAGTGATTTATGGTGCCTATCCTCACTGGAATTTTTAAACATAAGTGAAAACCATATGCGTTGCATGCCTGCTGGCATCACTCAACTTTGTAAGCTTGGTACCCTTCTCATGAATCATTGTCCGATGCTTGAAGTAATTGGAGAGCTTCCATCAAGTCTATGGTGGATAGAGGCACATGGTTGTCCATGCCTGGAAACTGAAACTTCTTCAAGTCTACTCTGGTCTTCTTTGCTCAAACACTTGAAATCACCAATTCAGGTATCATTTTCATGGCATAATTATCTTTTTATTTTTATTTATTTATTTATTTTTATTTTTTTTAAAAAACATGAGATTTACATGACATTTTTTTCTGCAGCGGAGATTTAATATTATCATTCCAGGAAGTAGTGGAATACCAGAGTGGGTAAGTCATCATAGAATGGGATGTGAAGTAAGTGTAGAGCTTCCAATGAATTGGTATGAAGATAAGAACTTGTTAGGATTTGTTTTATTCTTCCATCATGTTCCCCTTGATGATGATGAATCCGTGAGAACATCAGGTCTTATTCCACAATGTAAATTGGCGATATCCCATGGTGATCAAACTGAACGACTGGATAATATTAGTTTTCATCCTCGTTGTAAAACATACTGGATTAACGGTTTATCATATGGCAGCACACGCTACGACAGTGGTAGCACATCAGATCCAGCACTGTGGGTGACGTATTTCCCTCAGATTGGCATTCCAAGCAAGTATCGATCCAGAAAGTGGAACAACTTCAAGGCTCACTTTGACAATCCTGTCGGTAATGCCTCTTTTAGATGTGGCAAAAACGCATCCTTTAAAGTGAAAAGTTGTGGGATACATCTAATATACGCCCAAGATCAGAAGCATTGGCCTCAGTCGTCGAGAAAAAGGCCTGATAATAGAGAAGATCACTCACCCAAGAAAAAAATCTCTAGTTTCCAAAGGATCAAGGGTTTCTTTAACCTCTAGCAAGGTATGTGTTCTCTCTCTTCTTATTTCATTCACTACTGAATAAAATATTTATTAGATGGAATTAGTGAAAAATGAAATATCTCGATAACATTTGAAATCATAACCCAGCTGATATATATTTTTTTTCTTTTCTTTTCATGATTTTATTTTAATCATGTGTTCTTAATTATCCCAAAATTTTGGGAAATTTTTAGATCCCTCAGTTTCGGTTTGTCTGAAAGTTGAAAACTCTTTTTTTTAAAAAAAATAAAAAAATAAAAATTAGGACTTATTCAGGTGGATAGATTATTTAGGTTGCTTTGGTTGACTTTAAGAATTTTAAAATTCCTAAGTTTTTAGGTTTAATCATGCCGCAACCAATTTACTATTGATAATGATAAGTTTTTAGGTTGATATATTATATTGTTAGAAATAAATTTTAAATACAATTTTTATCAATTTAATTATTTAAAAAATGATTCTTAAAATTTATTAGTAAAATTATTAAATTTTTTAAAATTTTGTTAAAAAATGTAAAATTCTTTAAAATTTATGGTCACATTTCTTGCTATTTTTTAAAATTCCTTTGAAAGAATTGTTTGAATTTTTGTTAATTTTTAAACAAATTTTTTTAAAAAATTATCTATTTTTGTCATTTCATTTCATACTTTATAAGTTCTTTTCTTTCACAAATAATATCAATAATTAAAACTTTTTTTTATCTATTGTGTTGTTTTATTTTTTATTCTATATATTTTTTTCTTTCATAACTAATATCAATAATCACTTATTTTGTTAAATGATAAAGCACTTCATGAAATATAAATTTTTTTTTGTATATTTATTATAATACATGTTTAAAAAAAAAAAATTACTTTACCCCCTTCTTATCTAACTCAGCCACTCCTTTTAAGGCTATAAAGATTGTTTGAAACATATAACTTATATACTTCTCCGTATATATCTATATTTTCTTATTTAGTCATTACAATACAATAAAAGGTTCTCATGAAAAGAAATCATACCAAAAAAAAAAAAAAATTAAGATATATCTGGTTTCCAATTCTACTCCCTATGGTATGCCTTCTCTCTCTTTGGTTTTTATTGAAGATTAAAATATTTAATAGAATTAACAGAAAAAAATATATAGAAATATTTTAAAATGATTACATGCTTGAAAGAATATAGAGTTCAATACGAAATTAGATATGGTCAAAAAATTCAAATTTCTTTTTTCTTTTTTTATGCGTTTATTTTATTTTATTTGTTTTTAATTATTCCAAGAATTTATGAAATTCAAAGATCCTATAATCTTAAGCCTATCCGAAGTTAAAACTTCTTTATTTTTTCTAATAAATATCTTAGGACCTATCAAAGTTTTATCTTTGGAATGAATTATTGAATTTAAAAAGAAAAGCCACATTACCACTGCTGTTTTGGTAGGCCAGAATTTTTGTTTGAATTAATTAAAATTTTTATTTAGAGCTTCATTTTTTAATTGATAGGCCAAAACAATTATCATATGTTTTTCAAAGTGCATAGCCTGAATTAATATTTATTTTGCTCTTACTTTGCTTCATTTCTAAAGATGAAAAAGCACAGGATAATTATTGTCATAATATATATGCTCATTAAACTATGACTAACCATTGGCCAGGTTGTGCATGGAAACATGACTGACTATTGGTTATGGAATTGGAAGGGTGGTAGAGATGCAGTATTGAACCAGAATGAGAATGCCATAAAAGAGACTCTTTGTTTGGATTATGGATTTTAATTTATATGTTTTTAAGCATGTATAATTTGACTTAGTAATTTTAATTTGTATGTTTTTAAGCATGAATAATTTGAATTGCTGATTTTAATTTGTATGTTTTTAGGCATGGATAATTTTATTTATTTGAAATTATTTACAAGTACTTTCAAGAATGACTTTTAGACATTGATAAATTATCCTCATTTATCTATTAAGATCATATGCATAGTGACCAAAGTAGCTTAAATTTTTTTTTTATTGTGCTTCAATTATGTTACAAATTATTTCATAGTGCCTTATGAAAAGAGATATATTCAATATTTAATTATAATTATAGATGTAGTCAGTCATAATTCAAATACTATATATAAAAAAAATTACCATAATCCCAACCAATATCATTAAATCCTATCATTGACAGCCCTAGTTTAGAATTTCTTAAACCTAAAATCCCAAAGTTATTTTGTTAAATCCAAACATTATTTTATTTGATGACCATTTTTTATACACTTGTTTTAAAATATTTTTTATAGGTATATATTTAGCAAGACTAGCTTATAAACTTTTCGTTCTACAAAAGTTATGTACCATATTATTAAATTTATAAAACAAATATCAGGATGGCAATTTTGATGTAACATGATAACACGACTAAAATATGACATGAATATTAGCATATTCAAGTATAGTCATTTTCATCTTATAAAATGTCAATCCATACAAACCATTTACTAAGTAAGGCATGTTCATTTTCTTTAATTTTTCATAAAAAAAAATGTGGATACCATATTTCCCTTGATTTTAATGTATATGTGTCTAAGTGCCCTCCGGCTTACTAATTTCATGTTTTCTAAAAGAGAAAATAATAGTAATTTATATAAGAAATCCAACAACTTGCATGGAATATAAATTTTATATCTTTAAAAATTACTTTCAAGATTTTAAAAAATTGAGGTAGTCAAAAAAAATTTTAATACCTGATTTTGTATAAGAATTGATTTTTTAAAATTATTATTTTTTTAAAGATAAATTTTTGAGAGCTCCTTTTATATAGGAATTACTACAATTTTCCACACTTGCTTTTGTTTTATGATTAAATTTTTCATCTTTCTATAATAAAAAGTCAAGCGATATTATAAACTCTAATTGAGACACTTACTTCTCTTATTAAATAAGGAAGTCATCTTTAAAAATTTTAATGCATAAATGAAAAAAAAGAAAAAAGGAAAAAAAAATGATAAATGTTATATTAAAAGAAAAGAACATAATATGTACAAGTATTTGGTTTCTTAACCACCTTTAAAAAAAATGAATTTATTTAATCTACTTTTATTATCCAGGATAATTTTGAAGATGATAGAATGACCAACCAACTCATCATCCCATAATGTAAATTAGTTTGCAACAATTAATGACATCATTTATTTTTTTAATAGAAAGATAATTAGTTATCCTTCTTAATTTGAAGCATCTATGATTAAGCATTATGTATAATATAATATACACTTAATCTATTTGAAAGTAATAAAAGACTTAAAAGTTTATTATAATTTTATATGATATCCTTGATTTTGTTTCAATCCAAACAAGAAATACTAAAATAAAAAATTACTAGGACATGAAGCATGATTGCTCTCTTTCTGCCATTTAAGTATTATAAAACTTTGGATTCTATTATAAAATAAAAATAGATTTAAATGAAATAAATAATTTTTATATATTACTTCAAACTCATTTTATTTAATTTAATACTTTTATATAACAAATAAATCATTTGAAAATATATAAGTTTTAAATTAATTTTAATTATATTCTTTATTTTTTATAATAAAATCAAATATGAGAAAATAATTTTCATTATTTACTACCATTCTTAAACCAAACATAGCATTAACAAATCAAATGAAAAGATTTTGAATTTTATAATTGATAATAAAAGAGGAAAAAAACACACACTTTCTTAAATTTTATTATTTTAAGAATGAGAATCATATTAAAAATAAAGCTAAAAAAAGGTGGATTTTTTTTTTCTTATAGTAATCATCTATTGAAAATTTTGTGCAAGTACACATAAATTGATTTTATGATAGAATTAAGTCATTGCAAAATCTTGACTTAGTGCTATCATTTTTACTAAAAAAAAAAAAATTAAAACTTCCTATTTTATTTCCATCATTTTAAAATATTTTGTAAAGTAATGCCTATTGGAGCTGAGAATTTCTTGAGCAATAGTCTTCTCCTCGCCGCACGCTTCCTTATACCTACCACACAAGGCTCGTCCGATTTTACCTTGGGATCACCTCCTCCAATGATTAAGTTAGTTGGGGTTTTCTAGAAAAAGTAATATTTCTCATGCTACAATCTTTTTTTTTTTCTTTTTAGACTTGCCAGTTGTATTCATGTAACTTTCAGCTATCGATAGGCATGGAGATCATGGGGACACTTTTTAGCCACTTCAAGCAGTTACCGCCCCAAGCATTAACTGTCTCCACTACTCCCTTTGGGTTGTTCTCCCACGTTTTATTTCCCACTTTTCTTGTTGGGCTATTATAGTCAGTTGGGCCATTAGGCTAGATGGGCTTTTAATCGAGGCCCAAACTAGCCCGAATTAGTGGATAGTTCTTTAGGTAGGCCCATTAACCCCATTTACCAAGGTGCCCATACTTGCCCCCATTTTTCGTTAACCCTTGGCTGAGGTCAAATGGAAAATTCTTTTTCATTTTAAGCGGGAACATATTTTCCTTGAATCTGGACCATCCAATTTTTTGTATAGGACGCTCATTCCAATGTACCTTCCAGCCGCCTTTAAGGGTTTCTTTTGCCTCTCTGCCGACGACACACATACCATGCCTTTTCAAATTCCAAAAGTTATGACATCCTTCCTTTTGGAGTCTCAATAGCATCGTTACCACATCGCCACATTCTTGTTTTTTTCCCCCTCCATTAACATCAAGCTACCAATCCTGTGTTATCAATGTTCATGTGAGGCAAGCCCACCTCTTTCATCATCTTTATATACTAATTCCGATTTTTGTTCTATTTACTCCATTTACATTCATGTTTTCCTGGATAAAGAGTTCTTTTCTTTGTTCGGTCCCTCGAACTCTACACGAAAGTGCACTCAGAAGTCTCTTTCTAGGGTTTCTTTCTCCTTTATTTTCCCTATTAGCAACGCGAGCCCTTACAGAATGTTGAAGCAATATGAAGGTTCTGCGAAAAGGAAAAGACCTCAGAAGGGTTCCTCCTCATACAAGACAGCATGCGCTTCTATTCATATTGTGGACAATTTTGCCACTGATGAATTTAGAAAGGATTTCAATATTCCAAACAATGTTAATATCCAACTACTGTGCAACACCATACCCCTCCCAATTGATACAAACAAGAAACATTCAATGTGCTTCACTAGGGAGCAGTTCCATGTCGGGCTGCACTTACATTTGCCTTCATTAGTGAGGGAGTTTTTGCACTATACCCGAATTCCGCTCTCATTTGTCCATCCGAACTCGATCTGCATTCTCATGGGTTGCTCTATTTTAAATCAGTTATTCAATCTCAAGTTGTCATTGCTTGACATTCTTTTCATTTACACTATTAAGCTAAACAAATGAGGGAAATTCATCATTTCTGCTTATAGAAAGCAGTTGCAACTGATCATAAACCTGCCAGATTCTAGGAAAGGTTGGGTCATCGGACATGTGATTGTTTATGGAGAATGGGAATTTTCAACTCCAGATCCTCGTGGTCCTTACCCCTTGAATCATACCCTTAACTACCTAATAACTAATACCATTTTTTTTTCATAAATGTTTGTTTAATCTTGCTTCCGAACAATTGAAAACTGTCGAGAACACCTAGTAGAATAGGTGAAAAACCTTCCCAGGAATGGCTTACCAAGCAGTTCAACATTTTATTCAAAGTGTGCTCTAGAACCTAGACCCTTTCACCCCTCAAATTTTTTCAAGGATTACTCATAGCGACCTAATCCCAAAGATGCATTTTATTCCAAAAGACTTTAAAATAGACAAACCTTTTGGCTCTTTTGATACTAACATAGAAGTTGTTGGGGAGAGCAAGCAACTTATCCCACTAGCAACTACTTGACAAACTACCCGACCTGGTCCTTCTATCATAATTCCATTCCCTTCGCCCAAGCACACTCTTTCCGCCTGGGGCTTAGCTTTTATTGCCCTAACAGACTTGTCACTACTACTACCAAACAGTGATTCTGTTGAACAAGATGAGTCAACTCCTTTGATTGTGGAGAACATGGATGACACGGAAGGTGAGGCTGTTGACATCTTTAGCCGGGTTAGAAAGAGAAAAATACTAGAGACCGACCAGTCTAAGACCACCCAACCAGCTTTTAGCATGCTTCAAAAGGTGTTGGCTATACAAAGTGTTTTACTGAATACTACTTCGCAAGTGGCCCCTCATGGTAAGATTACTGTTCCCGGTCTGTGCCTAAGGGTGAGTCTACACCCACACAAGATTGGTCTCATTTTAATTGAGGAGGTGAGAGAAATCCTAAACCAGTATTCCTCATTTACCATTGTTGATCCTCCTTTATCATATATAGGTGTTCTTTTCCCTGCTACTAAGCATATCACCGTGGAAGTTCCTAGTTGACTAGACTTGAATTTTATTGCAAATGTTCCCATCGGGGGCCTGCCCGAGTTGTTTAGACAAGAGCTACTATCCGAGAACTGGATGAAGATCAGATTACTGAAATGGTACTACGGCAAACCGAGCACACTTTTGATACCCATTCTTAAAATTCTTCAGTACATTTAACATTTTCACATTTATGTACCAAGGGGTCTGTTAGAGACTTAAACATCGGCTTCAATTTGCTAATAAGAAGTTGGAGGCTACCAACAAACTTAGCTAGTACGTTGATGAGTCCATGGCCAAGTAGGGGAACCTTGAGATGGAATCAGCTTTAGCTAAATTGCGCATGACTGAACTTGAGAACTCCAATAAAATCCTTCAAGCTTCAATCCAAACTTTTTAGACCGAGTGTGTGGACTTGAAAGAGGATCAAAGAAGAAAGGTAGAGGAGATAGAACAACTCCATCTTCAAATTAACCAATCTCAATCCACACTAAAAGCTCAACATGCAAAGTTCACCACCAAATACACCGAGCAAGTGGAAAAAATGTATTGGTATGCATACCGACGTTGCTAGCAAAAACATGCTATCATTGAAGACTTTGATACCAATGAGGACTTTGTAACCGAATATGAAATTTCTGACCTTGAAACTTCTCCACTAGGTGCTGGTAGGGCTGACAAGAGAGTGAGGCTAGCTGCTACAAACAGGGACCAAACCGACCTTGTTGGAATGTCAGCCCCACCAGATGTTTCTTTGCTAGAAGATATCGCCCCTTGCTCGGATGAAGTTTCTCATCTACCTTACACTGGCAATGTGTTTTCCCCTACTGAACCAATAGGTAATCTGGATGACCAAGGGAATGCCCTAGAAAGGGCTAAAGAACTAGAATCCTTGTTGGTCAACTTAGATCCCATTGCACACATTGAAGACTTGGAAGAATGAACTGAAGTCATTTTTTTTGGGAAAAAATTAACAATTACACTAGTTCTTTGACCTTTGGTAGATTTTACCTTTTTTTTATCCCTTTATTTTTAAAGTTTGCAAGATTTTACCCTGACAATAGGCCTTTGTGCCCTGCTTCTTTTTCCCCTACTTTGTTTAAGGAGTCTTTGAAGTTTTTCACTTTTATCAATTGTTTTTTCCCCTTACTTTGTTCGGGGTTTTCCATTATTACATCTATCATTTAATGCATTTTGCTAGCATGCTTGCATTCTTTACTTAATCAAAAGATTTTTATTCAAGGAAAATACATTTTTAGGTTTTAAATGTTTTAGGGACGAGGTAAATGTTCCCCAATTAATTTTTCTAGGAAGTTGGCTCTCTCATGTCCTATTTTTATTACACGATAAGGGCCTTCCTAGTTGGCTTGCAATTTTCCAAGCCTATGATATGCCATATTCTCAAACATTTTTCTCAAGACTAGTCCTTGACTTACAGTTGTCGTGGTTTTGATCGCTTTTTGTAATTTGCCATAGCTTGATGGCGATAAACTTCAATTTGAATCATAGTTGCCTCCCTCAATTCATCAGCCCAATCTATACTAGCTTCAATCTATTGGTTTATTGTTGGTTCCTAGGTCGTTCGCAATGTTAGCATTCCCACTTTAGTTGGGATGACAACTTCCATGCCATAAGCTAGGGAGAAAGGAGCCTCCCCAGTTGGGCGACATAGCGTGGTTCGATGTGCCCACAATACTCCAGGCAACTCTTCCACTCAATCCATGCCGACTCCTTGAAGTCTTTTCTTCAACGCATCAAGTAGGGACTTATTCGTTGCTTCCACTTACCCGTTAGCTTATGGGTAGTGTGGTGAGGAATACAGGTTCCTGATCCCTAACTCGGCACAAAAAAATTTTAATTGAAGCTATCAAATTGTGGCCCAATGTATGAGATTATCACTTGTGGCATTCCAAAATAACAAATGATTCTCTTCCATAAAAATCTTGTTATGTCCTTATCTTTTATTGTTGCAAAAGCCTCTGCCTCAACCCATTTTGTAAAGCAATCAATTGTTACCAACAAAAATTTATTTTGGGCAGGAGCTACTGGGAAATGACCCATTATATCTATTCCCCACTGGGCAAAAGGTCAAGGACTAACCAAAGGAGTGCGGGACTCCTATAGTAGCCAAATGATGCGTGCATACCGTTGACAACTATCACACATCTGCACTAACTCTTGGGAGTCCTTATGAATGGTGGGCCAGTGGTACCCTTATGTGCAAGCTCGATGAGCAAGTGTCCAGCCGCCCGGGTGGTTTTCGCATACTCCTTCATGCAATTCTAAAAAGACATACTTCGCTTATTCTGGTTCCAAACACCTTAAATATGGCCCATTGTAAGACTTTCTATATAATCGACCCCCGATCATGCTATATCGTGCGGACTTAATCCTAATCTGATGTGCCTGAAGTTCATCATTTAGTAGCTTCCCTATCTCCAGATACTTGGTGATCGATTCCATCCAACTTCCATGGATATCATAAACTTGATTCACTTGTTCTCTTTTTAGGATTGATGGGTCGTCTTTGTAATAAACTAGTAGAATAGTTGTTTGTGTCACAGCTAAGAGAGTTGTTGATCCAACTAATGCATCTTCTCAGACATTCTCTTTCCTAGTGATTTGAGTCACCTTCCACTTGTTAAATTTATGAAGCTAGTTTTTCACTTTCTGGAGGTACTTTATCATTCTTTCACCCCTTGCTTCATACTCTCCTTGCACCTGGTTCACCACTAGTTATGAGTCACTCCATATATCGAGGTGGCTAGCTTAGACTAACAGTGTCAGGCTTACCCCAACAAGTAGAGCTCCATACTCGACCTCATTGTTTGAAGAGTGGAAGCCCAATTGGACTGCCTACTCCAAATATTCTCCTGTGGGGGATTGTAGGACGAGCCCTACCCCTACACCTGCATCGCAGGACACTTCATTAACATAGAGAATCCACCACTCCCCCGTCTTCCGATCAAAGCAATCTACAATATCAAGTCACTTGACAATAAAATCTGTGAGGACTTGTCCTTTTAGTGATAAGCGGGGTAAATACCGCAAACCAAATTCACTTAACCTCTCGGCCCATTTTATCAACAGCCTAGACAACTCAAGCCCATGCAATGTTGCCCGAAAAGGAACATCGATTAAAACATTGACTTGGTGTGCCTAAAAATAAAGGCACAACTTCTTTGATACCATTCCCACTGCCAATGCCACCTTTTCTGGCATGGTGTAATTTTGTTCGACTGACATCAATTCCTTACTAACATAGTAAACTAGTAACTGACTCCCATTAGGGCCCTACTTAAGCAAAATTGCATTGATTGCCAACTTTGATGCTACAAGGTACATGTACAACGGATCTCCCAGTTGATAACTTTTTAAAATTGGAGGCGAGACCAAATAGTTTTTTATGGCTATAAACGCTTCCTCGCACTCGACGGTCCACTTAAAGGCCTTGGCATTTATTTATTTTTATCAAATTAAAGCAAGGCTTCAGACGGTCAGTGTACCGAGAAATGAAACGGGCTATTGCAGCCACCCTTCCTGTTAAACGTTGCACATCTTTTTTACTTTGAGGAGATGGTAGCTTTTGTATTGTCTTTATTTAGGCAGGATCTATTTCAATTCCTTGCTCTATGACTAGAAAACCAAAGAACTTACCGGCAAACAGCCCAAAAGCACACTTAGTAGGAATAAAATTTCATCCCAAAGTGTTGTAACAGGTCAAAATCTTGTTGCAAGTCTGTACAATGACTCTCTTGTTTCTTGTTTTTTATAAGTATGTCATCTATATAGACCTTTGTCGTTTTTCCTAGCATTGAATAAAATATTTTTGTCATCAATTGTTGATAAGTGGCCCTTACATTCTTAAGGCTAAAAAACATTACATTATAATAGAAAGTCCCAAATGGGGTTATGAACACTGTCTTTTCAGTATAAAAAAGGTACATAGGAATCTGGTTATAGCTAGAAAAAACATCAATAAAAGATAACATCTTATGCCCTAAAATAGCAATAATAATTTGATGAATGCTTGGCAATGGGAAACTACCCTTTGGGCATGCCTCATTCAAGTCAGTAACATTTATGCAATCCCTCTATTTGCCTTCTTTTGTTGGCACAACTACCACATTAGCTAGCCAGGTCCGGGTAGTAGACCTCTCGAATGAATCCTGCATTGAGCAATCGGGATACTTCAAGCTAGATTATCTACCGCCTCTATGAATTAAGCCTTCTTACCTTTGGCCGAACAGGTTTCGACCCTGGGCAAATCCTGAGTTTATGACTCATCACTTCGGGGGATATTCCTGGCATGTCAAATAATTCCCAAGCAAAGACTCCAACGTTCAAATTCAGTTGGCTTACTAGTTGTTGTCTTTCGTGCTCTATCAACATAGCACTGACGTAGGTAACCTTCTCCAATCCTTCTTTTTGTATTTCTACACAAACTAGTGGGTCAATGACTGGGGATTCTTGGTCACCTTTGTCCTTCAATAATTGTTATTTCTGTTGGGACTCGTTGTCAACGTGAGCATTTTCAACTTTCTCTTCTGTAGGCAAGGCATTTACCTGGTAACACTGCCTAGCAGCTAGTTGACTCCCAAATAAGTCTACTTAGCCTGTTTTAGTAAGGAAGTTGACTTTTTGGTGATAAATTGAGGAGGGTAACCTTCATTTTTTAAATCCACGCTCGTCTCAATATGGAATTGTATGGTGAAGGGTCTGACACGACTGAAAAAAGAACATTTAGGGTTGTAGGACTAGTTTCAATTGACAAAATTATTTCTCCCAAAGTTCGGGTCGTTGATATTTTGAAACCTGTTATAACTCGGCCCAGGTTTCCCAAAGTGGAAATTGGGATATCCATCTGCTTATAAGCCGAGATGTGGAACGAATCAATTGAACTACCTAGGTCAACAAGTACTCGACAGACTTGGAACGCGACAATTTTTAGTGATAGAACAAGGGCATCTTCATGCAAAACTGTTATTTGTACAATATCTCGAGTGTTAAATGTGATAACCCCATCTATAGGCTCCATTGTCCCTGGTACAAAGGAATAGTGCTTCGTACCGATCTTCTCCATGTCACTAGCTTCTTGAATCATTACTCAACGACGACACTTTGATTCCCAACGTTGATCAATAGGTCCTCCTTGAATGACATGAATAACTTACGGTGCTCTCCCTGACAGGATCATGCTAGCCACGGCCTGCTCAGTACTCCCAATAGTTGACTGCTCACTCTTCTTGACATACTAAGAGAGCCAACTAGCTATTTCCATGTCTTCCACCAAATAGTGGAGGTGTCGACACTCATTAGTGGTGTGCCCATACTCTTTATGGTATTCGCAATGCTAGGTTTGGTACTGCTATGCCGAGTCACCCCTAAAAGCGAAGGGCCACCTGAAACTAAGCAAGCCAATCATAATTGGAAGTAACTATCTGTGGGCCAAATTAAGCAAGGTTCATCGCCAAGGTGGTCTTTGGCCCTTATCACTCCTGCACAACTTTTTGCCCTGTGAATGGGTCCCCCAAGCTTAACATTTATTCCATGTATCTTTTTTTGCATGTGCCACTTGCGTTGATACTAAGATAGGACTTGCTGCAACTTGCAAGTCCTCTTCCAACATAGCATACTTGTTAGCTCTTCTAAACAATTCATCAATCGTCTTTAGTGGCTTCTTGGAGAGAGATTCAAAAAATGGGGTCCCTGACCCAATGCTACGCTTGAAGGCTTATAACAAAGCATCCATACAGCATGTTTCTACTTGGAGCATTGCTTGATCAAACTTGTGCATGAACTAGCGTAAAGTCTCGCTTTCTATCTTCTTCATATTCTGAAGGCTATTGATATTGAAATTTTACCTTGTTGAGCACAAATAATAAGCTACAAAGACTTTTGACATCTCCTTAAAAGAGTGAACGAAATTAGGAGGAAATCGGTGGAACCAGGCTATGGTAGTGCCTTAGAGACTAGCCAGGAAGACTTTGCATAGAAGCTCATTATTGTCGATATTAAGCGTCATCATTTGTCGATAATGCATCAGACGATCGAATGGGTCATACGTTCCGTCATACATAATGAACTTAGGAATGGTATATCCCCTCAAGGGTTCATACATCAAAATATGTTGGGCGAATGGTGTTGTCATCATATCATTCAGGTGGCGAGTTTGTGGCTCCCAGAGGCAACTCATTCGATTACCCATGTGGGAGCCAGGCTATCGAAGATAGGGGCCGAGTCAGCCCTCCTACAACCTCCACACGAGGCAACCTCATTTGTTGTTGGCTGCAAGGATTTGAATACACTAGGAACTGGGGTCGTTGTCCGCCTCATCTACGCCTTTAGTGACTAGCATCCTCGGAATCCTGAGATCAGATGGGCGGCGTCCTCCATGTGAACTTAAAATGATGTGGGGAGCTTGACCAAAAGAAACTACACGATCTAAAGGCTCTACCACATCATTATTGTCCTAATGGCATAAGTGATCAATATTACTTGCTGACTAATGCAACGCTTGAATGTGAGCACGTTGATCTTCGAGTTGTGTCCTCAACAAGGCATTCTCTTACCTTAGCAACTTTGTCTAGGCAATGATGGATTCAATTATTCTTTCCTGCTCTACTTGACGCCTTTCGAAACCCTCAAGAATAAACTCCGGTGTGGCGGCCCTTTGAGGAGCTATTATACTAATTGAATCCCGTGGTTGACTATCTCCCATTGCGAAGCTTCCAATTCTAAACAAAAATGGGGGTTTACTTTTCAACTCCAAGTAAAAACGTTACATTAATGTAGAATTTTCCCATAGACGACGCCACTTCTTGGAGCTGAGAATTTCTTAAGCAATAGTCATCTCCTTGTCGCGCGTTTCCTTATACTTGCCACATAAGGCTCATTCGGTTTTACCCTGGGATCACTTCCTCTGATGATTAAGTTAGCTGAGGTTTTCTAGAAAATGTAATATATATATATATATATATATATATATATATATATATATATATATGGACTTGCCAGTTGTATTCATATACCTTTCAGCTACCAATAAGCATGGAGATCATGGGGCCACTTCAAGTGGTTACCACCCCAAGCATTAACTGCCTCCACTACTCCTCGTGGGCTGTTCTCCCACGTTCTATTTCCCACTTTACCTGTTGGGCTATTTAAGTCAACTGGGCCATTAGGCTAGATGGGCTTTTAATCATGGCTCAAACTGACCTAACTCAATGGATAGTTTTTTGGGTAGGCTCATTATCCCCATTTACGGGGGTGCCCACAATGCTAACAATGATTTTTGCATAATGCAAAAGTAAATATATATATATATATATATATATATATATATATATATATATATATATATATATATATATATGTAAAGAGTGGTTGTACAAGAAATCATTCATTTATTTTATTTTTCTTTTAAAATAATTACTTTCATATTATTGAATGACGCACTATTTGAAATCAATTTCTCTTACACTCTTGACCTGCATTTCGCCTTTTGTTGTAATATTTGGTCTAAATTATTAGGCAAATTTTATATATTTGAAAAGAGTGGTTGTACAAGAAGTCATTCATCTTTTTTATTTTTCTTTTAAAATAATTACTTTCATATTATTAAGTGAAGCACTATTTGAAATCCTTTTCTGTGACGTTCGTAACTTGCGTTTCGTTTTTCGTTGTACTATTTGATTTGAACTATTGGACAAATTCTTAAGTATTAGACACTCATTCGCCACTCTATTTTTAAATATTCCCACCACCTGTGACTTGGACGATATTAAAGTAGAAAGATGTAAATTTTAAAATATTCATAAAATTCTTTTTCAATCCAATTTTGATTAAAAAAAATATAATTTAATTTCCAACATTTTGCAAGTTTATTTTGTGGATAAATTTAATGGTTCATTATATAATTATTTTGCAAATTCAAAGATATTTATACTATATATTCTTTCACCAAAGTAAAATGCTTTGACTTAAACATAATTATTTAGCATTATTTTTTATAGTTTTAGATTGGAGGAAGAGAAAGATATATATGAGTTAATTTAAGTATTAGAACATAGAGAAACAAAAGCATTGAAATAAATGTTTACACAAAACCCGCATGATTGAATGAAAATGATAATGAAAAAAAAATAAAGAAATAGTGTTAAGAGGAGAATGTGATTGACACCACTTTTATCATGGGTAGCTACTAGCTCCTCATGTATAGATATATAAAACTTTTTTTCTACCAAAATATTATTTTTTTATATACAATAAAAATGAGTATGAATTAATTTTACTATATTAGAATATCTTTTTCTAGTTATAATAGATGTTTTTCTTGCATATTTAATTGAAAAAATATTGGAAAAAACCTTTTTAAAAAATAATATCATAACTTCAATAATACATATTGAAGTCATTTTATTAAAGAAAACTATTTATGTATGATAAAACTTTGTCAGATTCTTAAATAAATTTATTAACCACATTTATTATTAAAATAATATTTTGGATGTATTTTAGGATATAAAATAACTAATGATATATGTATAATTATTTTTTAATTTATTTTTAAATTTTATGTTATACATCTATATATGTATTTTTAATATCTAAATACCATACTAAAAACATAAAAAGATCATTTTGAAAATATCATTATGATGGTTTGTACATTTTCACAATAAGTTAAATGAAATTTAATGATAAGATAATTAAAATTAATTTATTTATTAAAATTGTATTTTTTTTTTTTAGTAATCAAACATGTGTTTGAAATGATGATCTTTATTTAAGATGTAAAAGAAATAATGATATATGAATATATTTCTATGATTAAAAATGTTAACAATTTTATATCCTAATTTATTTTTTTCTAATAAAGAAAGACTCATTGATGAAATTATTATGATATTTTTATATTTTTAATAATATATTAAACATAATATGAAAAAAAAAAAAAGTTTAATTAAATTTAAGTTAAAATTTAGGAGAAAGGAATAAACTATATATTAAATTGCCCAATTGGTCAGGAAGTTTGCCTTCATATGGTATATTGGGTTGGATCCCTCAAAGGTGAAAGGAGTCATGGCAACTATATTGAAACCGGTGAAAGGAATAGCAAAAAATTGAAATTTTAATTTAAGGTTTTGACTAGTCAAATGGGAAAATAGATCATAAAAGTTAAATTAAATATAACTTTGAGAGACTTCAAACTACCAATATTTATTGGAGAGTTTTGAATTTGACAATAGTAGTGAATGAGGCATAATTGCAATTCCTCTATAATGTTATTATCCTAATGGTGGTAGAAAGACAAATATTAAGGAAGAAAGCTTCTTTTTCAATAATTATCAATTTTATTTAATATTTGTAGGTCCTAATTCATAAATTTCATTTGTGGCATTTAATTTTAAATAATTCAAGAATAAAGAAGAAACTTTATAGATAGTAAATATGAATAAGAGATTTTTCTTTTCATTTGTTTTGTTACATATATACTTATTTTCAGTTTAACTTATTGATAAGTAGAGATGTGGAAACAACAAGGTGGGACCATTCTCATTTTCGGATTTTATTTTTTTTCAACATTTTTTATGATGAGAATTGTGGTATTATTATCTTCATCTTACCACCTAAGAAATTAATTAAGCTATCATCTTATTTATATTTATATTCAAAATAATTTATGATAAAATGATATTAATAATATGATTAAGAATTTGTACCACCAACAAAAAAATACCATGAAAAACTTTCTTATTAAATGCAGTGCAACCTATCTAAATGGTAACTCAAAATAATATAACTCAAAATAAATAATAATTTTTCACCACATCACATAAAAAATGCACAAAGGAAAAAGCCAAGGAAGGCCATTTGTTTTCTACCGGTTAAGGATCTATGAATTTTTTAAAAATGAGAAAAATCCAATTAAACTCTCACTTTTTCTTTTTAGTGAAGAAATGACTCAAACATTACCTTCAATCTTCCCTATAACAATGGTAGATTATCAATTATTCAATAGATGGGTTCAAATGAACTCATCTACCATTGGACAGTGAAAATGAATGAAGAGAAAAAGATAAAGTTGTTTGGTATGTAAATGATAGGAAATGAAGGTGCTTTTGAATTTTTGTGGTGGATGGGTCCTTATATTCTTTTAAATAAAACCACTTCTCACTCATTACTTTTTGACCATTGTGAACCAAATGCAAATGTTAGGAAACAATGGTGGTTTTGAATTTTGTGGCGGGTGTGTCCTTTTCTTATATTCTTTTGGAGGCCACTCAACATCCCATTCATTTCTCTTTTATCATTGTAAATAAAATGCAAATGCTAGAAAAGAAATATGCTTTTGAATTTTGTGGTGAGTGGGTCATTCCTTAGATTCTTTTAAAAGCCACGCACCTCCCTTTTATCATTGTGAAAAAATGACTCTTGATACATCTCATAAAAGAATGAATATTTAATTTTAAATAAAAATTCGTTATATAAATAAATAATAAATATTATGTTAGTTTAAATATTTGTTTGTTGTATACCTTGAGCCACTTCGATGACCAAACCAAACGGGTTTTGTTTCACATAAGCACCCAAAGAATCAAAGATGGATGCTCTTTAGGCATATCAAGTATTAATGGAGCACAAGTTTATCATTTATAATTAAATAATAAAATTTTGAGAATGTACTATTTTATATTGAATTGAATAACGAATTGAATAATTATTTCTATCAATCTTGAATTTTATCTTGAAAATTAATTTATATTAAATAATTTTAAAATAGGAAATTAATTTATGCATTGTTATATTTTTGTTCTTTTTACCAAGAAATGGTTTTAAAATTTTGAATGAAACCAATATATTTTAAAATAAAAAATAGACAAATTTTAATTTTAATTTTTCTCTAATAAATTAATTAAGAACTTCAAACAAAACAAACTTTTTCATTTTAAAATGTATTTAAAAAGTGATTTAATATACTCAAATAAAATAAAATCCATATCGATTTTATTTTTAAAACTTGAAAAAATAAATTATAATGGCAGTTCTTGAAAGATTTCAAAGTCCATACAATATAATTTAATTTTGGAAAATTTAATATGATATGTTTTCAAATTTAAATGAAATTTAAATAATAAGATAATTAAAATTAATTAATTTATTAAAATTTTATTTTTTAAGTAATCAAGCATGCGTTTAAAATGATGATTTTCATTTAAAATATAAATGAAATAATAATATATGTATAAATTTTTATGTTTAAAAATGTTAATAATTTTATATCTAAGTTTTTTTTTTAATAAGGAATGCCTCATTGATAAGATTATTATGATATTTTTATATTTTTAATAATATATTATATAGAATAAGAAAACTAAAATAATTAAAATTAATTAAATTAAAATTTAGGAGGAGGAATAAACTATATATTAAATTGCCCCATTGGTTTGGAAGTTTGCTTTCATATGGGATATTGGGTTGGATCCCTTAAAGGGAAAGGACCCGTGGCAATAGTATTGAAAGAGCTTGACTAGTGAAAGAGGAAAGGACCTATGGCAATTGTATTGAAAGGCTTTGACAGGTTCTGTGGTGGGTGGGTCCTTCTTTATAATTTTTTTAAAAGCCACCGACCTCCCCACTCATTACTGAGTTTCCGGCCGAAGTAGTATTTGTTTGGAAAAAAAAACCCAAACTAATCCCGTTTTCAAACTATTTGCCAAAATACTCTTTTGAATCCACGTCAGCCATCCACGTCAACAAGCCATCTTCGTCAAACTTGTTTTTTTACTTTGGAGACCCAATTTTAACCCGAAATCAACCAGAAAGTATTCTCCACCATTTGCGGCTCCACCATCTGCGGCTCCATTTTCTCTCCTCACCGGCTGTGGCTCCCACCAGTGGCTCCCACCAGCAGCTCCACCAACAGCTAGGTAAATTTTTTTCGAGTTCATGAATTTTTTCCCACTCATTTTCCTTAGCTTTCTCACCAACCAAACAGAGGAAAACAAGTTGTTTTGAAAATTTTAAAAATCTCAAGTTGTTTTCAATTTCATAGCTATCCAAAAAACTTGAAAAACCCTTTCCTCCACCTTGTATTCCTCTTATCCTGGAACCCGAAAAACCCTAACCTTTGCCTCATTTTCCTCTCATCTCGGAATCCTGATAGTTGTTGATCTGCCCATAATTCATTTTCATTGTGATCCAAAATATGGATTTCGGATTGGATGAAGGTGGGGGAGAGAGAGAGACTTGGAGAGGTTAAGGTTTATACCTTAGCCACAGATAGATGACCATCCTTGTCCTCATTGAAATGAGACATGCGCAGGCCTACAAAAGACAGCAGAATTGGGGTTTCGAAAGGGATCTGAAGGGCGAATGTCTAAGAGAGAGACAGACAGAGAAAGAGAGAGAGTGGGGTACGTGGGCGCGTGAATCGGGTGTAGAATTTGAGCCAAATTTGTTAAGGGCGGGCTGAATTGGTGGGGTTCAAAATTTCATGCCAAAATAGTGAGCGGGCTGGCTCCGATTTTCACCCCCTCCTCCTTCCCAGCATTTTTAATTAAAATTTTTCTCAAAATTCTCTTCAAAGTTCACACCACCAAATGGTCAAACCCTTTTTATTTCTTTCTATTTTTCTTTTGTTCCCTCATATTGCGTTGACTCTCTTTGTTAAATTGGACACCATATTTGCTAAGATATAAACATTGGATATGATTTTTTCTATAGAGGATTCATATACACTTATTATATGTGTCTATATATATATATATATATATATATATATATATATATATATAAATGATCAAAGTATTTGAAATTTATGAAATATTCGTTATTGGATTTTACAAAATAAATTTTAGGAGTGAGAAAATAAAATTTTGTGATGATTTTGTATGAAATTCTAATAAATTATCTAATAATGGGTATATTAAATTGTATTTTTTTAAATATTTTAAATATGATATAGCATTATTCAACAATAAAAGCATATATATTGATATTATATCATATATATCATGAAATTAAATTTATATTATCGCATATGAGTATTTTGAATTCTTCATTTTCATTTTTTACACCGTGTTCAAGATATATGTATATATATATATCACATCTATAAAAAATGATAGAAAATGCCGGTGAATTATTGATATATCAATTGTTAAAAATACAAAAGCTTCAATAATTGGCCTTCCGTAAAAAAACACTTTATATTAATTTGTTTATATATATACATATTGACATCGATATATATCATGAAATTTAATTTATATGATCCTATATTGGTATTTTGATTTATTCTTTTTCTTTCGTTATATTATGTTTGAAACATGGATCACATTTGTAAATAGGGATAAAAAGTATAAATGAATTGTCATTACCTCTCAATTGATTTCAATTACTTAAAAATACAAAAGTTTCAATAATTGGGCCTCTGTCAAAAATGAGAGTTTCTTGACTGAAAGTTGAAGGGTTTGAAATTACATATGGCCTTTTAGCGAGGGTGCTTAGGGGAAACCTATGAAATCCCAATATGGAATGGAAATACACTCCTACTTAATGTAGAGCTTAATGTATTGATCTTTGCTTTACACTCGATCAAAGCACGCTCTTCACATTAGTGCTAATTTTTCATATTTTTGTGGCATATTTTACATGTTCAACTTTCTCAACCATTACTACTTGGTAAAATTTCAAATGACCTTACAATTACTCGCTCTGGGATAAAAGCTTCAATTCCTCACAAACATGGGCCTGCTATTGCTGGTTATGAGGCGATAGCTTGCTTAATCTTATCCATCAACTATTTCTAAAAGTACCTTAGTGGTCTGTAAGCATGTTTGTTAGAAAACTTACAATACAATGATATAATTCATTTTCCTGATGTAAATCTTATTTATTGCTTGGCTGTATCTCATCTGAAGTGTATTTTATGGTACAAATATAATGCACAATACAATGATACACGTACAACAATACATATGAACAACAAATATTAATATTTGCCTAGTGAGAATCTGGAACTAAAATTTATAGCCAAAAATTCAAAAAGCTTTGTTTTGTGGATTTTGTAAGACACCTATGCATTAAAGTAAAAAATTGGGGAAAATGACTCATTATTTTTTTGTAAGAATCTGCTTCTTCCAGGTTTAATACATATTTATGGGAATCTTCTTGACATAAGACATATGGAAGCAACTTCAAAAAGTTACAGAAAAAGAAAAGCGAAAGCCTCTACACTTCCTAATAAATATTTTATCTGTTATTTGTTATTTGATTATTGTTAATAACATACCCTATTATTGTTATTTGTTATTTCATTACAAATCCATGTTATTAGTGATGTTTTATATTGTGTAATTTTGTGGTTAAAAATGAAATTAATTTGATTTTTTTGGCTTCTTCTATAGGTAAACTATGTCTAATTTATCGGTGGCAATAGTTTGTTTTTGTAATGGGAAAATGGTGAGAACACAGACTGATGTTGATTATGTTGGGGATAGAGTTGTGGTTGAACCTATTGATGTGCCTCTTGGGACAACATATGAACAACTGTTGGAAATGATATACTCGGTCACTGACATCAATAAAGAACATTTTCGATTAATACTTAGTTGTAAGTATCCTATGAAAAAAGGGAACAAATTCCAACCTTGCCCAGTAAAGAATGATAGTGGTGTAGCTCGAATGTTAGAAATGCATAACAGATTTGGGATGGATGAAGTTGAGTTATTTGTTGAACAAGTACCTATTGACTTACAAATGAATTCACCACTTGGTAATTGCATGCCTTTGTTACTTGGTGAAAATGATGGTACTAGTAATGTTCAAAATCCATTTACTGTTGAGCATAGATCAGAAGAAGATGAGGAAGACGAAGAAGGAACACAATGTGATGATGACAGTGTAGGAGCCGAGGATATTCATAATGATGATAATCAAGATAGGGAAGGTAGCTCGCCTTTTTTAGCTGTTCGTGAGGCAATTGAAAGAGAACAAATGAGATATGTGGCTGTGGATGGGGAAGGATGTAACTTGTCAAACAATCCAGATACAGAGGATTTAGATGACCCAATTGAATTATCTCCAATGCAATATCATTTGGCACCATCACCACAGTTTGAAAATGTTGAAAACATTGGTCATGTTGTGTCAAGTGAATGGACCCCATGGGGAAACACTCTTATGGGACATCCAACTGGAGAGTTCATAGTTGGACAAATCTTTAATTCCAAAGGAGATTTGCAACATGCTATAAAGATGTACTCTATTAATTCGCACCAAGAGTATATTGTTTTGTCATCCACAAAGAAATTGTTGGTCCTAAGATGCAAGAAAGCTGAACAGTCTCAATGTGCTTGGAGACTACGTGCTACAGTTGTTAAAGGGACATCTTTATTTGAGATCAACAAATATAGTGGCCCACACACATGTGTCAATCCTTGCATGAACCAAGATCATCATCAGTTAGACTCAAACTTGATAGCCGCCCATATAGAGGGAATGATTAAGACACAATTCACACTTTCAGTGGTTGCCATTCAAGCAAGTGTTGTAGAAAGATTCGGGTACCATATCTCATACACTAAGGCTTCGAAAGGCAAGCGTAAAGCATTAACTAATTTGTTTGGTGATTTCTATAAATCATACGCTAAACTGCCACATTTTTTTGGTGCCTTAGACCAAGCCAATCCAGGATGTGTTGTAATTTCTAAAACATTCCCAGGAAATATGCGAAATGAAGAGGTATTTCACCGAGTCTTTTGGGCATTTCATCCTTCCATAAAGGGCTTCAAGCATTGTCGTCCTGTGTTACCTATTGATGGTACACACTTGTATGGGAAGTATAAAGGCACTGTAATGATTGCCATGGGCTGTGATGGAAATAATCAATTGTTTCCTCTTGCTTTTGCATTAACTGAGGGTGAAAATGTTGATAGTTGGGGATGGTTTTTGGCATGTATTAGAAATCGAGTAACTCAAAGAAGGAGTCTTTGTGTTATCTCTGATCGTCATCCGGGCATTATGGCTGCGTTTGCTGATGTTTATCTTGGTTGGTCTGAGCCAAATGCATATCATCGAATTTGTATGCGCCATCTTGCTAGCAACTTTATGACTCACTTTAAGGACAAATGCTTGAAACAACTTTTATGCAGAGCTGCCTTAGAAACTAAGGTAGAGAAATTCAACATGCATATGGAGACAATTGGGAGAATCAATCAAGACGCACTCAGTTGGTTGGAGGCTATTCCCTTTGAGAAATGGGCACTATCACATGATGGAGGTCGACGATATGGCATAATGACTACAAACATGTCAGAAGTGTTCAATAGTGTGCTTAAAGGGGCACGAAGTTTCCCTATCACCGCATTTGTTCAATTGACATTCTATCGAGTTAATAGTTACTTTGCTGTAAGAAGAGAACATGGTGCTAGTCGACTTGCTTCAGGTGAACAATACACTCCTTATGTTGATGCTAAGATTAATGCAAATGTTGTTAAGGCAGGTTCTCATGAGGTTGTTTTGTATGATCACTTCCAAGGACTGTTTCATGTGAAGGCCAGTAAGGGTAGTAAAAAGACATCATCTGGTGGAAGAACACATTGTGTTAACCTACGTGAGCATGTATGCACATGTGGCAAAACACTCATATATGGATTCCCATGTAGTCATATTCTAGCGGCATGTCATTTTCGTTCAATTGATTTTAGATCATTTGTTCAACATTATTACACTATACAATCGTACTTTAGCACTTGAGCACCACTGTTTAACCCGATACACAATGAGTACGAGTGGCCACCATATGTTGGTCCAGTTATTGTGCCTGCAGATTCAATGAAACGTGTGTCAGGTGGACGACCTAAATCTACTCGTTTGCACAATGAAATGGATGTTAGAGAAGGTAAAACCTCAGTTACATGTGGTTTGTGCAAACAAAGTGGTCACAATCGTCGTTCTTGTCCAAATAAGAACATGGGTGCTGGGCCTTCATGATGGGTGCTAGGCTTTGGATGTTGATATTATGTTATTTGTATTTTGGACAATACTTATGTTATAAGAGAGACTTTGTTGTTAATTTCAAAATTGTAATATGAATATTTTGATGAATCGGGTTGTTTGTATTTTGGAGAATACCCTATTTATAGGGGAGACTCTATCGAAATTTTGAATATTTGGATGCGAACATCATATTATTACATTGTTTTTTTATTATTGTACTTGGATATTGATATTGGTTGTAGATGAATATTTTGATTAATCAGGTTTTTTATTTATTTTGGAGAATACCCTATTTATAGGGGATACTCTGCCGAAATTTTTAATATTTGGATGTGAACTTTAGTGTTTGATAATTTTTTTTAAATTATTGTACTTGGATATTGATATTGGTTGCAAATAAATATTTTGATTAATCAGGTTATTTGTATTTTGGAGAATACCCTATTTATAGGGGATACTCTGCCGAAATTTTTAATATTTGGATGTGAACTTTAGTGTTTGATAATTTTTTTAAAATTATTGTACTTGGATATTTATATTGGTTGCAAATAAATATTTTGATTAATCAGGTTTTTTATTTATTTTGGAGAATACCCTATTTATAGGGGATACTCTGCCTAAATTTTTAATATTTGGATGTGAACTTTAGTGTTTGATAATTTTTTTAAATTATTGTACTTGGATATTGATATTGGTTGCAAATAAATATTTTGATTAATCAGGTTATTTGTATTTTGGAAAATACCCTATTTATAGGGGATACTCTGCCGAAATTTTTAATATTTGGATGTGAACTTTAGTGTTTGATAATTTTTTTAAATTATTGTACTTGGATATTTATATTGGTTGCAAATAAATATTTTGATTAATCAGGTTATTTGTATTTTGGAGAATACCCTAGTTATAGGGGATACTCATTGAAATTTTTAATATTTGGATGTGAACTTTAGTGTTTGATAATTTTTTTTAAATTATTGTACTTGGATATTGATATTGGTTGCAAATAAATATTTTGATTAATCAGGTTATTTGTATTTTGGAGAATACCCTATTTATAGGGGATACTCTGCCGAAATTTTAAAAAATTTGATGTGAACATTAGTGTTTGACAATTTTTTTTTAAATTATTGTACTTGTTGGATATTGATATTGGTTGCAAATAAATAGTTTAAATTATAATATTAACATTATGTTATTATGACAGTATAGTAATGGAGCATAGAGAGGGCAGATTCGATCCAGATCCATTAGATCGCTCTATTTTAGCGCTACAGGACAGACATAGGTCTCAATTAGTGGATTCAGGTCAGGTATATATGTATATATAAATATAGATGTATAGAAAAACATAATCATAAACCTTAATTAAGTTCTTATTTAATCGAAATGGTATCTTTTGTAGCTTAATCAGGTATTGACATGTCGACAACGTTTATGGACATTCATACGAGAGTGGGAGATGGACCCTCGTATTCGGCGATATGTGATGCAGTCTGGATTTTATGGTGTATATCGTGTCGGACACATTTCACTAGATTGGCCATTGATCACGAGTCTTGTTGAGCGATGGCGGCCCGAGACACACACATTTCATTTACCTATTGGAGAGATGACTGTTACTTTACAGGATGTAGCCATGATTCTTGGATTACGTATTCATGGGCCTCCTATCACTGGCACATGTGACATAGATTGGTCACTACTATGTTCTGAGCTTTTAGGTGTCGTCCCACCTCCATCTCAGATTAGAGGGTCATCTAAATCAGCACAATGCTTGCGTGAGCAGTTCTCATATCCACCAGCAGGGGTCGATGATGTTATTTTACAGCGTTATGCGCATGCTTTCATATTAGCACTATTGGGTGGAGCATTGTTCGCAGACAAGACTGGCACACATGTACAGTTATGTTACCTTCCACTGTTGAGAGACTTCACTGAGATTTCTCACTATAATTGGGGCAGTGCAGTGTTGGCATACCTATATAGAGAGCTATGTCGTGCGAGTTTAGATAGTGCCACAGAGATTTCTGGACCTATCACACTATTACAGGTATTTCGACATAAATATCTATTATAATTAATTGACTCACATTATTGTTGTAAGTTGTCTAATTTTGATAATGTTATTTGATTTTGTAGTTGTGGTCATGGGAGAGACTTCATGTGGGTCGACCTGATTTTGGTCGTCCTCCAGTGCCTATAGTAGTCCCACATGTACATGATGATGTAGTTGATGGTTTACATGATCGTCTATTGCCAGATGAGGCACTCCCAATCGATCCATTGGGCCACAGGTGAAGAGTACCCCTGTCTTGGTCTCATAACCCATCACCACATGTGTTGACATTCTATCGAGATCAATTGGATGCCCAGACACAGGATCAGGTAAAGTGTAGATGCGTAAGATTACCTTTGCAATATTTTCCACCAATGTGACTAATTATTTTTTAAAAAAATTACAGGTATTATGGGAACCATATACAACATATTTGATTGCACATCTTCCGGCTATATGTCAGGCTAATGAAGAAATTTGGCGAACTATGTCACCTCTAATTTGCTTTGATATTATTGAGTGGCATAGGCCAGAGCGAGTTTTACGCCAATTTCATATGCAACAAGGGATACCTCCACCTTGTTTGATAGATATGGAGCTACATTTAGTGGATAGGCGAGGACGACATCAGTACGATTGGGTCACATTCCATGCTCAGTATATTTCTCTTTGGGCTACTCGTTCTGAGTGTATTGCGACAGCACCACTTGCGATTACTACCATGTCTTTTTATGATCCATATATGCAGTGGTATCGACGTATCACGCGACGCTTGATCGCACCTGTTTTGCATAGAGATCATATGAGGTTCCATAGTACAGCTTCTGCCACTGAGTTATTGGTGAGAGCATTTGAGATACAAAACCATTTTTTAATGAATGTTAAACTTAAATTATGTGCAAATGCCTCATGTTTTATTTTCTTATACAGATCACCGCCGTATCACAGATGGCTATTTCAAATGATTTGGAGGAAACTCACCGAATTGCTATTGATGTTTTACGTGCTATAGGAGAGGACCATCGCGTACACTCGACACATGAGCCATCCACATCTTCAGGGTCATCCATGAGACCACCATCATTGATTACGCCTGTTAGGGTACCACCCATTAGAGGTCGGGGGAGAGGTGGTCGTCGAGCTGGTCACCGACATGTACCTTTGGCATCTACTTTGGTACAACCCTCACATCCACTAGTCACATCTACCTTTCCTTTATTTCAGCCATCTGCATCATTAGAGTCGCCACTTTCTCCCCCTGATGTATCCATACCAGCCTATTCACCTCGACCCGAGACTACCATACCATCTACCCTTACCCCTGTTCAGCCATCTATATCATTGGATGCACCCCCACCTATTGCAGAGTCTATTGCACCCCCACCTGTTACAGAGTCTATTGCACCTCCACCTGTTACAGAGTCCATTGCACCTCTACCTTTTCTTCAGGGGATAGCTCATGCTGCACGATTACATGTACGGGTACCTAGAGGACATCGAGCTCCACGTGTACGTCGAGTTCTACCTCCATCAGTTCCATCTATCTCGACAGCTCATGTAGATGACGTGTCACAGTCTATAGAGATGGAGACTTTTTAGATAGCATAAATGGATACAACAAATATGGCCGTCTACCGTAGATGTTCACAACGAAAGAGAAAGATTCCATCATGTGGGCCACATTGAGATCTTTTTTCATGTTTGTAGAACTATTATACTTTGGTTTATACATTTAAGGTTATATAAAGTGTTAATTCAAATTAGTGATGTTATGTTATTCACATGTTTCCTTGATAATTTAAACAAATAAAACTCAAATGCATCCTAAAGTCTAAATGAAAGAAATTCTAACTAAATAAATTATTACAACCATTACCTATTTTTCTTTCATATAATTAAAAAATTATACATTTTAACCAAGACATAAGTTCAAATCATACTTAATAATAAATAACCTAAAATCATAATCATTGGCATTAATTTTCATATGAAAATATAAAATTTTAAAATAATATAAACAATTTCTTTAGTTATTTTAAAATTTTAAAATAATATGAATAAATAATTTTCTTTAGTTCATATGTGAAAATATTTGTAAAACAAATAAATATTTTATTTACTATAAATATATAAATTTTTATGGGAATGCATGTAGACCAAATTATTTTCTCAAATTTTCAAGGAAAATATGAAAAAATAAAGATAATATATATATATTTAAAACAGTCGTAACAAAAAAATTTGTGAAAAGCAAAGTTCTAAAATCCCATACTTTTTTATACATGAGTTCCCCTTAAAAATATTTGTGAAAATTACAACATAATTGTAATTTTGATAAAAAAAATATTTTAAAAATAATATTAAAATTACAACACCATTAAAATATTGAAAATAATTGTAAAACCACAATTACTAACTGTGGTTTTATGGTTGTTTTGATAAAAAATATTTTTAAAATAATATTAAAATTACAATACTATTAAAACAAGTGCGGATGAAAAATAATTGTAAAACCACAGTTACTAACTGTGGTTTTATGGTTGTTTTGATAAAAAAATATTTTTAAAATAATATTAAAATTAGAATACTATTAAAACAGGTGTGTATTAAAAATAATTATAAAACCACAGTTACTAACTGTGGTTTTAAGGGAAATTTTAAAACCACAGTTTTAAGGATACTTCTTTTAAAACCATAGTTATAGTAACTATGGTTTTATGGGTATTTTGATAAAAAAAATATTTTAAAAATAATATTAAAATTACAACACCATTAAAATAGATGCGGATTGAAAATAATTGTAAAACCACAGTTACTAAACTGTGGTTTTATGGTTATTTTGATAAAAATTATTTTAAAAATAATATTAAAATTACAACACCATTAGTAAAACCACAGTTACTAACTGTGGTTTTATTGTTGTTTTGATAAAAAAATATTTTAAAAATAATATTAAAATTATAACACCGTTAAAATGGGGATGGATTAAAAATAATTGTAAAACCACGATTACTAAGCTTGTGGTTTTAAAAAAAAATTGTAAAACCACAGTTTGTAACTATGGTTTTAAGTAAACTTTTTTTAAAACCGCAGTTAGTAACTGTGGTTCTAGGAGAAATTATAAAACCACAGTTTGTAACTGTGGTTTTAAGGAAATTTCTGTAAGTTTTAAAACCACAGTCACCAACGATGGTTTTTTACACTTAAAATCCATGTGGATGCTTACGTGGACAAAGAAGACTACTTTAACAAATATTTTCAAATGTATACTATTCTTATCATTTTTTTTTATAAATATATTATTTTGGTCTTAAACTCCTCATTACTCTTGGTATTTAACTGGCAAATCACATGCTTATGCATTGAGACCCCGAAAAATGGAAAAAGGATCACACACTTGCATTTCTATCGATCTTAGAATTTTATCTTGAAATTAATTTATATTAAGTAATTTTAAAAATAAGAAATTAAGTTATTTATTTTTATATTTTTGTTCTTTTTACCAATAAAAAGAAATAATGATATATGAATATAATTTTATGTTTGAAAATGTAAACAATTTTATATTAATGTTTATTTTTTTAAATAAAGGAAGACTCATTGATAGGATTGTTATGATATTTTTATATTTTTAATAATATATTAAATAAAATAATTAAAAGGGGAAGGAACCATGGCAATAATATTGAAAGGTTTTGACTAGGAATGGCAACGGGGCGGGTTCGGGACGGGTCGCCCCCATCCCAACCCCGCCCCGTTTAGCAAAATCAATTCCCATCCCTGTCCCATTTAAAAAATTAAACGGGGCGGGGCGGGGCGGGGAAATTCCCATACCCACCCCGCTCCGCCCCGTTTAGCTTTTTTTTTTTTAAAAAAAAAAATATACTTAAAATTTTTTTAATTACATTAAAATAAATATATTTTATAAATATTAAAATTATTATATTTTTTATAACTTATTTTATTAAAAAATTTATTATTATCTATATATTAAAAATAATAAAATAAAATTTTAAATTAAATTAATTTTAAATTTTAAATTAAATTAAATTTTAAAATTAATTTTATATGTAAACGGGGCGGGATGGGGTAATACCCGAACCCGCCCTGAACCCGTCCCGGGTTTTAAAAAAAAATCTCATACCCGTCCCAAACCCGTTTAATAAATTTTAACCCCGTCCCATTAGGGGCGGGGCGGGGCGGATACCCGAAAAAACCCGCCCCATTGTCATCCCTAGTTTTGACTAGTTAAAGGAATACCAAAATAAAAATCATTGTGCTTAATATATTTTCTCCCGAAAAAATCGAGCAAAGGAAATCTCTGCAATGGAAATATTGTCATACATGAACGGCATTTTCGGTACGTAAATGCTAGGAAATAAAGTTGCTTGTGGGTGGGTCCTATGGCAATTGTATTGAAAGGCTTTGACTGGTCAAAGGAAAGCCCCATTGGCCATAATACCAAAAACTGAAATTTTAATTCAAGGCTTTTACGGGTTTTGTGGTGAGTGGGTCCTTCTTTATATTTTTTTTAAAAGCCACCGACCTCCCCACTCATTTCTCCTTCACATTTAACTGACAAATCACATGCTTGTGCATTGGGACCCAAAAAATGGGAAAAGGATCACCTGCTTGCCTGTATTGGGAAAATGGATCTTTGCTTTTTAGTTTTTACTTATAATCCAACTACCCCACAACCACAAAAAAAACAAAAAAAAAAAAAGTTTTGCTTCATATGAGGACCCAAAGATGCTGTCGGCATATCAAGTATTGACTAAGCACAAGTTCTTCCTCAACTCTCTCTAAGCTTTCATCCAGTCCAACAATGGCTTCCTCTACCCAAAAACCCTCTTCTTCTTCTACCTCAATCCAGAAATATAACTTCGAAGTGTTCTTGAGTTTTAGAGGTGAAGACACCCGCAACAATTTTACGGATCATTTATTCGTAAATTTGGATCGGATGGGGATTAACACTTTTAGAGACGATCAACTTGAAAGAGGAGAGGAGATCAAATCAGAACTTTTGAAAACTATTGAAGAATCAAGAATTTCCATAGTCGTGTTCTCAAAAACCTATGCTCATTCCAAGTGGTGTTTGGATGAGTTAGCGAAGATCATGGAGTGCAGGGAAGAAATGGAACAAATAGTCTTGCCGGTGTTCTACCACATGGATCCTTCTGATGTACGAAAGCAGACAGGGAGCTTCGGAGAGGCATTTTTCATCCATGAAAGAAATGTAGATGAGAGAAAGATGCAAAGGTGGAGGGCTTCCTTGACTGAAGCAAGCAATCTAAGTGGTTTCCATGTGAATGACGGGTAACTTAAAACTTCCTTAATTTGGGCTTTTGATTTAACTTATAATGATTTAGTTGTCATTAAGTGACTTCACTAGAAAAAAACAAACATGAATAAAAACCTTCTGATTTTGTTCTGGAATGAGTTGATGAGAATGTTGGATGTGTTACTTGAGATTGTTAGATATATAGTCATGATTCATCTAGTTATGAGTTGTGAAGATAAAAATTATTTTCTTATATTTGAATACCACAAAAAAAAATGCCAAAAGTTTTTTATTCCAACTTTTATATAAAAAGATGGGAAAAATATATTCTTCAAAAATTTAATTTCTTTCATTCAACTTTTCAATATATGATCAAATCAAACAAGAAAGAGTTCTTCAAATTTATTCGATGGAGAAGTTCAAATTCGTTCATCATATAAAAGTTATTTTGATTTTGTATAGTAAAGCTTGCTTTGTGATCCTATTAATACTAGCCTTAAACCTTGTAGTTTTCCAATTGGGTGTAAATGCTCAATATATTGGTTTTTTTAGCTCACTACAGTTAGGTGACACATATTAACTTTTTTCCTTTAATTGCTTTTTCAAATATTTCTTGTAATTAGTGAATGGATTAATAAAACTATTCTGAAATGTCACATATTAGCAAAAAGTATTCTTTTATAATATATATTTTTTTTTTACTGTAAATGATATTTGTTTTCTATATGAATTATTAAGTCTAAAAATATCATTAAGTATTAAGTTATTTGTTTTTATTTATGTTTGAATGTTAAATACTATTTTTACATGCCAAAAGCATCTATAAATTTATTATTAACTTCTTATTTTAATTTGAAAAAAAAAATTAATTGAGCATATTTCCAAATACGTCAAAACATTATAATTTATTGCCTTAATAAAAGTTTTATAATAATTAATTATTTAATAAGTTAAAAGTTTGATAATTGGATAATAATTAAGATTTCTAATTAGAAAATTTTTTAAGTTAATACTTTTTGTATGATATATCTTTAGATTTATGGATTAATTTGTAATTAAAATATGTGTTTAATTATTGAGAATAATTCATTAATTTTTTAGTTTTAAGCTTAAGAAAAAAGTATCAAATCCTAACTTTTTATCTTTTAAAATTAAATGAAGTTATTAATTGTAGTGATATTTAGGTGAGCGTAAATTTTCTTTTGGGATTCTAAAATTTTCATTAGAATTGATGCAGCTTATTTTGGTAAGAGGTTGAATTCTAAAAATTCATATTAAATTAATTACCAATCAAATTTTATGATTTCTAGTGTTGTTATTTTCATTCCTAAATGAAGAATATATTGAAATTTATGAAATTTAATTCCATGATAATTGGATAAAATATGAGTAAAAATATTGACAAATATGGTAGAATTTCCACTTGAATTTTGGAATTTGTATGTTGTGTATTTATTTTTTATTAACTTCTTATCCAAATTAAGTGATTTTTAGGTTGACATGTTGATTTTGATTTTGGAATTTTGTGTATTTATTTTTAATTAATTTCTTATATAAATTAAGGGATTTTTATGTTAGTTTCATTCTTGCTTAACAATTTATAAGAATATTTTAAATCTAATTTTCTTGGGAAAAAAGAGAAAGAATACATAAAAGTAAAATTTATTTCAATCATTCTTGATGACAACTTTACTAATTTGTTACCCATCAAAGTTGCATAGAATTACTGTAGCTTAGTTTGTTTCTAAAATAAAGAGTTATCCAAAAATTTTAAAATAAATTTGATATTATTTATATAAAAACTTTGCGAATATTACTAAAATAATAATAATAATAATAATAATAATAATAATAATCAAACCTTAAAAATGAAAAATAAATTAAGATAATAGTTGCAACATAAAAAAATAAAAACTATATAAATATTAAATAAATTTTGAGAAAGATTTTATTTAATATTTTTTAAAATTTTCTTGAAATTTTAATATATTAATTATTATGAGTACTTAGGAATAAATTTATAATTGTAAAGCTCAAATGTCATCTATCATCCCATTGTATAAACTTTTAAGCCCAAATATGCATTTTATATGGACCTTAAACCTTAGGCCCATTTTCTAGGAATCGGAGATGCCCCTTTTTTAAACACCATATTAAGGGTATGTTGGGAATTTTTGGATAATAAATTGTTCATATATCCTTCAAAGTAATTTTGAAACTTCTTCTACCCTTTCATCCCAATCAGGTAAAGTATATAGCCTTTAGAGCCATTATCACATTCATCCACCCCTTAACCCTAATTGTCCCCTAAATTAAGTTCCAATCAAATTTCACAATTTTAGTGTGGTTATTTTCGTTCCTAATTGAAGAATCTATAAAAAAAATTTATGAAATTTAATTTCATTGAGAATTTGATAAATTATAATGTAAAAATAAACTCTATATGGCAGATTTCGGTTGGGATTTTGAAATTTTATGTATTTATCTTTTATTTTTTGTTGACATGTTAGTTTTGATTTTGGAATTTTCAATATTTATTTTCAATTAGTTTCTTATCCAAATCAAGTGATTTTTATCTTGGTTTTATTTTTACACAATAATTTATAAGAAAAATCTTAGATATAATCTTCTTGAGAAATGATGTTGATTTTTTCTTGAATCAATTTTGATAATTTATTACTTATAAAACTGCATATATTTGAGGTAGTTTAATTTGTTTCTAACACAAAGAGTTATCCAAATTTTAAAAATAAATTTGGTATTATTTAGATAAAAGAAATTAGACTTAAGTATTATAAGAAATTATATTTAAGTATCATAAAAAGTTATTAAAAAAGAAAAATGAAATCCAACCTCTAAAAATAAAAGTTAAAAAAAGTACTCTTTTTACTAAGACAAAATTGTCTTACAAAATAAAACACTCTAAAAATGCCATGAGTTTTAAAGCAACTTACTTTAAAACTTCATTGAAAAAACAAATAACCCCTTATTCTCAATCTTTGTCAACAAACAATTATACCTCTAAAATTTTTCATTTAATATTATCTCTTTCGGTAAAAATGAGACACTACCATTTTAACTTATCCGATGATTGGAAATGCCATCAAATTATTAGCAACTTATTTTTAAAATAAATAAGTTAAAAAAACTATAAAAAAAAAATTATTAAATTGGGAAGTTTGAATGACAAAATGGTAGCTTGACACCATGCAAAATAGTAGTTATCTCCACTAATGCCTCAAGACTAGGATTTCACACAAATAAGGGTTACATATAATGTCCTAGATAGGTCAACTTCTCAATGAACCTTCCAAGTTATTGAGTAGCATAAGACAATACAAATGATATTTAATATTTTTCTTCTACTTTATTCTTTGGCATGTACACTTGTTATAACATTAACAAAATTGTACGTAAATATATAATTTAACAAATATAGTTTGGTCCATTTCAGTATTTTAAATCATATATGCACTTGCTTTTGTTATATTGACAAAATCAAGCAAATATTATTAGATTTACTTGATATTTATTATCCTTTGCAACTCATTGCAATCTTAAGTGTCATATTATACTTTGTAATTTGCAGGTATGAGTCAAAGCATATTAAGGAAATTACTAATGAGATCTTTAAAAGATTGAATCCTAAGCTTTTGCACATTGATGATGATATGGTTGGGATAGATTTTCGCTTGAAAGAACTAAAATTATTGTTAAGTAGTCACCTGAATGAGGTTCGCGTGATTGGGATCTATGGAACTGGTGGAATTGGTAAAACTACCATTGCCAAGATTGTTTATAATGAGATCCAATGTCAATTCAATGGGGCTAGCTTTCTTCAAGATGTTAGAGAGAGATCCAAAAATGGTCATCAACTTCAGCTACTACAACAACTTCTTAGTGGTATGGTGGGGAAAGATATAGAGCTTAGTGATATCAATGAAGGAATCAATATAATAAAGGGTAGACTCGACTCAAAAAAAGTTCTTATTGTTATTGATGATGTGGATCATTTGGAGCAATTGAAGTTATTGGTTGGAAGTCCTAAATGGTTTGGTCTAGGAAGCAGAATTATCATAACAACTAGAGACCAACATTTGTTGGGTGAGTATGGAGTGGATATATCATATAAGGTTGAGCAATTACATTATAAAGAAGCTATTCAACTCTTCAGTAGACATGCCTTTAAACAAAATGTTCCCAAAGAAGATTATGTAAACCTCTCAAATTGCATGGTAGCTTATGCTCAAGGTCTTCCTTTAGCCCTTAAAGTTCTAGGTTCTTCTCTCCATGGCATGGCAATAGATGAATGGAAAAGTGCATTGGATAAATTGAAAAAAAATGCTAACAAGAAAATTAATGATGTGCTTAGAATAAGCTTTGATGGACTTGATTATTTTGAAAAGGAGGTTTTCCTTGATATTGCATGCTTCTTCAAAGGGGAAGACAAAGATTCTATGTTGAGAATATTAGATGGTTGCAATTTATTTGCAACATACGGCATAAGAGTTCTTTGTGATAGATGTCTAGTAACTATTTCAGACAATGTCATACAAATGCATGACTTGATACAACAAATGGGTCGGGCAATTGTTCGTGAAGAATGTCCTGGAGACCCAAGCAAATGGAGCAGATTGTGGGATGTAGATGATATTTATGATGCATTTTCTAGACAAGAGGTATGAATTAAATGTATGAACTTAGTTATTTAGATATTTATAATGCATTTTAAAGGATTAATTGCCTATAAAATTTTAGTTAGGATTTTTATCTTGTGTTATTCCCTAATTCTTCATTCTTGTTTTCAGGGGATGGAAAGTATTCAAACCATATCTCTCAACTTGTCTAGATCAAAAGAAATACGATTCAATTCTACAAAAGTGTTTGCCAAGATGAAGAAACTTAGATTGCTCAAAGTCTATTGCAATGATCATGATGGTTTGACAAGAGAGGAGTATAAAGTGTTTCTTCCTAAAGACTTTGAATTCCCTCATAATTTGAGATATCTTCATTGGCAAGGATGCACTTTGACGTCTTTGCCTTCAAAATTTAATGGAGAGAACCTTCTTGAAATCAACTTGAAGTCCAGCAACATAAAACAACTTTGGAAAGGGAATAAGGTATGATCATTATTTAATTTAATTTTTTTTTCTTTATAATAATTTTAAGTTGAAGAAAACTTTTTCATGACAAGATTGTCTTTTGTCACAGTGTCTTGGAAAACTAAAGGCCATTGATCTAAGTAACTCGAAACGGCTTGTCAAAGTGCCAAAATTCTCAAGCATGCCAAATTTGGAGAAACTAAATCTTAAAGGTTGTACAAGTTTGCGTGAACTTCATTCATCTATTGGCGATCTCAAAAGGTTGACCTACTTGAATTTAGGAGGATGTAAACAGCTCCGAAGTTTCTCAACTAGCATGAAGTTTGAATCTCTTGAAGTTCTTTATCTCTATCATTGCCAAAACTTGAAGAAGTTTCCCGTGATCCATGGGAATATGAAACATTTAAAGGAGCTTTATTTAAACAAAACTGGGATTAGAGAACTACCAAGTAGCATCATGCATTTAGCATCTCTCGAAGTCCTTGATCTCTCAAATTGTTCGAACTTTGAGAAATTTCCAGAGATCCATGGGAATATGAAGTTTTTGAGGAAGCTTTGGTTAAAAGGATGTTCAAAGTTTGAGAAATTTCCAGATACATTTACCTATATGGGACATTTAAGGGAGCTTAGTTTACGTGAAAGTGGTATTAAAGAACTCCCGGACAGCATAGGGTATTTGGAATATCTTGAAATTCTTGACCTCACATATTGCTTAAAATTTGAGAAATTTCCAGAGATTAGAGGGAATATGAAATGTTTGAAGGAACTTTCTTTACATCAGACTGCTATTAAGGAACTGCCAGATAGCATTGGGTCCTTGACATCTCTCGAAATTCTTTCTGTTACTGAATGTCTAAAGTTTGAGAAATTTTCAGATATATTTACCAATATGAGACTTCTAAGGCAGCTTGATTTATCTGAGAGTGGTATTATGGAACTCCCTGCTAGCATTGGATATTTAGAATCTCTTATAAGTCTTGACCTCTCACAGTGCTCAAACTTTCAAAAATTCCCGGAGATCCAAGGGAACATGAAATGCTTGAAGGGACTTTCTTTAGAGAAGACTGCTATTAAGGAATTCCCAAACAGTATTAGGCGCTTTGAGGCCCTTGAAACTCTTTTACTCAGTGGTTGCTCAAATTTTGAGAAGGTTCTTGAGATCCAAAAAAGTTCGGAAAACTGTAGAAACTTGAGGAGTCTTCCAGATAGTATCTGTTGGTTGAAATCCCTCAAACACCTCTCTCTTAATGGTTGTTCAAATGTAGAAACTTTTTGGGAGATCACAGAGGAAATGGAACATTTAGAATGCCTTTATTTGCGTGAAATGGCTATAACAGAGCTGCCATCATCAATTGAACATCTAAGAGGTCTTTGGAAATTGGAATTGTACAAATGTGAGAAGCTTGTGAGTCTTCCCAGCAACATTGGTAATTTGACACGTCTTGGAAGTCTTTCTGTTCGTAATTGTTCAAAGCTCCACAACTTGCCCGACAACTTGAGAAGCCTGCAATGTTGCTTAACAAGCCTAAATCTAGGTGGTTGCAATATGATGGAAGGAGAAATCCCCGGTGATTTATGGTGCTTATCCTTACTGCAAACTTTAGATGTAAGTGAAAACAATATTCATTGCATACCTGCTGGCATCACTCAACTTTCTAAGCTCCAAACCCTACTCATGAATCACTGTCCGATGCTTGAAGAAATTGCAGAGCTTCCATCAAGTCTAACACGAATAGAGGCACACGGTTGTCCATGTCTGGAAACTGAAACATCCTCAAGTCTATTCCTCTGGTCTCTCCTCGAACGCTTTAATTCAAAATTTCAGGTATCATTTTCATGGCATAATTATTATTTTTTATTTTTTATTTTTTTCTTGCATGAGATTTACATGACATTTTTCTGCAGGGATGCGAGATTGTTATTCCAGGAAGTAGTGGACTACCAGAGTGGGTAAGGCATCAGAGAATGGGATGTGAAGTAACAGTAGAGCTTCCAATGAATTGGCGTGAAGATAACAACTTGTTGGGATTTGTTTTATTCTTCCATCATGTTCCTCTTGATGATGGTGAATGTGAGACCACATGTGACAAATTTCCACGATGTAAATTGACACTATCCCATGGTGATCAATCTAAACAAATTCGTGATATATGGTTTGATCCAAAATGTAAAGGCTACTATCTCCGTTGTTTATCGTATGACTACATATGCTACGATAGTCGTGCTACATCAGATCCAGCATTGTGGGTGACCTATTTCCGTCAAATTCACGTTCCAAGTAAGTTTCGATCCAGTCGGTGGAACACCTTGAAGGCTCTTTTCACTCCAGTGGGTGGTGACTCTTTTCGATGTGGCGATAACGCATCCTTTAAACTGAAAAGTTGTGGGATACATCTTCTATACGCCCAAGATCAGATCCATTGGCCTCAGCCGTCAAGAAGAAGCCTTGATAGAGAGGATCACCCAGCCAAGAAAGAATTCTCTAGTTTCCAAAGGATCAAAGCTTTCTTTAACCCCTAGCAAGGTATGTCTTCTCTCTTTTTTACTCACTGGTGGTTAAATTATTTATTAGATTGAATTAGTGAAAGAAGAAATATATATATATATATATATATATATATATATATATTTTCTTTTCATGATTTTATTTTAATCACGTGTTCTTCATTATCCCAAAATTTTAGAAAATGTTACGATCCCGCACCTTGGGTTTGTCTGAAAGTTAAAACTCCTTTTTTCCCATGTTTAAAAAAAATATATATATATTTTAAAATACATATACATATTAGGACTTATCAAGGTATCAGGAAGTGAGAAGCATGCAATTTAGGAGGCAAAATGCTTTGTGTGCAAAATAGGTTTGATAAAATATTTATTTGTTTTATTTTTAATTTTATATAATGTTTATAAAAATTAATTTTATCTAAATCCTAATATATATATTGTAAAATAAATTTTTGAAAATGATTTTTTTTTTTGTTATTTGTAGTTGATATTTTAGTAAATATTTTTAGTGGTGGGGTATTTGGTTTGATTTTGATATTTGTTAAATGTTTGGGTTTTTAAATTTAATTAAGTAGTTGTTATATAACAAAAGGCTATATAATTATTTAGATTATATTGATTTAATTGTTGATAAAATTTAATTTTATTTGAATAATTTATATTTTATTAAATAATTCTTTTAGTGGTAGGTTGTTTGGGTTGACTTTAAGATTTTTAAAATGCCTAAGTTTTTAGGTTTAATCTTGTCCCGACAAATTTACAATTGATAATGATGGTGCTACCTATATATTATATTGTTAGAAATAAATTTTAAATAAAAATTTTATCAATTTAATTTTTAAAAAATCCTTAAAATTTATTAGAAATATTGAAATCCAAAAAAAAGATCCAAAGAGAAAAAGACAAAAGAAAATATAAGATTTCTTATTATATATTCTTTTGAAAGTAAGTAAAATACCATTAAAATTTAAGTAGACCTAATAAAAACGAAATAAAGACTAATTTACCCTTACTTCTTAAAAAATAAAATAATTCTAATATAATAACTAAATAAATAAGAGATATAGTAATTAAATAAATAAACGTATAATAACTAAATATATAATTTTCTTATAGTAACTAAATATATTAAAAACTTGTAACAAGAAAAATTATTGAAATTTTTTTTAAAGTTTTGTTAAAAAAAATGTAAAATTCTTAAAAAAATTATAATCATGTTTATTTCTATTTTTTAAAAAATCTTTTGAAATATTGTTTGAATTTTTGTTAAATTTTTAGTAATTTTTTTTTTTAAAAAAAAAATTATCTATTTTTGTTGTTTCATTTGATACTTTATAGGTTTTTTGTTTTTTGTTTTTTTTTCCTATCATAGCTAATATCAATAATTAAAATTTTTCTCTATCTATTTTTCTTGTTTCATTTGATACTCACAAGTTTTCAAAATTTATTATTTTTTTTTCATAACTTATATCAATAATTAAAACGTGTATTTATCTATTTTTCTTGTTTCATTTATAGTGTTTTATTTTTATTTTTTTCATAACTAATATCAACAACTACAACACTTTTTTTTTCTATTTTTCTTGTTTCATTTGATAGTTTATATATATATATATTTTCTTTCATAATTAATGTCAATAATTACGTCCTTTTCTAAATGATACTTAGACCACTTCATCAAATATAAAAGTTTTTGTATGTTGATTATAAATTAAGAGTTTTTTCTTCTTTTTTTTTTATGTCTTTTTTTATATATGGCCATATCTTTTGATATTATTATAAAAGATGGTTTGAAACATTTAACTTATATACTTCTAATTATATATCTACATTTTTTTATTTACTCATTACAATATATTAAAAATTATGAGATTATATTTTTCTCATTTAGTCATTACAATAAAATAAAATGTTCTTATACAAAGAACTCAAACTAGAAAAAAAATGAAGGCATCTGTGGTTTCCAGCTCACCCAAATAATGAATGTCTTCTCTGTTTTTGGTTTCATTGAAAGTTAAAATACTTAGAAAATTTTAAAATGATTACATGATTGGAAGAATATGGAGTTCAATATGGAATTAGATATGGTCAGTTCATTTAAATAAGTTTTTTTAAGCTTTTATTTTGATTTATTTATTTTTAATCACCCAAAGATTTTATGAAATTTGGTAATCCCCTATTCTTGGCCTATCTAAAGTTAAAAACTTTTTTTTTTCCTTTATAAATATCTTAGGAGCTATCAAAGCTTTATGTTTAGGATGAATTATTGAATTTAAAAAGAAAAACCGTATTATTGTATCTATTTTGGTAGGCCAAAATTTTTGTTTGAATTAATTACAATTTTTATCTAGAACTTCATATCTAAATTGGTATGCCTAATCATATGTTTTTTAAATTGCATAATCATCTTTTAAAGCATGAATTAGTTCTTATTTTGCTTCATTTTTTAAGATGAAAAAGTAGAGGACAACCATCATTAAGATATCATGGAACCATAACTAATCATTGGTTAGATTATTTGTTAGATTGAATTAGTGAGAAAAAGAAATATTTAGATAATTTTTAAAATCATAAACTAGTGAGTCATTTTTTCCTTTTCATGATTTTATTTTAATTATGTGTTCTTAATTTTCCTAAAATTTTAGGAAATTTTGAGAACCCCTACCTTAGGTTTGTTTGAAAGTTAAAACTCATTTTTCTTTCTTTTTTTTTTCCTTTTTTTTTTTTATAAATACTTTATGACTTATTCAAGTATCATATTTGGAATAGATTATCGAAATTTAGAAGGTAGTCAAAAGCATGCAATTTAGGAGGCAAAATGGAAGGTGAATATTTTCACGTAAACTATATATTTAGAGCTTAATCATTATGATATGTTTCTTATATTGATTGATTATGTTACAAAAACTTTATTTACGTGAAACATATATAATTTAGTAGTTATTTTGCCCTCGCTTTGGCCTATTTCTCATTTCGTAATGTGAGAAAGCGAAGCATCCATTTATAAACAATCTAAAAGGTGAGAGCATGACCTAGGGCTAGTGAAGGAGCATGGTGGGCTTGGGCCAAAATATCCTTCTATTTATTTAGGAATGTTAAAGAATAAAAAGCCAAAATATAAGCTTTCAGCTCCTCATAAAACATTTTATAAAATATTTATTTATCATATTTTTTATTTTATTTAATGCTTATAAAATTAATTTTATTTAAATCGTAATATATATCATAAAACAAATTTTTAAAAATGTTTTTTTTAATTATAAAGTTAATATTTTTAGTGATGGGATATTTGGTTTGATTTTGATATTTGTTAAATGTTTAAATTTTTAAATTTAATTAAGTAGTTACTAAACTACAAATGACTATATAATTATTTAGATTATTTCTACTTAATTGTTAATAAAATTTAATTTAATTTAAATAATTTATAGTTTATTAAATAACTTTTTTAGTGTAGGTTGTTTTGGTTGACTTTAAGATTTTTAAGATACCTAAAATTTTAGGTTTAATCATGTTGTAACTAATTTACTATTGATAATGATAGTGCTACCTCTATATTATAATAAATTTTAAATAGAAAATTTATCAATTTAATTATTTCAAAAAATTCTAAAATTTTATTAAAATTAATGATTTTTTAAAAAGTTTTTTTACAAAAGAAAAAATTGAAAAATTCTTCTAAAAAAAAATTCTTGCTATCTTTTTTTAATTCTTTGAAAATATTTTTTATTTTTTTAATATAAATTTCTGTATTTTTTGTTTCATTTAATCCTTTATAGGTTTTTTTTCTTTCATAACTAATACCAATAATTAAAACTATTTTTTTTTATCTATTTTTGTTTTTCATTTGATATTTGATATTTTTCTCTTTTACAACTAATATCAATAATTACTTATTATTTTTAAATCATACTTAGGGCACTTCATGAAATATAAAAGTTTTTGTGTGTTTATTATAACTCATGATTTTTTTATTTTTTATTTTTTATTTTTACTCTGATCCCTACCTCTTTCCTTCAAAGCTATATCTTTGCCATATCTTTTGATCTTCACGTTGGATACATGTAACTTATGATATACTTCTCATTTCATAGCTATATATTTTTTATTTGGTCATTACCATAGATTAAAAATTTTGAGATCATATTTTTCTTAATTTGTCATTACAATAAAATAAAAAATTCTTATGCAGAGAACTCAAACCACAAAAAATGAAGACATCTCTTGCTTCCTTCTCAACTCAATAAGGTATGCCTATCTATTTTTGGTTTTACTGAATGTTAAAATACTTATTAAAATTAGTGGAAAAAATATATCTAAAGAATTTTTAAGATGATTTCATGCTTGGAAGAATTCCGAGTTCAATACGAAATTACATATGGTCAAGTCATTTAAATAGTTTTTTATTTATTTTATGAAATTTGGAGATTCTATGTTCTTGGGCAATCTAAAGTTAAAACCTTTTTTTTCTATCTTTGGAAAGAATTATTGAATTCAAAAAGAAAGATCATATTATTGTATCTATTTTAGGCCAAAATTTGGTTTGAATTAATTAAAAAAAAAAATTAAAGCTTCATTTATGAATACATAGGCCGTAACAATTATCATGTGTGTTGACCCCCCATTTTAGGGGCTCATTTTTTCTCACTTTTCTGTAAGTTTTTCTTACCAAGGCTCTCAAAGAGCCACGTGTTGCTTCAGGGATGGCTGCTATGGAATCATAATAGTGGATTGAAGAGGCAATAAGGTGGACACGTGTCAAGAAGAGTTTGGAAAAGTTGCAGGCCGTTAGTGAGCTGGTGCAGGAGCGTAGCCAGCTAGTTGGGGTCTTCGTTGTTGTTTTGGGGGGAGATATTTTGAGGGAGTAGATGGTGTTTTTCAGGGGTGGGTTTCTTTAGGAGATATTTTTAGAGAGGTTTTCATCTTTAGCTTGGGTAGCAAGCTAGAGGGAGGGAGAAGTTGTTGTCTGAGGAGGGTATTCCGTGGGCTGGTTTGAGAGAGATATTTTTGAGTTGCAGAGAGCTTGGGAGGAGAGTTTTAGCTAGAGAGGGAGCAAACTCGGTTTCTAGAGGGGATTCCTTTAGCTTGGGCAGCAAGTTGGAGGGGGGAGAGAGAGCGTATTGAGAGGGAGGTGATTTTTTTACAGAGATTTTTTTTTTTTTTTTTTGAGGGTGATGTCTTCGTTGCTGTTTGGAGAGATATTTTGGGCAGTGAGAGGTTAGCTTGAGATGCAAGTCTTGTTGAGGGAGTACATGAGAGAGAGTTTTGAGAGGTTAGAGAGGGAGGGAGCTGCAGTGTGGTTACCCGAGGAGTAAGATTGCTTGGGTAAAGGGATATCAGTTGTATTTTCTTGGAAGAGAAACCCAGTCAGAGACAAGAAGAAACACGCAGGGGAAGAGCCTTGAAAAAAGGAGGCTTAGATATTATTTCTATAGGTTAGCTTTTCCACGTTCATGCCATTTTATTGCATTATCTGGGCATCATGAGATTGTATTTTGGTGTTTGAATGTATTTATTGGGGATTTTCGTTTGTTTTTATTTTTATTTTTATGGAATTTGAGCTTGTTTGCACTTGCCTTTGATTTCTAATCTGTTTTATGTCCCCTGTTTTGAGATTTCATATGAGATATTGGCATTCATGTCTTAATTTTGTTTTAAAACTCATTTGAAATCTGCTTTGACCCACTCCTACGTCTAAGCTCATTGATTGATACGTGAAATGAGGTTGGTGGGGGTTCATTTGGTTCCCATTATTTGTGTTCTGTTTGTTGTTTTCCTCTGTTCCTGGTGCTTGGTTGTAGACCGCATCAGATTTCCCATCTCTGCCTGAAGAGGTAAGGTACTGCAAGAAATATGTTCTCAGTCCATGGGTATGAAGAGTTGCAACACACTTATCATGGCTAGGTGACTTTATGCATGTATTTGTTGGGCATCATGTTTGGTCTGGTCGTTTTAATCGAAATGCTTCTGAGAGAGTTCAGATGAAGAAGATGAAGTGCATGAAGTAGATGAGCATATTAACCTGACCAAGGAGTTGGAGGATGTGCATTTAGGAGAGAAAGGCTCTCCCCACACGGTAGACAACTCGGTCTTGGGCTTGGATGAGGGTGTTGAAGTTAGAATGCCAAGTGATGAGTTTGAGAGAAGTTCAGGAAATGAAGAAAGCACATTTATGCTATCGAAGGTTTCTCTTGGTAGTGTAGAGGAACAAGGTGCTTTTGGTGGGATACATGAAGGACAAAGCCCTCAACTTACTGATGGCTCTCCTCAAGTGAGCATTGATGGTTCTGGCAGGAGGGATGAAGACGCAGGAAAGGCAATCCAAGATCTAGTTATACAGCCGGTTAATGGTCCTCATACCTCGGTGGCATCTAATGTTTTGAATTCTGTGGATGCTTCTATTAGTTCTAGTCAGACTTCACTGCATCCCGCTCCCTCTTCTGTTAATGTGGCCATGCATTCCTCATATGGGAAGGCGGTTACGTCTACTGTATCTGCTACTCCAGATTGGCTCCATACAGATGCCTCTCCATCTACATCCCCAAGTTGGTTCATCACTTACCCATATACACACATCATAGCCTCCTCTCTTCCAGTTTGGTCAACTCAGATATACATCACCTATCTCCCAAGGAATTCTACCACTGGCTCCTCAACCAATGTCTTTTGTTCAGCCCAATGCCCCTGCCCATTTTACAACCAATCAGAATCCTGAAGGTTGGCTTTTCCACGTTCAAGCCATTCAAAACACTAAGATTGACGTAGTGTACCTTCCAATGGACAGTCAACTTGGTCTTGTTCCAAGGAGCTTGGATCTGCCACAGGACAACGCATCAAAAAGAAGTAGTCATTGCCCCTGAGAGTAAGTGCAAACAGTAGTGTTATGACAAGTCATGCCCTAGCTGATATGTCCATATTGTTGAAAACAATAGTAGGTATGAATTAGGACTCCAAGTGACAGATCAAGGGCACCATGAAACAATTAAAAAGAACTACATTTCCTTGTCCAATGCCAGAGAATCTGAAGGCCTGCCACGAAATGGATCCGCATCATCCCAATCTTTTTCAAGGGACAGAGATTTAAGTGGGTCAAAGGCTTAGGGCCCAATATTTGCTGGTAAAGGCAAAAAATATATGTTCACAGTTAAGAATTCTGGGCCAAGATCATCATTTCCAGTTCCTGAGTCTTCTCGGGCAGATTCTAGTGGATTTCAAAGGAAATCAAACGAATCCAGCGCACTGAGTTTCGAGTACGTGAAAATCCTAATAGGGAGCAATCATCAAGGCATGGTTTCATCTAACCACTCTGGCTTAGATGATAAGTCAAATATTAGTGGAAGGGGTGCAGGAATATCTTCAAGGACTGTGTCTAAGAAGGGAGCTGTGTTGAATAAACCATTGAAACACACCTTTGAATATGAGAGCTCAAGTCCTATTATTTCACGTGAAGTTGATCATGTGGGTAAGACTGAGAAAGGAATTGGAAAATAAGATTTAACTAAGAATCAGAGTTCATCACGGCCGGGAGTGGGTACCTGGATGGCATGAGCATGAATGACTTGTCAATGAACTGTTCTGGAAACATGCGGCATCTGATTGTTGAGGTTTGTATTGCTAGAAATCTGCTGGATACTTCAGCATATTTGTGGCTAGGCTATGTTAATGGACGCAGCAACCAACTACCTCGTAGTGTTCCAAGCCCAATGCCTGGTTGGTCATCATTGATGAAAGGATCTCCACTAACTCCTCCAATGATAAATGTTTTGGTCTCAACCCCAGCTTCAAGCCAGCCACCCCAATTTGTGAATGCCTTTGCTGATCATGCAGCATCTACTCTATCGTCACTGTTCCTCTCATTTGCACTCGTCATTAACAGCTTCTCCCATGCAGTCTCGCCACCTTCCCATCCTAATCATACCTCATACTCCACTACCACCCATCCTACTCTTCATATCCTCTTACGCATTTCCATTATTCACATACCCACTAGACCCGTTTCTCCCTCTAAACTTAAATGCCCATCACCATCTTTCTCTCTCTACACCACATATTCTTCATCCACACCGTTTTCTTACCAACCTACACCACCCAATATAACTAATCTCATGCACATGGATACCACTACTCATCATACCCCCATATGACATTTACTCACACCCACCGAACCCTTCAAACCCACTTCGTTTCAGTGCCTTTCCACCATTCATACCCACCACGCCCAAGATGCCTCATTCATTGCCCCACTACTCGTTTTCTACTCGTGCATAAGAACCATGCATGTATTGGTCATCTCCATTTCTCACTAATTCCCTCACACCCATATTCACATATACCCATCTTTCAGACCACATGCACATCCCCTATATATTCAATATTTATCTATAAATATAGTATATTTATAAAGGAAAATGTTACCATATCCCAACTAGTATCGTTACGTCCCATCTTTGACGATTGTAGTTTAAAATTTTTTTAAACTTAAAACTCACATGTTATTTTGTTAAATCCAAAAATTATATTTTTGATGACCCTTTTTATACACTTATTTTAAAATATCTATAGTCATTTATATCCTCTTATTATTATTATTGTCTTATTAAACATTTAATGCACCCATTTTATATCATTAGAAAAAGGAAAAATTTAATAGAACGAATTTAAATACCATACATCAATATAACTACATTTTAATACTTGACTAAATATTATAATTTTTATTAATTTTCAAATTCAATACATAATCAATCCATTACCCTCCTATCTTCGTTACACGCACAAAATCTTAAGAATCAAACAGTAAACTGTATGTTTCTTCTCATTATTTATTATTATAATAATATATGTATATATACTATTTTTTCCAATGCCTAAGTCAACACCTTGGCAATACACGCACTCTAGCTAAATTTTTTCATTTTAAAATGTATTTAAAAAGTGATTTAATATACTCAAATAAAATAAAATCCATAATGATTTTATTTTTTAAAACTTGAATAAAATAAAATTTATAATGGCTTTAATATTTTTAAAGTTTTTAAAAGTTTTCTAGGTTCATACAATATAATATAATTTTAGAAAAAATTAATATGAGATCTTTTCAAATTTATGAAATTTGCATAAGATGGAAATTTCAAATTTAAATAATAAGATAATTAACATTAATTAATTTATTAAAATTTTATTTTTTTTAAAATAATCAAACATGTGTTTAAAATGATGATCTTTATTTAAAATATAAAAAAAAATAATGATATATGAATATATTTTTATGTTTAAAAATGTTAATAATTTTATATCTAAGTTTTTTTAAAAAAAATAAGGAATGCCTCATTAATAAGATTATTATGATATTTTTATATTTTTAATAATATATAAAATAGAATATGAAAAATAAAAATAATTAAAGGGGGAAGGATCCATGAAATAAAAATAATTAAAGGGGGAAGCATCCATGGCAATAATATTGAAAGGCTTTGACTGGTCAAAGTAATACCAAAATAAAAATCACAGTGCTTAATATATTTTCTCCCCGAAAAATCGAGCAAAGGAAATCTCACCACTTTATATCATGTCCAAGCCCACCGAAGCTCGATATATCGTGGAAATGTTGCAATATCGATGACATTTTCATTTTCGATTGAACTTGATTTATTATTCCTGAACAGTTAGGCTATGTTTGGTTCCCGGAAAATGCTAAGGAAAGGAAAAAAAATCTTATGGAAAATTATTTTTTTTAGTTTGGATGAGAAGGAAAATATGATGAAAAAAAAATAGGAATGAAAATGTTAAAGAAAATATCATGATATTTTCCCCACTATTTTCCTTGAAAAATAATGAGGAAAAGAGAAGGGAAAAGTGGGGGAAAATTTTATCGGGCTCGTTATGTCGTCACCGAGCATCTCCTCCCTCTCCCTCACCTCTCTTGTTAGCTCCTCCACCCTGGCCTTCAGGTAGGCGATGGTCAGTGAAGATTTCAACAACTCGGGCGTTCTGCAAATCAAGTTTCCATGGATGAAATGAATTCTTCAAAATAGATGGTTATTTTCTTTTCCAAATTTTCTCATCTCCCATTGTTTTTCTCATGCTTTTCTCAACAAAAAACTATAGTGTCGGCCTAATTTACCAAACCCTCAATCCATTTAAGTTCATCACCATCATTTGGCTACCTGGAAATGAGTTTTCCCTTATCCTTCTCCAAATCTCCTCACTCCCATTCTTTACCCTAACTTTTTCTCACGAGACAAACAGAGCATCAATACAGATATTTCAAAGAAAAGAGATACCTGGTTCTTCGGTATAAGGGCTCAGGAAATTTCGCAGGGTTTCGAGCGAAACTTCCAAAACATCTCGGATGGGCGGCGTTATAAAAAGAAAGCAGAGGCGAAATCTCGGAGATCAACGAGCATTTTGAACGAAACGCTTTCATTTTCCGTTCAGTTTTTTGACAGTCAACTGTAAAATAGTTGAAAGCGAGCTTGAATGGAAGAGCACAAGCCCCCTGTAAACCCACTCTATTGGCCCTTCTCTCTCTTTTTTTAATTTTTTTCTTTTATTTATATATATATATATATATATATATATATATATATATATATATATATATATATATATATATATATATATATATATATATATATATATATATACTGTATATTTTTTTCAATAAGGTGTGTTTGCCAATGTTTTTTAAAACTATTTTTTAATGTTTTTAGAAAACAAAAATGGGTATGAATTGTTTTAATCTATATTTGATGTTTTAAAATAAATTTTACATTTAATATTATATTTTTAATTATTTTTTATATTTATATAATTATTTTTTAAAGCAATCAACCGAAAAAATTAAGATTAAATAAAAAAATTAAATTAAATCATTAAATCACTTCAAGTCATTATGCCAAACTCTTATATGTCACTAGAGATTTTCTCTGTTATTTTATTTTATTTTTTTACGTGATTTGTATTTTTTGTTTCTTTGTTGAAGTTGTTTTAATATTATTTTAATTTTCCACGACTATAATTTAACAATAATAAATGTAAATTTCATTAATATAGTAACAGATTTTTAGAAAATAAGAGTAGAAAATTTATTTTATTATTCGATAAATTGATAATCATCTAAAAAAAATTGTTGATTTTGTTTTCCTTCCATTTTTCCTTAATTCTTTTTCGTGGTCAACCAAACAAAAGAAAATGATTTTTTTTTTCCCTTCAATTTTCCATGGACAATCAAACAAGTGAAAAAATCTATATTCCTTTCCTTACCTTTTTCTTTCCTTCCATTTTTCCTTCTAATTTTCTTTCTCTCGTATTTTCCGGGAACCAAACATAGCCTTAGAAGCTCCATATCATGGAAATATTGTCATACATGAACGGCATTTTCGGTATGCAAACGCAAGGAAATAAAGTTGCTTTTGAATTAAGTTGCTTCTGAATTACTTAAATTTTTTTCAAAGCCACCCACCTCCCCACTCATTACACTCTGACAATTGTGAATAAATGATTCTTGTCACATGATGACCGTTGCTTTTGAATTACTTAATTTTTTTTCAAAGCCACCCATCTCCCCACTCATTACACTTTGACGATTGTGAATAAATGATCTGGAAACTTGTGTTTTGATGGTTTCCATCCACAGATATATACTTTTCCGAATTCAACTTTACAAAATCTGAAAACCAATGTGAAAAATTATATATTTTTTTATATATTCTAAGCCGATATCATTTTTTATACTGAGATTGTCTTTTTTATTTTTTTCTTCCCATACCCACCATCCGCCTCTCCCTCCCTCCTAGTGAAATAGGCTCCCACTCACACCTCTCACCGATTGACTGGTAAATGTTTTGTTTTTCAGCTTGGATTTAGGGTTTGTGAAATTTAAATCTAATGGCACAAAAGCAAAGAGACCCCTAGAATAGACCCAATAAACACAGGGAGCAAAAAAAAAAAAAACAATTTTTTTTTGTTTTCCTTAAGGGTTTTGCATGGATTTTTTAAAAATCAAACGATGATGCATTTTTTTGGAAATCGAATGGGGACGGAGACCCCTAGAACAAATCCAAAAAACATAGGGAGCGAAAAAAAAAACAATTTTTTTGGTTTTTCTTGGGGCTTTTGCATGATTAAAAAAATATTATTTAATTTGAAACATTTCTTAAGTTTGTTTTTATGGATAAATTTGGAAATCGAATGTGAATAAATGATTCTTGTTACATGATGACCGTTGCTTTTGAATTACTTAAATTTTTTTCAAAGCCACCCATCTCCCCACTCATTACACTCTGACAATTGTGAATAAATGATCTGGAAACTTGTGTTTTGATGGTTTCAATCCACAGATATATACTTTTCCGAATTCAACTTTACAAAATCTGAAAACCAATGTGAAAAATTATATATTTTTTTATATATTCTAAGCCGATTTCATTTTTTATATTGAGATTTTTTTTTTTTTCTTCCCATACCCACCATCCACCTCTCCCTTCCTCGTAGTGAAATCAGCTCCCACTCACACCTCTCACCGGTTAACTGGTAAATGTTGTGTTTTTCAGCCTGACTCAAAAATCGTGGATTTAGGGTTTGTGAAATTTAAATCCAATGTCACAAAAGCAAAGAGCCCCTAGAATAGACCCAAAAAACATAGGGAGTAAAAAAAAAAAAAAAAAAAAAAAATTTGTTTTCTTGAGGGGTTTTGCATGGATTTTCTCAAAAATCAAACGATGATGAATTTTGTTGGAAATCGAATGGGGGACGGAGACCCCTAGAACAAATCCAAAAAACATAGGGAGCAAAAAAAAAAAAAAACATTTTTTTTGGTTTTTCTTGGGGCTTTTGCATGGATTTACTCGAAAATCAAACGGGAATGAATTTTAAAATATTCATAAAATTCCTTTTCAATCCAATCTTGGTTAAAAAATATTATTTAATTTGCAACATTTCGTAAGTTTATTTTTATGGATAAATTTAGTGATGCATGATATAATTATCTTGCAAATTCAAATATATTCATGCTATGTATTCTTTCACCAATGTATGTTAATTTTTTATGGTTTTGGATTGGAGGAACAGAAAGATATGTACGAGTCAATATAAATATTAGACAAGAGAAACAAAAGCTTTAATAGAATATAATTGAAATAATTATTATCTCTTTATTTATATTTATTCCTTATAATTTAACATTCGTTTTAAAGTAATTGAGATTTTATGTGAAATTTTGAAATATTATGGTTCATGGTTATAAAAAATTTCATTGTTATTATTATTTTTAATGAAAAATATAATAATAAAATTTATCTAAAAATTTATGGTTTTAGAAACTTTTTATAAAAGATAAAGTTTTAAAAATTATTTTTTTTTAAAAGGATTATTGAGTTTGAAAAGTTGAAAGAATATAAAAATTGTAAAACAAAAAGAGGGATACATTACATTTAGCAACATAGATGAGTTTGTAAAGTGAAAAAGAAAAACTTAAAAATAAAGAAAAGGGATACGTTATAAAGTATCTTACCACATTTATTATAAAAATAATGTTCTATTTAGTTTGAATGTATTTTAGGGTATAAAATAACTAATGATATATGAATATTTATTTTTTAAATTATATATATATATATATAAATTTATAAATAATTAATATACAAAAAAACATAGAGATTATTTTCAGTAAATCATTATTATGGTTTTTACATTTTCATAATAAGTTAAATGAAATTTAATAATAAGATAATTAAAATTAATTAATTTGTTATTTTTTTTATTTTTTTTAGTAATAAGCATGTATTTAAAATGTTGATCTTTATTTAAAATATAAAAAAATAATAATAAAAGCCACCGACCTCCCCACTCATTACTCCTTGACATTTAACTGACAAATCACATGCTTATGCATTTGGACCCAAAAAATGGCAAGAGGGTCACCTGCTTAAATGTATTGGGAAAATCGATATTTGCTTTTTACAATCCAACCACCCCCACAACCACCAAAAAAAAAAAAGTTTTGCTTCAAACGAGGACCCAAATATGCCGTGGGCATATCAAGTATTGACTAAGCCCAAGTTCTTCCTCAACTCTCTCTAAGCTTTCATCTAGAAACTGTCCAACAATGGCTTCCTCTACCCAAAAACCCTCTTCTTCTTCTTCTGCCTCAGTCCGTAAATATGAGTTCGAAGTGTTCTTGAGTTTTAGAAGTGAAGACACCCGCAACAATTTTACGGATCATTTATTCGTAAATTTGGATGGGATGGGGATTAAGACTTTTAGAGACGATCAACTTGAAAGAGGAGAGGAGATCGAATCAGAACTTTTGAAAACTATTGAAGAATCAAGAATTTCCATAGTTGTGTTTTCAAAAAACTATGCTCATTCCAAGTGGTGTTTGGATGAGTTAGCAAAGATCATGGAGTGCAGGGAAGAAATGGAACAAATAGTCTTTCCGGTGTTCTACCACGTGGATCCTTGTGATGTGCAAAAGCAAACAGGGAGCTTCGGAGAGGCATTTTCCATTCATGAAAGAAATGTAGATGTGAAAAAGGTGCAAAGGTGGAGGGATTCCTTGACTGAAGCAAGCAATCTAAGTGGTTTCTATGTGAATGATGGGTAACTTCAACTTCCTTAATTTGTGCTTTTCATTTAATTCAGTTGTAAGGATTTAGTTGTCTTAAATTATGAATTAACAAGTTAATAATTTTGTGTAGTAAAGCTTGCTTTGTGATCTTATAAACACTTGGCTCAAAACTACTTGCCTTTTCATTATTTGTAAAATGCCCAATATAGTGGGTTCTTTTAATATTTTTTTACATCCTATTACTTTTGTTATATTGACAAAAGCAAATAAATATCACTAAATTTACTTAATATTTGTTATCTTTTTGCAATTCATTATAACTCATGAAGTGTTAAATTGTACTTTATAATTGGCAGGTATGAGTCAAAGCATATTAAGGAAATTGTTAACCTGATTTTTAAAAGATCAATGAATTCTAAGCTTTTGCACATTAACGAGGATATAGTTGGGATGGATTTTCGCCTCAAAGAACTAAAGTCATTGTTAAGTAGTGACTTGAATGACATTCGTGTGGTTGGGATATATGGAATTGGTGGAATTGGTAAAACTACCATTGCCAAGATTGTTTATAATGAGATCCAATATCAATTCACTGGTGCTAGCTTTCTTCAAGATGTCAGAGAGACATTCAACAAGGGTTGTCAACTTCAACTACAACAACAACTTCTTCATGATATAGTGGGGAATGATGAAAAGTTTAGCAATATCAATAAAGGAATCAATATAATAAAGGACAGACTTGGCTCAAAAAAGGTTCTTATTGTAATTGATGATGTGGATCGATTGCAGCAATTAGAGTCAGTGGCTGGAAGTCCTAAATGGTTTGGTCCAGGAAGTACAATTATCATTACAACTAGAGACCAACATCTGTTGGTTGAGTATGGAGTGACTATATCACATAAGGCTATAGAATTACATTATGAGGAAGCTCTTCAACTCTTCAGCCAACATGCCTTTAAACAAAATGTTCCTAAAGAAGATTATGTAGACCTCTCAAATTGCATGGTACAATATGCTCAAGGTCTCCCTTTGGCCCTTAAAGTTCTAGGTTCTTCTCTTCAGGGCATGACAATAGATGAATGGAAAAGCGCATCGGATAAATCGAAAAAAAACCCTATGAAGGAAATTAATGATGTGCTTAGAATAAGTTTTGATGGGCTTGATCCTTCTCAAAAGGAGGTTTTCCTGGACATTGCGTGTTTTTTCAAAGGTGAATGCAAAGATTTTGTGTCAAGAATATTAGATGGTTGCAATTTATTTGCAACATGCAACATAAGAGTTCTTCGTGATAGATGTCTAATAACTATCTTAGACAACGTCATACAAATGCATGACTTGATACAAGAAATGGGTTGGGCAATTGTTCGTGAAGAATGTCCTGGAGACCCCTGCAAATGGAGTAGATTGTGGGATGTAGATGATATTTATGATGCATTTTCTAAGCAAGAGGTACGAATTAAATGCCTAAATATTTATTTAAATGTTTATAATCGACTTTTTAGTGGTTAATTGTCTCTATAATTATAGTTAGGATTTTTATCTTGTGTTCTTCCCTTATTTTTCCTTATTGTTTTCCAGGAGATGCAAAATATTCAAACCATATCTTTGGACTTGTCTAGATCAAGAGAAATACAGTTCAATACAACAGTGTTTGCCAAGATGAAGAAACTTAGGTTGCTTAAAATCTATTGCAATGATCATGATGGTTTGCCGAGAGAAGAGTATAAAGTGCTTCTTCCAAAAGACTTTGAATTTCCTCATGATTTGAGATATCTTCATTGGCAAAGATGCACTTTGACGTCTTTACCTTGGAACTTTTATGGAAAGCACCTTCTTGAAATCAACTTGAAGTCTAGCAATATAAAACAACTTTGGAAAGGGAATAAGGTATGAACATTATTTATTTATTTTTTTCTTTATAATAATTTTCAAGTTAAAGAATTTTTTTTTATTAACAGAATGTCTTATCTTACAGCGTCTTAAAGAATTAAAGGACATTGATCTAAGTAACTCAAAACAATTGGTCAAAATGCCAAAATTCTCAAGCATGCCAAATTTGGAGAGACTGAATCTTGAAGGTTGTACAAGGTTGCGTGAACTTCATTCATCTATTGGCGATCTCAAAAGTTTGACTTACTTGAATTTAGGAGGATGTGAACAGCTTCGAAGTTTCCCATCCAGCATGAAGTTTGAATCTCTTGAAGTTCTTTATCTTAATTGTTGTCCAAACTTGAAGAAGTTTCCTGAGATCCATGGCAATATGGAATGTTTGAAGGAGCTTCATTTAAACAAGAGTGAGATCCAAGAACTACCAAGTAGCATTGTGTATTTAGCATCTCTTGAAGTCCTTAATCTCTCATATTGTTCAAACTTTGAGAAATTTCCTGAGATCTATGGGAATATGAAATTTTTGAGGGAGCTTTATTTAGAAGGATGTTCAAAGTTTGAGAAATTTCCGGATACATTTACCTATATGGGACATTTAAGGGGGCTTCATTTACGTGGGAGTGGTATTAAAGAACTCCCAAGCAGCATTGGGTATTTGGAATCTCTTGAAATTCTTGACCTCTCATGTTGCTCCAAATTTGAGAAATTCCCAGAGATCCAAGGGAATATGAAATGTTTGTTGAATCTTTTTTTAGACGAGACTGCTATTAAGGAACTCCCAAATAGCATTGGGTCCTTAACCTCTCTTGAAATGCTTTCTCTTGAAGAATGTTCAAAGTTTGAGAAATTTTCAGATGTATTTACCAATATGGGACGTTTAAGGGAGCTACGTCTATATGGGAGTGGTATTAAAGAACTCCCAAGCAGCATTGGGTATTTGGAATCTCTTAAAAATCTTAACCTCTCATATTGCTCAAACTTTGAGAAATTTCCAGAGATCCAAGGGAATATGAAATGCTTGAAGGAGCTTTCTTTAGAGAAAACCGCTATTAAGGAACTCCCAAATAGCATTGGGCACTTGCAGGCCCTTGAAATTCTTACTCTCAGTGGTTGCTCAAATCTTGAGAGGTTTCCTGAGATCCAAAAAAATATGGGGAATCTATGGGCTCTTTTTCTAGATGAGACTGCTATTAAAGGATTACCCTACTCAGTAGGTCATCTCACCAGACTTGATCGCTTAAATTTGGAAAATTGTAGAAATTTGAAAAGTCTTCCAAACAGTATATGTGGGTTGAAATCCCTCGAAGGCCTCTCTCTCAATGGTTGTTCAAATCTAGAGGCTTTTTCAGAGATCACGGAGGATATGGAACAATTAGAACGCCTTTTTTTACGTGAGACGGGTATCTCAGAGCTGCCATCATCAATCGAACATATGAGAAGTCTTAAATCCTTGGAATTGATCAATTGTGAGAACCTTGTGGCTCTTCCCAATAGCATCGGTAATTTGACATGTCTTACTAGTCTTCATGTTCGTAACTGTCCAAAGCTCCACAACTTGCCTGACAATTTGAGAAGCCTGCAATGTTGCTTAACAATGCTAGATCTAGGTGGTTGCAATCTGCTGGAAGAAGAAATCCCCAATGATTTATGGTGTCTATCCTCACTGGAATTTTTAAACATAAGTGAAAACCATATGCGTTGCATACCTGCTGGCATCACTCAACTTTGTAAGCTTGGTACCCTTCTCATGAATCATTGTCCGATGCTTGAAGTAATTGGAGAGCTTCCATCAAGTCTAGGGTGGATAGAGGCACATGGTTGTCCATCCCTGGAAACTGAAACTTCTTCAGGTCTACTCTGGTCTTCTTTGCTCAAACACTTGAAATCACCAATTCAGGTATCATTTTCATGGCATAATTATCTTTTTTTTAAATAAAAAAAAATTAATTTTTTATTTATTATTATTAGTATTATTATTTTTTTAAAAACATGAGATTTACATGACATTTTTGTCTGCAGCGGAGATTTAATATTATCATTCCAGGAAGTAGTGGAATACCAGAATGGGTAAGTCATCAAAGAATGGGATGTGAAGTAAGTGTAGAACTTCCAATGAATTGGTATGAAGATAATAACTTGTTAGGATTTGTTTTATTCTTCCATCATGTTCCCCTTGATGATGATGAATGCGTGAGAACATCTGGTTTTATTCCAGAATGTAAATTGGCGATATCCCATGGTGATCAAACTGAACGACTGGATAATATTAGTTTTTATCATCGTTGCAAAACATACTCTATTAGCGGTTTATCATATAGCAGCAGACGCTACGACAGTGGTGGCACATCAGATCCAGCACTGTGGGTGACGTATTTCCCTCAAATTCGCATTCCAAGCAAGTATCGATCCAGAAAGTGGAACACTTTCAAGGCTCACTTTGACAATCCTGTGGGTAATGCCTCTTTTACATGTGGCGAAAACGCATCCTTTAAAGTGAAAAGTTGTGGGATACATCTCATATACGCCCAAGATCAGAAGCATTGGCCTCAGCCGTCGAGAAAAAGGCCTGCTAATAGAGAAGATCACTCACCCAAGAAAAAAACCTCTAGTTTCCAAAGCATCAAGGGTTTCTTTAACCTCTAGCAAGGTATGTGTTCTCTCTCTTCTTATTTCATTCACTACTGAATAAAATATTTATTAGATGGAATTAGTGAAAAATGAAATATCTCGATAACATTTGAAATCATAACCCAGCTGATATATATTTTTTTTCTTTTCTTTTCATGATTTTATTTTAATCATGTGTTCTTAATTATCCCAAAATTTTGGGAAATTTTTAGATCCCTCAGTTTCGGTTTGTCTGAAAGTTGAAAACTCTTTATAAAAATAAAAATAAAAAAATAAAAATTAGGACTTATTCAGGTGGATAGATTATTTAGGTTGCTTTGGTTGACTTTAAGAATTTTAAAATTCCTAAGTTTTTAGGTTTAATCATGCCGCAACCAATTTACTATTGATAATGATAAGTTTTTAGGTTGATATATTATATTGTTAGAAATAAATTTTAAATACAATTTTTATCAATTTAAATATTTCAAAAAATGATTCTTAAAATTTATTAGTAAAATTATTGAATTTTTTAAAATTTTGTTAAAAAATGTAAAATTCCTTAAAATTTATGGTCACATTTCTTGCTATTTTTTAAAATTCCTTTGAAAGAATTGTTTGAACTTTTGTTAATTTTTAAACAAATTTTTTTAAAAAATTATCTATTTTTGTCATTTCATTTCATACTTTATAAGTTCTTTTCTTTCACAAATAATATCAATAATTAAAACTTTTCTTTATCTATTGTGTTGTTTTATTTTTTTCTTTCATAACTAATATCAATAATCACTTATTTTGTTAAATGATAAAGCACTTCATGAAATATAAATTTTTTTTGTATATTTATTATAATACATGTTTAAAAAAAAAAAAAAATTACTTTACCCCCTCCTTATCTAACTCAGCCACTCCTTTTAAGGCTATAAAGATTGTTTGAAACATGTAACTTATATACTTCTCAGTTTATATCTATATTTTCTTATTTAGTCATTACAATACAATAAAAGGTTCTTATGAAAAGAAATCATACCAAAAAAAAATAATAATAAGATATATCTGGTTTCCAATTCTACTCCCTATGGTATGCCTTCTCTCTCTTTCTTTGGTTTTTATTGAAGATTAAAATATTTAATAGAATTAACGGAAAAATTATATAGAAATATTTTAAAATGATTACATGCTTGGAAGAATATAGAGTTCAATATGAAATTAGATATGGTCAAAAATTTCAAATTTATTTTTTCTTTTTTTATGCGTTTATTTTATTTTATTTGTTTTTAATTATTCCAAGAATTTATGAAATTCAAAGATCCTGTAATCTTAAGCCTATCTGAAGTTAAAACTTCTTTATTTTTTCTAATAAATATCTTAGGACCTATCAAAGTTTTATCTTTGGAATGAATTATTGAATTTAAAAAGAAAAGCCATATTACCACTGCTGTTTTGGTAGGACATAATTTTTGTTTGAATTAATTAAAATTTTTATTTAGAGTTTCATTTTTTAATTGATAGGCCAAAACAATTATCATATGTTTTTCAAATTGCATAGCCTGAATTAATATTTATTTTGCTCTTACTTTGCTTCATTTCTAAAGATGAAAAAGCACAGGATAATTATTGTCATAATATATATGCTCATTAAACTATGACTAACCATTGGCCAGGTTGCACACGGAAGCATGACTAACTATTGGTTCTGGAATTGGAAGGGTGGTAGAGATGTAGTATTGAACCAGAATGAGAACGCCATAAAAGACTCTTTGTTTGGATTGTGGATTTTAATTTATATGTTTTTAAGCATGTATAATTTGAATTAGTAATTTTAATTTGTATGTTTTTAAGCATGAATAATTTGAATTGCTGATTTTAATTTGTATGTTTTTAGGCATGGATAATTTTATTTATTTGAAATTATTTACAAGTACTTTCAAAAATGACTTTGAGACATTGATAAATTATCCTCATTTATCATTAAGATCATATGCATAGTGACTAAAGTAGCTTAAATATTTTTATTATGCTTCAATTATGTTACAAATTATTTCATAGTGCCTTATGAAAAGAGATATATTCAATATTTAATTATAATTATAGATGCAGTCAATCATAATTCAATATTACCATAATCCCAACTAGTATCATTAAAATTTCTTAAACCTAAAATCTCAAAGTTATTTTGTTAAATCCAAACATTATTATTAATTTTTTATGACCATTTTTATACACTTGTTTTAAAATATTGTTTATAGGCATATATTTAGCAAGATTAGCATATAAACTTTTTGTTATGCAAAAGTTATGTACCATATTATTAAATTTATAAAACAAATATAAGGATGACAATTTTGATATAACATGATAACATAGCTAAAAAATGACATGAATATTAGCATATTCGAATGTAGTCATTTTCATCTTATAATAAGCTCAATCCATACAAACCATTTATTCAGTTAGGCATATTCATTTTCTTTAATTTTTCATAAAATAAAATGAGGGTACCATATTTCCCTCGATTGTAATGTATATGTGTCTAAGTGGCCTCCGGCTTACTAATTTCATGTTTTCTAAAAAAGGAAAATAATAGTAATTTATATATGAAATCCAATAACTTGCATGGAACATAAATTTTATATTTTTAAAAATTACTTTCAAGATTTTTTAAAATTGAGGTAGTCAATTTTTTTTTTTAATACCTGATTTTGTATAAGAATTGATTTCTTAAAATTATTACTTTTTGAAGATAAATTTATGAGAGCTCCTACATTTTATATAGGAATTACTATAATTTTCCACACTTGCTTTTGTTTTATGATTAAATTATTCAACTTTCTATAATAAAAAAAACCAAGGGGTATTATAAACTCTAATTGAGAGAGACACTTTACTTCTCTTATTAAATAAGGAAGTCACATTTAAAATTTTTAATACATAAATGAAAAAAAAAATGATAAATGTAATATTAAAAGAAGAGAATAGAATATGTACAAGCATTTGGTTTCTTAACCACCTTTACTAGCCACCTCATAGGAGTGGAAGAAATTAAAATGAAAATTTTATTTTTAAAAAAATGAAAAAAAAATTGTTTTTATTTAATCATTAATTGTTGGACTACTTTTATTTTTTAGGATAATTTTGAAGATGATAGAATGACCAACCTACTCATCATCCCATAATGTAAATTAGTTTGCAACAATTAATGACATCATTTATTTTGTTTCAATCCAAACAAGAAATACTAACATAAAAAAAATTAAAAATTACTAGCACATGAAGCTTGATTGCTCTCCTTCTGCCATTTAAGTATTATAAAACTTAGGATTCTATTATAAAATAAAAATAGATTTAAAGAAAATAAATTATTTTTATATATTACTCCAAACCCTTTTTATTTAATTTAATACTTTTATATAACAAATAAATCATTTGAAAATATATAAGTTTTTAATTATATATATTTTTATTTTTTATAATAAAATCAAATATAAAAAAATAATTTTCTTTATTTACTACCATTCTTAAACCAACCATAGCATTAACAAATCAAATGAAAAGATTTTGAATTTTATATTGATAATAAAAGAGGAAAAAAACACATGATTTCTTAAATTTCATTATTTTAAGAATGAGAATCATATTAAAAATAAAGATAAAAAAAACGTAGATTTTTTTTTCTTATAGTAATCATCTATTGAAAATTTTGTGTAAGTATACATAAATTCTTTTTATGATAGAATTAAGGCATTGCAAAATCTTGACTCTAGTGCTATAATTTTTACTTAAAAAAAAAAAAAAAAAAAACCTTCTCAATGATTTCCTTCCTACTTGCCAAAATTAAAACTTCCTATTTTATTTCCATTATTTTAAAATATTTTGTAAAGTAATGCCTATTGGAGGTGAGAATTTCTTGAGCAATAGTCCTTTCCTCGTCGTGCGCTTCCTTACACCTACCACACAAGGCTCACTTGGTTTTACCCTGGGAGCACTCCCTCCAATGATTAAGTTAGCTAGGGTTTTCTAAAAAAGGTAATATTTCTCATGCTACAATTT